>WEKW01025616.1:11795-46819 GCA_013389905.1 Sula dactylatra
TGAAATCTCTGAGATCTTCTAAATATTTATCAATATTAATAAATACTTAGCTAAAGGCTGTTATGATGCAGAATGGAAACGTCAGTGGTAAGATATGAGACAGTTTAAATATATATTTAGATATTCCTCACTTTCTACTAACTGTAATTAACTACAAGGCCTACTACTTGTTAGGAGGCATGTATTCAAACCTATCTACCCGCTTCTCCCAGTACTAGGAAGAAAGAGTCAACAAGGTCATCATATGTGGAAAACACTTCTGTACAATCAGTGGGAGTGAAGTACTTACGTACTTTAAGGATCTTGCCCTTGGCTCATTTAGATTGCTTAACTGATCAAACCAGAGCACTGCTATCACCAGAAGTACAGAAATCTGGAGAGATGTGTTGTTTCTTTTTTTTGTTTCATAGTAAGTGCTAAGGTTATTTAAATAATTAAAACTCTAGGCACGGTATGGTACAATTGTAATTAATAGGTAAATTGAGTAACTTTCTATAAAATAAGCTATAATTTTCTGTTAGTGGATTTATCCTCTGAAATGCCTCATATAAGCAGTTGCTGTTGAACTTAATACCAGGGAAAAACAATCCCCATGGTTTAATGATCAAAAAAAAATCTTAAATGGGAGTTAGATTAATCTAAGCACAGGAGACCAATTTTGGGAGAACTATCTACTAAGGAACATCAAATTCTTGTTAAATCTATACCTTGTTGGAAGTGGAATTTGTGGTTCCCAGACCGCTTAGATCAATATGCTGCAGTCAACATTTGAAACTGTGTACTACAGTACACCTCAATATTTAAACCTTTTACTGGAAATATGATAGGGTATAATATTTATTATGTGTCCATGTGCCATCTTAATGGTTTTGTGACTTGCCGGTGCTCTATTGCTGTAAAGCTATTCCACAGAAATAAATCAGAAGACTTTTGAGATTATTTGTATATAGTATTTGGTTATAGATTCTTGTTTCATAATTAATACTCTTTTGACAGCACAAAACTCATTTACATTTAGCGAGCATCTTCCAGATTGGAGAAAATATCAACTGGATGTGTCATCACCTGTCTTCCGTATGTCTTAGCACGTTATTTTTTTTCTTTTTAAACAATTTTTTTTTCCTGTCTCCTCCACCTTTTTCTATTTGATAAGCTTGTAAACCCATAAATCTGTGAAATTGTCAGCATACTAGGTTGAGCAGAATATGGCAAGAGCTTATATTTAAATGTGCATTTCTACATCATTGGCAAAGACATACAGGAAGTCTCAGAGTAACATTAAAGCAGAGACTATAAAAGCTGAAACATTTCTTAGCGGCACAGGCAAATTTTATACATCTCCTTAAAACAGGAACAATGGAACAGACTGCACTGAGGTTAGACATAAATTACAAAGGTTTGATGTACCACACAGTCAGGTAAGTATGAACGATACAGCAAAGCACACACAGATATCATGGCCTCAGATGGTCTAGTAGGCACAGACAGCTCTTTTGACAGCTTCAGGCTTTTTAACAATTGAAGTGGTATGCTCTGGGCTTTCTTAGTCTGTCATAAACTTCTGTGTTATTGGTATATGTGCCCTTTGGGGTAAATGGATACATGAATCTTGAAAGAGTTTTGTTCAACTTGTCTTGTCTACATCTCCATGACTAATCGAGGGTCACAGGGTTAAATCTCCAAACAGCTCTTTTACAGTGTACTATTAAGTATTAAAATGTTCAAGAAATTCAGAACAGATTTGATCACATTACAGCATTAGCAATTAACCTTTTTAATTCAATACCATTTCTTTACATCTTTTCTGCACTGTTTTACATTCTTGATATAGCTTTTCCTGAAGTCCTTTGCAAAGGTCTCCAATAACTTTATTTTCTTAGACTATCACATTTCAGAACCCTGAATTTATTTTTAATTTAGCACCAGCAACATTTTTACATTTATTCTATCGAAACCATAGCTATTTTTCTTCTTCTTCTTCTTCCTTTTTATGATGCACTACCCATATATTAGCTGGCTTTCTGGCATCATGTATATCCCCATTTGCAAGGCTGCCTTTCTATCATCGGTGCTAAAAACAATGCATCAAAAAAACTTGGCTTTATACTGTTTTGTATAGAACTGAATGTCCTTATAAAAGCTGAGACAACTCAAAACCTTATAGGTGTGTGCTCTAAACTTTGCAAGAGTGGGTCATCTCCTTCCATATTGCATCAACATGTTTGGAAACCATACAGAGTTCAGTTCGAGTGCATTGCCTTTGTCTGAGTGTTGTGCAGGAGTCCATCTCAGGAACAATAGAAAGGATTTATCATAGGAGGTAGTCGTGATGACTTGAATAAGGACCAGTTAAGATGGGATATCTTTTCTACATACTTGCTTTCATGCAATTTAAGAATATAGCAATAAAATCATATAGAAATGGAAAATCTGATTCAATGGACCTAGGCTAAATTCACAGGGTATTTTGAGCTAGATCCTCAAAGAGAAAAAGGCTCTGTATTGTGTGTGTCATATCATTGTAGCTATGCTAGCTGTTAAGCTAGTAATCTAGTGCAGAATGCCATAGTAAAGCAGCAGTACTTAGGGTAGCAGCTAAGCTCAGAAAGCATCCGTCTATATGCTTGTTAACCAACAACTCAGTGACACTTGAATCACGCACATCATTTGGCACAGAGCATGAACCCAAGTCCCCATTATGGTATTAGTGTACCCAGATGTGTTTTCCTTCCTGGTTTAGACATCTGATTTCTGGAGAGAGGGGGATTCTACTTTTAAAGCCTATTTATTTTTGAATCAAGATTCACAGTACTGCTTGGACACTTACATCCCTTAAGGATGCCAACACTGTCCACTGAGAGGGACAGTCCTGCTCAGCTGTGCACCTAAGGAGAGGTGCATCTGATCTAGGGTCACAAAGGAGCCTAAAACTCTGGAGGAGGTCTGGACTGAGACACAACTCTAGGTCAGGTGTCTCTTCAGTCTGTGACAGCAGAGTTAGAAGCACAGTAGTTTGCACTTTGGTACTTGTATTTACTTCTTTCCACAGCTTCTTATTTCCAACTTTGTAGCTTCCTCCTAAGCTTGCTAATACCTGTGAAGACCTCAGTTAAATGCCAAACTCTCTTGTGCTTAACTGATTCTGCAAGAAAGGGGGATGTCTCACTGAAAGGTTGCAAAATGGACCATCATTGCACCTGTACTGGAGATTCTGTGTGCTCAGTATCACAGCCCACCCACATGTCAGTTCTGCCCTAGAGGTGTATAGAGCCTCTAGTTGTGATCTGGGATTAACTTGTATTTGGTTTTTTTTCCAGCAGTGATTAACTATCTCTTAGCGAGGTTGTTGATGAGTTTCTGATTGTTTTATCCCTCAGTAAAACTTTGTGGAGAACTAGTTCATTAATAATTAATTAACAAGCTTAATACATGCTGTCTCAAATCCATAGGAAAACTTAAAATTATTCCACCTGATCATGTGTTCCTTTATGTCTTGTTCAAGGCCAGAAGTCGTCAGTAGGCAGGTATCTAAATCCATTTCTGGATTTAGCTCTTAGGATTTTGGAAAGGAATCAAGTGATGAATGTTAGTCAAAGAGTGGTGGAGCCCTGGTGCATGTAAAACAAAGGTCACTGAGGAGGAGCTGCTGTTAAGAGGAAGTGTATCTCTTTGTAGCTGCTTTATACCAGCCGGTATTAAAATGCTGAAGAGATCACAACTGTCTGAGAAAAATTAGCTCATTTCCTACGCGAAATGAACAACGCTTTTTGTATTGAACACAGAGAATCACACCTGGATGCATTCTTTAAACTGCTACCTTCATATTAATGCCTTGGAGACAATGACTGTTTATCATTGTTGTCCCTCATGTTAAAGCAAAACTAGTTGCCATAACTAATGAAATAAGTTAGCCTCAAAATCGATACAATCCTGGATTAAGGAGAGATAGGTGCAAGCAGCTAGTTTGCTTCCATGAGTTTGTTTTTATGCTGTATAAAGGGCTTCAGCTGGAGAGCCTGACTCTTACCAGAGAGTATACAGATCTAGGTATGACAAAACTCCAAGGACATAGCAATCTCATCAAGCAATCTCATCCAATGCAGGTGTCTGTTTAAGTTGTGCTAAAGTCTAACACTTCATTGTTGGTGGTTGAAAATTTGAGGAAGAGCAAAAAGCTAGAACAAATTCTTTCTTTCTTCTTCCCCACAACTCCACCTACCACAGCTTCATTAGAAAACAGAGTGCAACACTCAAAAAATGTCATTCTTACCTACATTCTTTCAGTTCCATTTCAGATTTTCATATCCTTTTTACATAGAAGAGAGCCAAAAAGTGTTTTTCATCATAGATCATTACATTAAATTGTATTTACTCCTACGCTTTGATATAGAAAGTAAACTGGGGTGAATGATTATTTATTCTCCAAATTTTTAAATCACCCCCCCTTTTCTCCATATTTTGTGCTGTTTTTTTTGCTAATGGAAATTAGAAAGCTAGAGTATGGATTGGTGTATAAAGAATATGGCATAGTTGCATCTAGGATAAAAAGGAGCAGGAAAAAAAATGCATGACTTTTTCACATTTCACAATATCTACTTTCACATGATTAGAAAAATATCAAAACATTTTTAACACAAGGAGGATGCTTTTAGAATGACTATCATACACTTCATAAGTATGATTCTGCTGCACAGTACAAAGACACAGAAGTAAGAGTCATTTGACTGCAGTAGAATTGTGCTGGATTCACAATTAGTGCAAATAATATCAAAGTGTGGATTGCTCTGTCTGAGTTGATACTGAACAAAAGTAAGCTGGAAAAGTCTGTTTTGGCAATGAAAAAAACCCACTGCTTCTTTTATTTTCCTTATTTATTTTATACCAAAGCCTTTTTTTGTGCACAGACCTGCACTTTGAGATATTCAAATCCCTTAAAAAGGGCTTAATATGTAATGAATATCTGAAGGCTTTCTGTCTGAGGTACAAATGTCAAGAAATTGTCCAGAAAAGATACAAAAGCTTATTTTGTTCTCATTATTCTTAATGATAACAGCAGAAATACTTCTCAAATACTGATGCTAAAAATGTTTTCTCTCATTGCCCCTGCTGTTGCTGATTTGACCAGAAGGATTCCTTATAGAATTAGCCTATGTACAGAAGATGTGACTAAAACCTGCATTCCTGCTTCTAGTTGCACATGGAGCCCATTGATTTCAACTGCCTGGAAAAAGTTAGATGTGGTTCATGTTTTTTTTAAATAAATGCAAATAAACCCCCACAAAATGATCTGATTATAGTCCCAGTTGAGGTATAGATTTCTGATCTCAGTGCACCTACTTGGCGAGGCTTCTCCTTCCATATTATATCAATAATAAAGCAATGAAAATGGTTTCAAAAAAATTTCTGTCAGACCTCACAATATCATTCACTCAAGTAAGTAATGAAAATGTGTATAGGACATTTAAACAAATCTAACGTGGGTGTATTTATCACAACCCAGTCTCAAGTTGTAAGGATATCATTCGTTCATTATAAACAAAACAAAACAAAACAAAGCAAAACATGACAAAGCAAACATACCTTTTTGCAAATGAACTTAGTTTTTTGTTTTTAATTCTATAGCTTAAAGTAATGGCTGCTTCACAGTATTTTGTATACCCTGTTTTCATGTAAACTATTGCAGTGAGTTGCCCTTCTTACCATGTTACTGCATTGATGATGTCAGCCTTTGCAGGCGATGACATCGGTCTAGCAGGGAAAGGGCAGGATTTTGAAAACAGATTGGGCAGTTAAATGGAGGAAGGATGAATTTCAAGCTGTTGTGCTTTTAAATACATTTGCTTTAAAGCCTTTTTTTGTAGAGCCTTCTCCTGGAAACTGATAAAGTGTGTGAGCAATCCTGGTTTGGCTGAGTCATCCCCATAACAGTAGTGGTAGCTCAGAGTCCTTCTCACCTTCAAAGGCAGGGAGGAAGATAAGGATTATTTTATGTAACTTGAGTATAAATTGGGTTACCTTTTAAATGAAAAAATTTATAAAATTACATAGCAGCACAGTCTGAGTTACTATTTTCAGGTATGCAGTTGCAAAATAATAATAATGATTTTTTTTAATACGTTGGAAAAACTTGAAACTTGAGTCACATAAGATAAATTTTTCATAATGTGAGCCATATAATAAAAGCCACCAAACTGGACTTAAGTACAAGGAATGGCAAAATATTTGATTGCAGAGAAAGAAGTAACAGCATCACTTACCTCAAAACTTACAGATCCATTGTGATCAGTGTCAAATGCATTAAACAGAAAATGTGCATAAGTTGTGGAATCTATAATTTAAAACAGTAAAAATAATTGGTAGTAAGCACATCTTATTTCATTTAATTTCATTCCATGAAAAAATTTGATACCAAGATATATTTTGATACCAAAATTGGATAGCAAGACCAAATTTTCAATTCAGTTTAAACTTTTTTGGCAGGGGAGAAGAGATAAATTATCAGTGCAAGTATGTGGGTAGCTACACTGTTAGGAACAGAAAATCCAAAATTCTAGTCTACAATATCTTTATTCATTTTCATTCCCATTTCTACCGATCACTGATGTCTGAATGAATAGTAAAGAAGTCATATTATTGTACTCTGAAACAACCTGTGTTAATGGGAATGCTACTTTATCAGTTAAATGACCATGACAGGGAATCTATCTCATACGTTAAAGAAGAAAAAATGTGTTCATTTGTTCACTTTAAATGAGGGAAGCAGACACTACCATCTGTGCATCTGGTGTATCATTTTTACTCTGAAGACAGGCCTGTCACCCAGGTTGAAGATGATCTTGTCAGAAAGCTGCTGCTGCTGCACTCGGGTCCTATGCGCACCCACAGGTGAGATAAAATCCTGTCCGGAGAAGCAGATTCTTAAAGCTGGCTTGCTGCTTAGTTCCCATGAACATCATATGAGAGCTAGGTGTTTAAAAGCCTTGGAAAAACTGGCTGTGAATAGCTGAAGTGGTCAATAAGACTCTGAAAGATGACCTTAAACAAGTGATCCCTTCACTAATTATTTGTATACTTTTCAACCCTACTGACTAGTGCAGATGGACTGATTTTAGAAACACAAGACAGCATAAATATAAATCTGTCAAGCCCTAAGTTTTTCTAAAGATCCATCTTTCCGTTTCCACTGAATGCCTTCTGAGAGGCACAACCTGCTCCAGGAGTAATATATTGCAAAGAGAAAACTTCTCCAGAGACTACCCTGTCAATGTGAGGTACAAGCTGCTGGGATTATGGGAAGTCAGCTTTCCTCAGTGTCTTTTCCCTCCCTCAAAACCAGGCAAATTAATGTAGGCTGAAGTATTGTTTACTTTTAATACTCATTGCTTTGCTCTTTCTACTTCAAGTATTTACATGAATTTTAGGTTAATTAACATTAACCTCACAAACTTCTAGTAAAGTGAGAAGTGATATGAAATCTGTGTCCCCCTTGCAGAGCAAAACCCCCACCATGGAAAAAATGTCATCATTGCTGAGATGCATTTTTCTGATTTCTTGGAACTAAACCATTTTACCTTTCATATTAAACCTGAAAATCTTTATTTGTCACAGCCTGAAATATTCTTTTGAATTAAACTGAGTGATAGTCTTGGGTCACTCACCCGAAATGCCACCTTGACACCAAGGAACCAAATATAGCAAAACTCAAAACTTTGTATTTCACAGATTCAGCTCTGATATTAGTAAGTAAAGTCTCTGGTCTTACTTCAATACGTTAATTTCACATGATGTGAAATAATTGTAACAAGACAAAACTCTGCAATGTTTAAACCTTATGTCCGTTAATGCATTTTCAGAGAATTAAAAAAAAAACCCCACACTATTGAGACATTCATTCATTCATCCACGTATCCAGTTATCAGTGTAATTGCTTAAGCATGTCCTAGCAGACAACTTCCCACTTTAACTGAAAAATATAAATTTGTTGACTTCAGGTTGTATTTAGGATTTTAATAGTCATATTTTCTATGATCTACTGAGACTTCTGTTGTGCAACACACTACTATGCAAACCACCTTCAGAGAAAAAACATATTATAGAGGTATAATTACTGTAAACTGAATTTTAAATAGCTTCCCATTCTCGTGGCATTCATTTCTTAAAAAACGTGAAATATTCTTAATTTTTTTCTGTAGATTTACGGAAAACACAACACTTAACACAAAGGTATTTACTGTGTGTTGCCCATACATGATACAATATACTATTCTTTTTGTATGATGGTATATGAAAAGAAAAAATCTCTAGCTGAAGAATCTTTTCTTTCTAGTAACCCTTCCTGAAAAAAAAAAAATCAGAGGTCTTTTTCAGGGTTGTTTGTTCAGGCAATTCTGGTCTGAAATTTTGTCTTCAAAAACACTGCAGGATGAGGTACACTAGTCTTTTAATTAGAGCTACTTAATGTGATTCCCCCCTTTCCCCACCCCCAGAATCTTGAACATTGATCATGTTAGACAAAAGCTTAACTTTTTAAATAAAATATGTTTTCTTTTCAGGAATCTGATATCATAACTGGTAGGCTAAACTGATATTTTGACAGGTTGAGACAGGAACAGATATTAAATCAGAATTCCTTTGAAATACACCATTAAAGCATTTTAAGCACCAGAGACAAAAAATGGTAGTCATTATACATCTGAGAGTATGCCTTATTGAACCATGAACACAATCTGTTCTGTGCATAATAGAGGAGGAGTGTAATAGTGTCTGGCTTCTTATCTACGACCTGCCCAGCTGAAGAACAAATTCCAAGTTATATTTCAGGTGATCCATTGCATGAACACAGGGGACCTATTCGTTCACCTGTATTTCTAAAAAGAAGTTACTGGAATGCCTTTCTGGCATGGAAAGTTTTTTCCAAAGCTACTTCTGCCTTCTAAAGTTCATCAATTTTACTGCAGCTCTGTGTCATCTCGTTTGTTACTCTTACTGTGGCTCCCTTATCCTCTTTCTACTCCTTCTGTCCCTTATCCTGGATAGTCTTGAAAGTCACTTGGTGAATTGACTTGATGGATGACATTGGAAAATGACTTTTTGGTAATGGCTTGGTCACCCTGCAGCTTAACAACTTACACAGCATCATTCTGTTTGCTCAGATATGAATTATTATAATGATACATCATGCTTTATCTGGTTTTGCATTACATAAACAACTGGGGCACAGATCTACATGTATGACACATTTTAATTTGGGGACAACTTTCAAACTTTTTTTTCCTCTTTAATATTCAGACATACCTAAAAACAATATTTTAAGCGCAACTGAAATTTAAAGGCCTCAGCTGCACACAATATTTTGGCAATACATTCAAAGGTTTAAGTATCCAGTCTAGCTGCTTAACTGGACACTCAAATATGATGATCTCTCGCTGTTGTTAGCATGCAAGGTTATGTAAATACAGACAATTAATTGGGCTTTGAAGATACCGTGGCTAATGTGAGGAACAAAGAATAGACTTTGGCACCCATACCTCTCAGAAAATGACAAAAGTCAACACAGGCACCTACAAAACAGCACAAAACCTACACAAAACAGTTCAAGTCTCAGTGGGCCCACAGAAATTAAAGGATTACTGATGTGAGCTGTTACTCTTCCAAGGAGGTTCAGCTCTTCTGCTGTTTCCACTGAATATTTTTTCTGAAATTTCAGGGAAAACTGCATCAGGCTTTCACATCTGTTGATGCTGTCTTTATGTACTGCTAAGGCTGCATGCCGTTGTGTGGAGGCCATGGAGGATGAGGAGAGGAAGTGGATAGCTTCTGATGGTCACGTCTCAGTGCTCTTCGCTGAGATCTCTGAAATGGCTTTATTGAGAAAGCTAAAAATGCTGTTACTAGTACACAACATCTGTTACTGATAAGTGAATTATTCGATGCTTTTGTATCCTGCTAAAAAAATCTAACTTTTTACTGTATTTCACTCAAAGTAAGCAAGAAAAAAAACCTTTTGGTTTTTTTTTTTCAGAAAAGAGTAGCTCACTTGTTGCAGATTGTTGGCATTGTTGAAATTGCAGAAAATAGTGTAACCGTGTGTCCCTGTAAAGCAGTATTGTCATTGCTACTAAGAAGCCACAAGTTTTACAGGGAGCTTGCCCCAGGACGGAGGCTCGTCAGCTCGTAGCTTCGTTTCCCGTGGTTTAGCTGTGACAGTAGTCTCTCGAATTGATCAGGTTTCTAAGGCTAATTCGTTTTACTTTTGTGGTGCAGCTATAGCTTTATACAGGTAGCAGAAACAAGCAGTTATTCTATGTAGAAATAGATATTTATGATGCTAACATAATGATGCAGTGGAGAGAAGAACTTTTTGCCTTGTACGCTAGCAGAGGCCTTGAGCAGCAGAGAGACGGGATGCAGCGCAGGGGAGAGCAGGTGTGGATTGAGAGGGGACAGGGCACAGCCTGGTACTGGAGACCTCACAACTATAAGCAACTCACCCGTGGTCAGTAAAAGAAATGCAGGTGTGGAGCTGGACAAAAATGGTTTTAGGGACAGCAAAGAGAACAAAGAAATAGAATCTAACACATGTAAAAGGTACCATCTATGATAAATTTGGATGTAATGTGGAGCTGCAAAGCAATGGAGAAAAAGAAAGGTGTAAAAATGTGTTAATGAACTTGTAGAAGTGACCCCAGGTAAGTCCTAGAGCAAGGAAGAAGAAAGCACCAACATGAATATCCAATTCCTCCCGGGGAAGGGCTCCAGATGCTGACATTCCACTGCAGTCCCAACCTCCTCCCTCAAGTGATGCCACTGCCCTAAAGGCCCAGAGGAGCAGCAGAAGGGTGAGCATCAAACACCAGGAAAATGGGTAGAAACTAAAAATTAAGTATATATTAGTTTTAACTACACTAATATTCTTTCCTTTCTGTAACAATTAGGTCTGGACTAATAAAGACTAGGCTGTTGAGATTACATTTATTCTAACAATACACTTTAGCTTTACTTGTATAAAAGGTGTGCATTCTTTTTGCCCATAAACAATTTTGAGTGTAACAATAAGAAATATCATTTTTTTAATTATTATTTTAAGTGTAGTAAAGGTGTAGTAATTCACATGCAGAGAATTACTTTCACTAGCCAGGGTAACTAAAAAACATAATATCTGAAACTGTAATTGCTAGCCTGGTTTAAAAGCTTAGATACAGAAATAATCAGTAGGCAGGTCAACTCTTTTAGCCTTTTGTTCTTCCCTATTGAGTGTGCCTACTTGTTAAGGATTTCAGTGATGGTAATCCACAATGAATGCTGCTCTTTACCTTCTAGGTCTTTATTCAAAATAAAACTAACTGGGAGACGTTTTGTTCCTACCAATTAAGTGTGTTTTTTTTTAAATACAAGTGAAAAGAAAGAGCTATGAACAGTCCCAGGGAAACATGCAAATCTCAAGAGCTGTGGGAGAAGATGAAGAGGCAGGATTGAAGAGCTGTAGGAGAACATGAAGAGGGAGGATTGAATGGTAAAAGCAAGAGAAAGAAAATGAGGAAACCAATTCAAATTAAAAGAAAATGTAAAGTTCAAGGCAAAAAACTGTTATATATTTTTGTGTTACCTTCATTGCACTAAAAGATAATGAAGATAAAGAAATTAATGGACCTCCTGGAAATTAATTGAAATTAAGGCTAGCAAAAAAAGGCCTCATTTAAGTAGAGAAACCCCATAGAAGTCAAGGGGGTTCTGCCATCAATATTAGAGGGTACCTGTAGTGCCTCCTGCAGTTTTCATTCCTACTGTGACAGGTTTTGTGGAATAAAAGAGAATGGGGAAGACTGTGTAGAAAGTTTAAAAAGAAATAACCTACTCAGTGAAACCTGGTTTTCAAAGGTACCCAAACACAGGTAGTACCTTCCTAATAGAAGACTGACTTCTTGTAGATATCATTACATTTCATTCAGAAATATATAATTTAAAATGTGTCCAGCCATCAAGAAAGTACCCCAATGACAGAGCTTGAAACAACAGTCTTGTTAATTTGAACCACAGTCTCTTTTGTCAGACTTAAGAACTAACAAACGTAACTCTCTGTACACTGTAGTACTAATTACATCTGCCAAGTACTCACCTCCCTGTGGAAAGAACTGAGAGTAAATCTCTTTGAAAGTTTCTTCATTGACAACACCACTGGGGCATTCCTGAAAAAAGTGAAAGACAAGGAATGAATAGCATCCACATTGGTTAAGTCAAACCATGTGTTCATAAGACTGTACAGAACGTGTATGTGACTCTGAGAGTTTAACATGCTGCAAGAGTCTGGTTTTGCACTTTTAACCAAATATTAAGGCATTAAATGTGTCTCACTTCAAAGAATCTTCCTAAAGAGTTCCCATGGGGCAAAAATTTCTTCTGTGCCATATATCTCAACTTCAGTCTTAGGACCTGAGTGACAGAAGTGAGCAGCAACCCCTCTGCTGCAGTGCGTGGAGCTATTGGTGTCACAGTGGGCCATGGGTGGTCACTCCACAGCCTCAAGCAGCACTTGCACAGTATAGAAACCAAGCAGGAATGTAAACTGCATTTGCAGTTAGGTATTACTGATACAACTTGCAGTCATATTCTACCTGAAGAGTTATATTCAAGGAACTCAAAAATCCTGTCACAAAAGATCTTATTCAAACCTTGCATATTCTTCTTCCTCTTTACATCTTGCTCAGAGACCGAAATAGGTAAGAAAGAATAAGCAGAAAGTGTCAGAGCAGAGAAATTACAGAGCAAATGAAAGGAAGTGAAGAAAAGAGAGGATTAGAGAGGTGACTTTACAAAAATGACTTATGTGAAGAGGAAGGAAAAGCAGAAGGAATACTGTATGGTTTACTATGTCATATATAAAAATCAAAGACCAGACAGCTGACTTCTAGTCCTGAATTTGCCAGACTGAGCAGATGACTTCAGGCAACGCACTTAATTCCTTTTTGCCTTGATTCCTTTAGCACAGAGAGTGAAAAAGCCTGGCAAGCTCTTTAAGGGGAAAGTATTTCTAGAAACAAAGGTAAGCAAGAAAAGACGAATGAAGTGTTAAGGTTCATATATTTATTTTTGTCCATTGCTATGTTATTTGGACTGATGGCTCAAACTTATGTGCTCCTAGTCCTAAACTGGGGAAAGGAAATACCTTTAAATGAAGATAAAGAACAGTATAACACCTTTTACCAGTGTAATAACAGCTTTACTTATGAGAGCAAATTATATTTCTATTAGATCAAATAAGGAACACTGAAATATTCATAGTTCTGACAGCTTCTCCTAGGAAGCAAATAGTATAAGGACTATACTTATACTAAGTTATACTAACTTACTAAATAGTAAGGACTGGAGGGTAGCCAATGTCACTCCAATCTTCGGCAGGGCAAGAAGGAGGACCCGGGGAAACTATAGGCCAGTCAGCCTCACCTCCATATCCCCGGAAAGGTGATGGAGCAGTTAATTCTGGAGGTCATCTCCAGGCATGTAGAGGAAAAGCAGCTTATCAGAAGTAGTCAACATGGATTCACCAAGGGGAGATCATACTTGACCAACCTGATAGCCTTCTGTGATGGTATGACTGCCTGGGTTGATGAAGGGAGAGCAGTGGATGTTGTTTATCTCGACTTCAGTAAGGTGTCCATCCTCATGGACAAGCTAAGGAAATGTGGGGTAGATGACAGGACAGTGAGGTGGACTGAGAACTGGTTGAACAACAGAGCCCAGAGAGTCATGACTGACGGCACAGAGTCTGGTTGGAGGCCCCTAACTAGTGGTGTTCCCCAGGAGTTTGTACTGGGTCCAGTCCTGTTCAACACATTCATCAGTGACCTGGACAAAGGGACAGAGTGTCCCCTCAGCAAGTTTGCTGATGATGCAAAACTGGGAGGAGTTGTTGATACACCAGAAGGCTGTGCTGCCATCCAACAAGACCTGGACAGCCTGGAGAGCTGGGCTGAGGGGAACCTCATGAAATTCAACAAAAGCAAGTGCAAGGTCCTGTCCCTGGGGAGGAACAACCCCAGGCACCCGCACAGGTTGGGGGCTGACCTACTGGAAAGTGGCTCTGCTGAGATGGACAGTGATGTGTGATGGTGCGCAGCAAGGTGACCATGAGCCAGCACTGTGCCCTTGTGGTCAAGAAGGCCAATGACGTCCTGGGGTGCATTGAAAGCAGTGTGGCCAGCAGGTCGAGGGAGCTTATCCTCCCCCTCTATTCTGCCCTAGTGAGACCACATCAGGAGTACGGTGTCCAGTTCTGGGTCCCCCAGTTTAAGAAGGTCAGGGAACTGCTTGAGCAAGTCCAGCCGAGAGCTACAAAGATGATCAGGGGACAGGAGCACCTGTCTTATGAGGAAAGGCTGAGAGACCTGGGTCTGTTCAGCCTGGAGAAGAGAAGACTGAGGGGGGATCTTGTCAATGCTTATAAATATCTGAAGTGTGGGTGTCAAGAGGATGGGACCAGACTCTTTTCAGTGGTGCCCAACGACAGCACAAGGGGCAATGGGCACAAGTTGGAACACAAGAAGTTCCACCTGAACACGAGCAAAAACTTCTTTACTGTGAGGGTGACAGAGCTCTGGAACAGGCTGCCCAGAGGGGTTGTGGAGTCTCCTTCTCTGGAGACATTCAAAACTCGCCTGGACTCAGTCCTGTGCCCCCTGCTCTAGGTGTACCTGCTCAGGCAGGGGGGTTTGATGAGATGATCTCCAGAGGTCCCTTCCAACCCCTACTGTTCTGTGATTCTGTGATTCTGTAGTCTTGCTAGTTGAGAGATGAATGCATCGCCTGAAAAATGCATGTCTGATCTGTAGATATAGGATTATTTTGATTTATGTCACTTATCCTCAGCCAAAATCAGCTCTTCACCATAACTAAGCATGTGCAAACACGTAGTAAGAAACAATTCTGTTTGATCAGAACAGACAGACAAACAGGGGTCATAGAGGGAGAAATATGCAATTATTTGTCCCTGGTAACAGAGGCTGTCACTGATGGAGGCAGAATTAGAGCACAGGTCTTGGTAACACCAGATACATACTGACTCCTGGGCCACACTGCCTTTCAAACCAAAGCCTTTGGGTAATGGGAGGAGCAGGGAAATGCATCTAGCATCTCTACCCTTTGTCAGGTAAGGAGCAATCTCTTAATTGAGATGGCATCTGCCTGCCTGTCCAGTGTTTCGGTGTGAGGGCATTCTAAAACATCTCTCTCTGCTTTCCCAAAAAGACTGTAGTCAGATGGTCTAGCGTCTCTGTGGTCCCCAACAGGTTTACTACACTGCTTGTCTTTTTATGTGAAGCCTTTTGGAATTGTATAAATGCATGCAAAAGAGCAGTATTTTGACTTGTACTTGAAGGACAACAAAGAAAACATCAGTGAAGTTTTCAGATACTCACTGATATAACAATATAGGTATTCAGTGTGGAAAATGTAACGAAGGTGTTTCATAAGCTCCTCTTCCATGCTTACACTGGTATATACATCATTCCCAGACATGCTCAAGGAAGAATAATGCAACCTTTTCCCTGGGATGGGTGGGAGTGTGAAAGGACAATGCAGTGTTTTAGAATTTAGAAAAAGAAGCTGTGGCGTCTTTCTGCATTTAATTTCTTTTCAGACAAAAAGCTAGGCACATTTTGAGTGAACTAAAAAGAAAACCTGTATATTGAATTTGTACAACTCAGATTTTGCAATTTTTTTTTATTTTTCTGAGAAGCTTAATAAATCATGAATGACAAAATGTGCATTTAGGTTCCTCTAACACTATGGCTTATTAATATGTAAAGCAATTTTTCTACCTTTTCCTTGGATGAGAAAGACATTCAAAATACGCTCATTTTGCAAAGACTGCTCTCCCCTTTTTTACAGGAAATGCCAGTAACTCCAACTGTGTCAGTTCTCAGTCTGAAGTTGTGAAGAATAAGACTCCCGTTTCCTGACTGCATTTAAATGTTATGACATTAGAGGAGAATTAAAGGTACTCCGGAAAAAATTGTCTGATCTATTCTTTGTTAGTTCAAAGTAAGTTAGCAGGCTGTTTTTAGAGAAATACATGATCTACATACCTCATTTAAAGGTAGTACTTTTTTCTGTCTCTTAATGAACTCCAGTTTCACCACACTGCTTGAAAGAAACATTGCTTGAAAAGGTAACCTACTTTCACAGAACTGCATATTGGTAGAGCCAGCAATGACCTCTTGAGTTTATCTAGGTTGACCCTGTATATCTTCCTCTGATCTTTACCATAACATTGCCACTTACACCTTACCTTTTCCATCTTTGGAGATCTGTAGTAATGGTACCTTAAGGACATTCATTAAGAATCTGTGATGCTGGCCAATTACTCTTAACAGAAATATTTAGTTGAAACTCCTCTTTCTTTAGTTTGGATCTTTCCTCTGAGACTACATAAGACTTGAACACTTCTGTTCTTAAATAATTTTAATCTAAATATTATATATATATATTTGGCTATATATATATATTTGGCTATATATATATAATATACAGCCAACATAATTTACCTCCAAGACTGCTCTTTTCTTGACTCATAAATCTGGCTTTATTGTGTTTATCAGAAGATTTCTCTAGTTCAGTAAAAAAGATTTAATATTGCATTTGTTAAGTACGCCCTATGGCTTTATGTCAAGTTATTGCTGACTTCTTCCAATGTACCAACTGTAATTGAAAAAAAATCCTTCTAACCTTTCATTAAACTCTTATAAAAGAAAGGAAAATAATTAAATAGTTTGAAAGAAAAATGTGAGGCTTATTTAAACCAATTTCTTTATTCTTTTTTCCTCCAGTTGTATATAATTTGTTTTGTTACAGAAAATTTCTGTTTGACAGTCTTTTAGAATTACATTAATGATGTATTATATTTTCCTTCTGGAGAATAAAAAGGAGGAAAAGTTCATCTTGAACTGTTTTTCCTGAGTCCAGTCCTTTCTCCTTTAAACAGAAAATAAGATAAACCGACAGAAAGAAGAGACAGCGAATAATAAATATCATTCTGCCTTTTGATGGTCTCTCTTGCCTGCAGTTTTACTGCTGGGAAATTACACCTCCGGCACATGGTCTTATGAACCACTCCAAAACCTGTAAATTATTTACAAGCTTCATGCTGTCTGAGCTGTCTTTTTTTCATTATTTCTAAGAATACTGCAATAGGTGGATTCTTCTTTACTACCTAATCAACACCCTTTTTAGACAAGAGGCAAACCCAAAAAGACACAAAAAAGGAGAAATAGTGAAATGTAGGAAAGAGAATGAAGGAGAAACAAACTCAAAGCTCAGACTTTTGTCTGTATAATAAACAATTTTGTGTGATGGATTAAGCTGTATTAGGAGCTTTGGCAATTTTAAATATATTTCAGTTATGGGCTTTTGCATGACAGGTTCTCCATCCCATGCTTTACCTGCTGTCAGCGTTTGTTCTGCTTCATTTTAGATATATGTTCATGTCCATTGACTTAATTATCTCTGACTAACAATATTTTCTCTTTTTGCATGTACTTCTACTGCGACTGAAAATTTAAATTTTCCATAAACACAAAACTTAATGGAAGAACATATACGTAATTTTGAAATAGCATGCGTATATTTTAAAGCTAATTCTACCAACAATTGCACAACCTAAACCCACAGTGACTTTTCAAAGTCCAGTCCAGTTCCTAATTTTTCATTTGACTATAATAGGGCTTTGATCAAAACAGCATGAGAATTTAACAAATGGCCTTGATTTAACAACATAATCTAGTCCAAATTAGTAACGAATCTGGGCCAAGAGACACATTGTGAAGCTCAACAAGAATTGCAGCGTTCTGTGTCTGGGAAGAAATCATCCCTTGCCCCAGTACCAGCTGTGAAGTGACTGGCTGAATGGCAGTGCTCCCAAAAAAGATATGGATGTCAAGCTGAGTATGAGCCAACAAAGAATTCTTACTGCAAATAAGATAAACCACCTACTGAGCCAAGGCCAGCAGTCTGAGGGAGTTATTCCATCTCTCTTGACTCGGGACAGTAAGGGGCACAGTCTTGGGGCCCTCCCAGGGATGTGGAGAAACTGAAGAGGATTTAGCAGAAGGCCACAAAGGCTGCTAGGGATGAAAGGACATGGCCAACGAGGAGAGACTGAGAGAGCTGGGCTTACTTAGTCTAGGCCAATGTTAAGGGATGAGCTAACAGCAGCCCACCTGAAGGGCAGTAAAAGAGATAAAGGAACCAAACTCTTAGCAGGAGCAGACAATTTAACAAAGTTCAGTGGCCACAGTCTGAGGTTTGTGAGCTCACTTTGGACACTAGGAAAAACTTTTTCACTCTCCTTGGTACCCTGAATGTGGTGATCCTTGAGACAGCCCTTAATTTCAGTGGAAATTTGTGCTGTTGAACAGCCTTGGAAAGATGTCTGTGTATGTGGCAGAGCTTTTCTAAGGGATGAGATGAGAGGCTTTGTTTAATAAGTGGACCTTGATAATTTGCTGTTATGAACAGGAACATACGGATCAGGACAGAAGGGTGTGGGTTAGAGACTTGAGACAATAGGTTCTGAAGCTTGTGTTTTTTACAGTCTTTAATGCTTTTAAGGTTTATGAAAATTAACTTTTAATTTTATGCACTCCCTACTTCCAAAGCTGCAAACGTAAGGTTGGTTTAAATTTGCTATATCTGATGTTTATTCTGATGCGTGTGATTGAAATGTAGGCCTTCTTATGACTTTCGTATTTGCAGAAAACTGAACCAAACGACAATTATACAATTCACATGGGTTGCAATACCAAATTAATTTCTCCCACTAAGAAATACAATTAGTGTTTTTGGAATAAACACCTAGTTTTATTCAGAAACACCCCGTCGTGTATTTGGCGTTTAATCAGTGCACACTGATGTGTATTTAGCCTATATTGGCCTCCCATGGCAAGACGTCAGTGGCTATGTAGTAAAATTACTCAGCAAAACTATCAGCAAACCTTTACTCAATGATTCATCACATAGAACCACTTTTTTTAGTGTGGCTGTGCTAATGTATTGTATTGGCAAAGTTTATACCTGAAATGTACAGTGTTTTTTCTAGGCTTATAGAAAATTTAACCACACTGAAAATTCATCTGCTGAAGTATTTGAGCACTATATAAACTATCTAGAACAAGCCTAGTGATACTCAGTTCACAAATTACTCCTATCTTGAGCCTCCTCCAAAATAAAATGTGTGTCAAAAGCAGCATACGTAAGAAACTAAGGTGCAAACAGTCCCTCCAAGGATGGAAAAGGTAAGGACTTTGGTGAAACATGTCTAATGTGATCTCACTATGCTTTGGAAGAAGGAGAAAACCAGATAAATTTCACTCTGAACATGCCCCTTCGTACCCTGACACAACGTCTGACACACTGATATCAACACAACATCCACCCAGAAGGCTTCTGCCAGAACAGTGTTGGTAAGGGTGGTACTGCAGCAGCTGAGCCAAGTGGGTATTTGTCATACAGATATGAGGCTAGATCCAAAAACAACTAGACTTATAAATCTTACCAACTGCCACTTTTGAAACCTAAATCTAGATCTCTGACCCTGAATAGCCTCTATAAGTTTTGCCAATTCACTTCAGATAACAGTGTTCTCACTTCCCAGTGTTGCTGTTCAAATAATGGCTCTGTAGCCATAGGCTGATTGCAGTCAGGAGGGTAAGTAGTTACAAAAGCAGAAGGGCAATGGTGGGAGGATCAAAGACAAACAGAAAAAGTTCTCTCAAACAAGCAGCATCACATTAAGAAATTGTTTGGGTTTGTTGAAATGATGAATGTGATTCTAAGCGCTCTTATGATTAAGCTGCTGGGACATTAAAAATGCATATATCTCATGTTTAGAGGGGATAATTGGCTGAGCAGGAGTGGTAAAGTTATACTGCATCAAGTTAAAGCTGCAGAAAAAAAAAAATGGAAGTAGCATAAAAGCCAAAGACCAACAGTGGCATGGAGATGGAAAATCCAATGTCAAGGTTTCTGAGGTGTTTAATTTTCCTTCCTAGAGCCGCAAATCCACAACAGCTTGTTTCAAATGACAACTTTGAGCACCTGCTGTTTAATGCAATATCCCAGTTTGCCTCCAACACAGGGTAACCCAGGCTCTTTCTCCCAGATTCACTAGTCCATTGGGCTCCTCCGGAGCTGCTCTGTTCTGCCAAAGGGCGAATCTTGTTCCTGATCATCTCTGCGCTCATTTGCCTCCACTCCGCAGGGAGAGCTCTCCCTAGCGCCCTGAGCCTCTTCTCAGTTCATCTGGCTGCTGCCTTACTCCTGCCTGTCTCTTTTCTCTTTAACCTTTCAATAGGGCACCAAGCCCTGTTTCACATAGTCTCTGTTTCCTAGTCCTTGGAAGAACAGGTCTATCAGACCCCCTCTGAATCCCCACATCTCAAAATCTTTTCCAGATCCTAATTTTTTCTTCCCTTTCAGAAGCTCCTTCACAGATAACTTTCAATCAAGTTATCACCATGCATCACCCCATTGGTCAGACATAACAGTCCAAGATCAAACCAAGAAGGCATCAGATAGATGCAAATTTCCAGACACACCCAAAATCCCAGCTCACTGTTAAGAGCTACCACATTCTGTGAAAAGCATGAAAGAATGTCTTTCCTAATATTCTTCTGCATTCCCACTTTGTGTCAAATCTTGCTTTGTGCTGTTTCTGTGACATAAGCTAGGGAAAATATGCACAGAGAGAGACCTTTTCTGGAGAAAAAGCAGGTGCAATTCAGGATCGCCAGCATGAGGAAATGTAAGCAATAGCATTGTGTAACATTGATACGGTAAATTCTCATGACAAACAGGAAAACCCAGTGCGCTCTCAGCAACTGCAGCACTTGTGGGCCATGAGAAAGGGGTGATCTTAATTCGGCAAGCAGAAATAATATTGAAAAATTAATTTTCTGGACATTAAAGAAAACTATTGAAATATGATACAAGTAAGTATGTATGGTATTGATGAAAATAAGTTTTATTCTGACTAGGTGTTTTATTTAATTGCAAATAATTAATGGTAGTGGATAATGTCCTGATGTAGACCTGCACATGCAAAATATTAGTTAGAAGTTTATACACTAAATTTGTCTAAAAATCTCATAGCCTGCAGATGCAGGAAGAAGAGAAATTCAATGGCTGCTGCACCTTATTCCTCTAGGGCCAATGCAGGAGCTGGCTTTTTACAGTTTTGCTGTGCCTTGCGGCTTTGAAATTTAGCTAATATCCAGCTGACACAGTATAAAATGATTTAGTCCTGTCTGCAGACCACTGAATGTACTTCAAACAGAGGAGAAAACAAAAACATAAGCTAATACACTTCTAGATTAAAATTGTTTATATTTTATTTATACTTAATAAAACTGTTTATATTTTATAAACACGCTGCTCCTGGCTGTATGATGGATTTTGTTAGGTTATGTGGGAAAAGCTTGTATGCACACCCACAGAGGAGCACAAAAAGACAGTGGCAGATTGGGGAGCCCAACAAACCCCCTGCCCTGGCTTGTCCCAGGATATCCCAGGAGCCATCAGCCCATCAAAGGCCCAGCTCCACAAGCCCAGAGGAGCACAGGGGCACAAAGATAAGCAGGAACCCAAATTAAGGACAGAGAGGAAGGGACACACCGTCCTGGCCCCTCCTGGGGCTGTCCCGGGACAGCCTCTGCCCCAGTGTCAGGGCATCAAGATGAGTGAATGGGTCTCTAAGGGTAACACCATGGTGAGGATAGCTACTGGGGACCAGGGAAGTCCTGGCCAGCTTTGTGTGTGCATGGGATGGTCTGTACCAGCCACTGGAGTGGGGCTGCAGCCTTGAGGGCTCTTTTACCCAGGCACCAGCAACTGGGGAAACTGGTATCCAGGAGCCGTTACTGGGCATCTGAGCCACGTGTCTGAGCCTGGCTGCTGGTGTGTATATATATATATATACACACACACACACATATATATATACACATATGTATGTATTCTCATTAGTGGACCTCTGACCTGCTCAGCCACAGAGGAGAGCAGGATGAGGCTGATGGTGCTGCCTGTGTTCATGTGACTGCTCTGTGTGTCTGTCTGTGAACTGTGTGGCTGGCCATGCATATAGGTATATATGTGATGTATAAATGTGCTCTATGTGTGTGTGCCTACTGGGAAAACATCTGCAGCCTTGCTGCTGGATGGATCTGGAGCCATGGCAACAGCCTCTTCTCTCCCATGCTGTTGAATCTGGCCTGATGTTTTCCCCTAAGAAATTTAATTATTTCATTTATTTAATACTTTTATATAATTCAATATATAGTGTGTTAATTCATCAGTATTGTATTGATTTTACTTGGGAATACCTTTAGCATTAAAGAAATATTTACCAAATACCAATAGGGCTAAGCTCAAGTTTTGACTGACCTTAGAGCTGCATGCTGAAAATAAATAAGTTGTAATTTATTGTGAGTTAAACAAACAAACAAATTCATAGTTTTGTAACTCATTTCTCTGTAGTAAATATAAATCTACTTGTCCTCAATATATTCATCAGGAATAGATTTCATTGCCTATTTATTTTGAAGAGATTGCTAGTGTCATTAACTTTACATCCTAAAAGTACTCTTAGAATACAAGGTTCACTTCTGATATTTTTTTCTTTCAGTAAAAAAAAACCAGAACACATGCTGGGTGGCATTGCTGGAGTTCAGATCACATTATTGGCCAACATAGGAGAAACACCAGGAGTGGGGGAAAAAACTGCATCAGCTAATAAAAGTGAAATTATTTTAGTGGGACTTCAAAGTGGATGGTACAAACAAAATGAAGTTTCTGGGGGAAAGAAGGTTTTGATGTCATTAAAGAAAAAGCAAATGCAGTCTGAAAAATATCTCAGAAGACATGCTTAAAAGAAATGCCATGCACTAGCCTGTGAAGCAGCCTCGAAAAAGTAATTCAGAGAAACCCTCTCTCTTGAAATATTTGAACTGTGGCTGAACAAAGCGCTAGAAGTTAAGACTAGGAAAACTAACCTGGGAATAGTTAGCTAGTTCAAAAGATCTTTTCTTTTTCTCATTAATACAGATTAAAAAAAATCCCAGACAAACATATTTATGCTCATTTTCTTTTTTCTTTCTTTTGCTCTAAATAATTCTAGAAGAAATAACAGAAGGTGTGGGGAGAGGAAAGCAGCTGTTTTCTTGCCATACTTAGACCCCCCCAAGAGGGCGACAAATTCACAGAGTTTGAACTATAAGCAAAGTATTGTCCATTAGGTCTTGGTAAATTTTCAAGGGGTTGTTTCTCCTATGGATTAAAAGAGAAACCAATGTCTTTGTAATCTATTATAGACAGTCATTTCTCTGAACAGCTTCTTTGAGCTGGCGTCTTCTGACTGCTGCATTTGGACTCCTGCTTTTTAACACCTCCTTTTGAAACTAGATGAATGACAAAACCATTTCATTTCCTTTGTATAGATTTATCATTCAAAATCCTCAACACATAAAATGGGAGCTTTGAGGAAGTTTTCAGGAAATCAGTGCATGTATGAGATAATTGCAATGACTACAGAAGAGATATCTTCTTTGGCTCTTTTGATCAGGCAATTATACCATTCCCCCACCTCTGTGTTCCTCTTGAGCTTTGCTGTTTGCCTACCATAAAAGCCAGTTTGTCAAAGGACTGCGAGGATGATTGGCAGGACGGTGTCTCAAACTACTCACAAAGAATGACAATTGGTTTTATTCTATCTTTACACCTATCATTTTGGGGTCTGGCCAGGCCTATGATACAATGGAACAAGGCCGGACCTTACCTGACTTTCTTCTGAAAAGCTTTGAAGGAGCTGCTGTTAATTACCAAAAAAAGTGCAGAGATGGGAAGAGGCAGGCTGCAGTGGAAGAGATGGGGAAAAGAAAGTTTTGAACACACGTGTGTGGATGCCTAGTCATCAGTAGTGGCAACCAAACAGGCTCAAAGGAAAAGTGTTTGTTCTGGGGGTGATTTGTGCAGATGAAACCATGAGAGTGAGGCTTCATAACATCATAACATCTCAGATTAAAGACATAAAACACACTCAGTGTAAATAAGAAAGTGTCATTTTTTTCCTTCTGCTAGACAGGAGAGCCCCCTCCAGTTTTACAACCTTTTATACTGGTTTAGTAGCCAGGTTACCAGCTACTGTAACCAACAGATAGAGCTGCCGCCATCTTCATGCCACTTACCCATTAACAGAATATCAGTTAATTTTCTCAGAGATAAAAGATAATTCCTCAAACAGCTCAGAAACATGAATTTTTGACTCAAATCAATTTTCATATTCCCTTAATTAACTGAAATCTTTTGATAAATTTCCTAACATTTTTAATTTATATTCTGTATTTATTTTAATTAATGAATTATTAATACTGTACTGATAAACAAAGGACTTTCAAGCTAATGTCAATATGGGTATACCAGAGAAACCAGAAATGGACTAAATCAAGGGTTTTTTTCCCTGTTTGAGCATAATTCATGCTCCATAATTATGCAATGTCTATTTAAAGCAGAACACATACAAAGTATAGGACAAAGTGTACTTAAAACACAGTTATAGGTGAAATAATTTAATATAATTTTTGTTCTAAAAAAGCTTCCCAGAGTAAAAGGAAGATTAATTAGTACATTAGTGAAGCCTTTCCTACTTTGTAGGAGAGTTGAGAGTCCCAGTACATTAATATGTGTAAGACACATGAAGATACACAGAAAGCAGCAATTTTAAAAGTCCAAAATACAAGGTGGTATGGGTTTTTTTAATTTTTATTTACTACACTGCTTGAAATTCTCTTACGAAAAATTCAATTTTAAGGCCAGCATTTATTTTCTTTTCATCTGTGGGATATTATCCCCACTATGTACAACACTGTACATTATATATATATGAAGGAGTATGTTTATAATGACCTATTTCTAGCTTGATGGATTTTCACTTATTTTCTCTAATGAATAATCTGTATTCAATTCAATTACGTTGAAAACCGCTGGTGTTTTTAATTTCAATTATCACTTCTACTTTTCGTATTATCAGGAAAGGGACAGCTATTAATTTAACTACTGTCTATTGAAACTGAATTAGGTTTTGGGTTTTTTTTCCTGATTTGGTTTCTCATCTTAGTTTTCTCAGGGAGTGGGCTATAAACAAAAGCTTTCACAGCACCTTTTCTTTAGTGAAACAGTTCTTGGTTTACATTTTTAAAAATAACGTCTGTGCTATCTTATAGAAAGATGCTGTAACCAAACAACGATGAAAGATGAAATATGTTGTCCAAAGGTATACTTTGGATCAGACTTTGATGACTTCCAGAGGGGCAAAGTTTCTTCCTAAAACAGCTTGCTTTTGTTTTCAATTTTTGCAGAATTAAGCCTTATAGAGCAGAACATAAAATAACATACTCTAGTCTTGTATACTTGAATATACTTGTGAGCCTTGGGAGCTAGTAATGGAGGTGAAGACATATTTTCTCTATTCATTGTAGAAGCTGTATGGTATGAAAGACATACAGAGTAATACAAAAGGAAGATTTTTTTTTTTTTGTGTGAAATGGTTAGGAATGGTTATCTCAGACAGTCTTTTGTCCCTACTCCAAAGCCTTCCTATGAATTTGTCTGTTTATGGTTACAGGTGTAAAGCATAAACAGTTTTTGAAGAAGGGCCTAGAATGCAGGAGGCATCCCCAGATGGAGTGCACTAATTACTGGGTCTAAAGGGACATCCTACCTTTCGATCTTTCCTCCCTGATCTAAAGTACAGTAGAATTACTTCACCTAAAGGCTCACAGGGGCAATGCCTCAGGCGGTTGCATTATCATTTCTGTCACAGAAGCTGTACACTCATTTTACAGCTCAGTGGTAATGGTCTACATTTCTAGGAATATTGTGGAAGTCAGTGGATTTGATAGCATCAGGCTCCATTGACATCCATTGGTGAAATATATGTAAAAACTCCTTTCATGTTCTTGTCTTATCAAGTAAAACACAAAACTTCTTGCCATCTGTGGAAGAGTTATGATAATGCTTCCCAATGGCACAGCAAATATGTACAAGATTTTGAGCCTCCCACTGGAAGATACTCTACAGAACAAAAGCCTCTTCCCACCCTCTACTTGCTATGGCAGTTTCAGAGGAAAACAAGCAGAAATAAAGGAACTGGCTCACATCCAGCATGTGCTGCTTCACATGGTAAATAACAATTAACACTTTGGCTGCTTCCAATGCAGCGGGCAAGGTGCCAGCAATGCTTTTAATCAGCGCCATTCTTTGTTTAGCAATGCCTACTAAGTAGTGTAATTTTCAGTTTCCTATTATTAGCACAGTCAGTAAAACAACAGTAAACAACATGACTAAAGATTTGAACTTAAAAGGTCACCCCAAAGCTTGACACACCAAACTTTATGGATGAGTCTCTGGCATCTGAAAGGTGCTTACTGTTTCTGTCCTCACTTGTCACTACAGGGGGCATTCTACAATCCTGACTTCACAAATAGGCGAGAGCTATAGTTAAATAAAGCAGAACCCATGCTTCAAATACTGAGCGGTGCAGTTTGCTGTAAACGCTTTGGCAAAGACAAGGTACTCAGCCTCTTGGGAGAAGCTGCTTCTGTGACTTGCCTTTCACATGTTCCCATGTGAATGCTTTTGATCAGGTCCCTTCGAATTGACTGAAAGCCTAGGTGAGAGGAGGTGGAATAGCTCCTTGCTAGCAAATGCTCTTCACGCAGATGCACTCCCTTAGACCTGCTCAAGTGATTCACTTGAACAGAATGAAGAACATCACCAATCCCTAACAGCAATATTTAAGTACAGGTCAATTCCCTACTTTAAAACCATGGAGACCTTTATTTTGTTTTTCTTACATGAGGGAGTTAGAATTTGGAAGCTCAGTTAGTGCTTTGGTTTTTCCTAAAAGCTCCTTGTACCCTTAAAGAGTGGAAGTTTCACTGAGGAGGAAACTCTACTAACAACTGTCTGGTAAAGGTTAGCAGGCGGGCATCATAATGATTACTAATATTTTATAGCCATATCTGAAAATAAGAAAGCCTGAATTTAGCACAAGGAATTTATGAAGCAACCTCAGTGTGTCAGGGGTGAAAAAAAACCCAAACTATATTCTGTCTAAAATGCTGATCTGATTTTTTTGTGTTTGCCAGTCAACTGGATGTTGATACTAAGTACTGACACCAACACAAATTTTTGTTTCAATCATGAAGTAAGAACACTGTGAGTTTTGCATTCCTGGGACACACGTCTGCATGAAAGATACTCAGCCTGAAAATGTGTCCTAACTTAGGTTATTTCAGTATTTTTCAGAGTGGTGGTTCTTTTTTTCTTTCAAAGATGTGCAATTGTAAAAGCAAACATCAACATTTGGTTAGTGCTAACTACAGTGAAAAGCACTGAGGAATTTCAGCTCTTGCAGAATTCTCTCAGCTCGTAGAAATGGCGAACAGCAAAAAAGTCAATGGGGAGCAGGTTAGAAACTGGAAATCAAACATTGAACTCATTATTTATATTTTATATAGCAAATACATTTATCCTTTAACAAAGGTTTTTGCTTTCTCCGTGACTAACAACGCTTTCTCTCAGGAGAAGGGCCCCAGCACTGCAAACATAAGAACAAAACTGCTTACCTGCATAAATATTTATAAAACCGAGCTTGATGTTAGCATAAATAGGACCTGATTCACCAAGTACAGTGGTGAAAATCTGAAGCAATTGAGGCAATTACGTGTATGAAGCTGCTGTGACTGAGAGAGAGATGCGGTCCATGGGAAGAAATGCTTCTTCCCTGTTCACAAAGTGAGGGCAATGTGCACCATCCTGGAGGCTCTCCGGCATTCAATGTCTGTCACAGGCACCTCTCTTTATCTACCAAAACCTCACTGTCACATCTGTGCTTGTCCAGCCTGCCAGCACACCACACCGACATCTCCTTTATTCTGTTGCCCAAAGGGCTCCCTAGAGCATGGGTCCACTATACGGAGAACATATCTGGCCACTAGAGCTCTGCTGATAAAGTGATCATGGAAGGGCCTTGTGGCAATGCTTTGGGCCATAAATCTAAACGCCTTTGCGAAGGAGGAGTGAACAGTTCCATAAGACAGAGGAGGATGTACCAGTGGTACTTACAAATGAGATATTGTTTCTGTAATTCAGGAAAAGGCATGAGAAAAGCATCAGAATGGAATTTGAAGTTTAGTCAAGAATATGAACTGATAACTTTTTTTAGCATAGCAAAAAATCTAAACAAACTACATAAATCTCCTTTAGACTGTTCTGAAGCTTTCCCTGTCTCATATGTGAATACTTGATACATTGCTTTTAGTAGCATATCTAAAATTTGTAGCATGAGTCAAATCATTGGAACTGAATACTGAGATAAACTTAAATAAATGGTGATTGATATTTGCTGGCATATTTTTATGAAGATTCATTGAGGTTGAAATTGCTGGTAATAAAAACTTCTTGCAAAACCTGCTAAGTTTATGGCACATAAAATTTGTCTTTGCTCCATAACTGCAGCTTCTGAGAACAGAATAAGAAAATAAGGCTGTTATAACTTGGGCTCCATTACAGGGGATGGTATTACATCTCTTGTTCAGTGAAGCAGATGCTATATGACTTGATTTATTTATTTTCTACACTACTGGAAGTGCAATGGATTTCTTGGAAATCAGATTCAGTATGGTTATTTGATCAAGTCTGAGGGATGATATGAGACTCAAATCTGGACAATTATACTACTATAGAGATAAGAAACAGAAAAAATAATTGATCCCTGTGCATAAGCTTCTAGCCTGTTCATGCACTGTTTAGTGTTGAGACAGTTACATTAATAGAAAAGGGATGGGTTTCAATCTTAGGATTCTAATTAGGTCTTCACTGGGAAATGGAGCAGAAAACTTCTTAGAGTGCCCTGAGATTTCCTAAAAGATGCTGCTCCCAGGAACTCTGAATGCAGAAGGCAATGAGCAAATGGAGAAAGGCTCCTCATTTGCAGAGGAAAACCTGAAACCTCCAGTTTTGGGTCCTCTGTTGGACAACTGAGAGCTCTGAAGAGGCCCAGCATGCTCCCAGTTGAACGGCAGAAATACCTTGATTGGGATGCATGCTCTTTCATGGCTTATTCATGTACAAGGAAAGAAAAAAATATTCTGAAGAAACCAGAAAAAGGATCAGAGTTTTCCAGCACAGGGCAACAGGGACAGGTACTTGCTTATCTACTGGTAAAAAAATAATAATTAGAATACATTTTGATATTGCCTCATGGGAATATCTTCCTCTGGGACTAGACTGGAAGATTTTAGAGTGAGTTACCACTAAATTGCAGTTGTCTAACAGACTGAAGGAATGTGCAGTTCTTTTCATGACACACAGCTAATGTGGTGGGGGACAAATCAACTGAACAAACTTGTAATAGCCACGCTTCTATCTAGAGCTCTGGAATCCTTGAGAGGCTATTTTTATAGTGAAAAACACATGAGGAGGGCCAAAAAAAATCTTCATGGCATTTGGGCATGTTCCATTAAAATCAGTGAAATCTTCCAACTGACTTTAAGAGGGGGAGAATTTTTAGCCTAGAAGAATAATAATATAAATTCAGGAGCTAAATGTTGCAAGTATCCAGAATTGGTGAATCTATAGAGGTAGTTAAAATCTGATAAATTTTCCATTACTCTCTGGTGTCAAGGTGAATCTAATTTTGCCTCTGCTTTCATATTAAATTCTCTGTTGTTTATGTTGTGTCACTCCCCTTTCTCATCTTGTTCTGGAGGAAGGTAACAAACATGGCCTGTTTTCAAACATTGTTAATAGTAATGAGTCACCCATTATATTGTGATTTTTACTGGGGACTCATTATTTAGGACATGGAGAAACACTGACAAAGAGCATATGCCCTAAAATCTTAGGAAGGAGGTGAAAAAAGAATGTGAGATGAACTGGGCTGTTCAGCAGGACAATACAGAAGTTAGTTATTGAACCTGCATTTCCTGCCTATTGATCCAAATTTGGTAGCCTGTACAATAGACTTCCTGTGCACCCACATCCAGTGCTTAGTGCTGACATTTTTAATCACAAGCACAATCATGGGTCTGTTGCCCTGATCCCTATAATTGCTGGTAGATAGCACGCCAGAGACAAATACTGCTATATCCACCTACCAGGGTTTATTTGTAAAAATTATTCTTGACACTTCTTTTTGTGAGGCCACAATGAAGCTGGTCACAGTGTCAGAGATGCATAAATGGAGCAAGTTAATTGTTAGAAATACCATGTGGAGTGCTTCCTAGATCAGTGTTTTCTGAGACACGAGGTTACTGTTTCCTCATGAAAACATGAGGTTATTTCCACTTGAGCTTATAGTCATGGAGTAGTAAACGGTCTCACTCAAATATATTGCCCACAGAACACACGTTTCACTCTTAATGCCAAGGGATTCAGTGTTCATTTTTCTCTCCTGTAAGGATGAACTTTGCTCTTTCCAGCTCCTGGGAAAGTTCAGTTTCCCACAGCCACCAGCCCCCCTACTGGTGCTCCCCACTTTGTTCCCAGGGCGTGTTTGAGGAGACTTTGATCAAAGGCTGAGAAGCAATCTCTCAGATAGCCAGGGACACTCTAAAAGGTTTTGGCTGTCAGACCACAGACATTAAATTAGGCAGTTGTCAATGTGGAGCCCATGCCGGCAGTGAAGCACTGGTATAATGCTCTCTTCAACCCAGAAACTTTTTAGTGTGATAGTTAAGGCTTTTAAAGGTGTGTGGCAGTTAATAAGCCAGCCAGAGAGCCAAAAGGCTAGAGTCTTTAGACATATAGTTTCATGCTGTGTTTACTGAATCATGCTGTCTTCTGAGTTATTGGCTCCTATTTCTTCTGTTATACTGACCGTATCTAAGGTCCTTTGAAATTCCATTTCACAATGGAATTGATTGGGTTGAATAAATTCCCTTACTTGAAAGTTAACATGAGAATCATTCACATAATCAGAGTGATGAGCAACTGCGGAAATGTCCAGCTGATCTGAAGAATATTGGCTCTGCTAGATACTGGATTTTAGACTTTCACTCAAAGGTGAATGCAGGTTGGCCCAAGACTTGTAATAAACTTTCATGACACTGAAAGACTTGACCTTCAAGCTCTGGCACTTGTGATTTGCTGGTTTATTTGAAGATTTACCAGTGTTTATTTTTAGCTCAGATGTAGATCTAAAGAAATTTCAAATCAGAAATTAATTCTGTTGAAATGAAGAAAGGACTTTTGACAGTTTCACTGCTTTCTGACAAAATCTACACATTGCTGATTTTGTTTGTAAACTGATCAGGAATTTAAACAAAAAAAATTATAAAGATCCAAAATTACTTGGAAATTCCTGGGACTCAGAACAGATCCCTGAGTCCAGCACAAATAAGATTTTGCCTGTAAAATTTTGTAGTAATCAGGACCCAATTGGTTGAACTGCGCCATCCAGAAGTATTGCCAGAAGATGCATTTATTCCCTCTCCTCTCATTTTTCAGGCTTAGGACACCCACCTGAAAATATGTGTGTCTGCTTTGTGTCTCTGAATTGCAGTGTAACAGGGAGATATCCTAGTACAGGATTTAATATGGAATTATCGTGTTTTATATAAAAACTCTTTAAAAGTAAGAAAACCAGTAGCAAGAAATCCAAGTAGAGGGATTTTTTGAACTCTGTTTTCTCAAGTGATGAATTGGCTCACTGAAACATTTTATGCTAAGCTGTGTGTTATAATGTCCAGAGTTTATAGCAGTTTCAATTAGTATCCATCTCATCTTGTGAAGAAAAGGGCACAGGTAGGGGAGAGTAAGAGGTGTCTACTTACTACATTTTTAAATTACAACCTCATCAATGGTGCCAAATTTTACTTCTCTAATCTTAGTCATTACACAAACCAAAATCCAACAATTTCACATAACTCAAGTACTGAGCTTTGTAATGCTTAGTCCCGTTGCAGCAAAAAGTAGCTGCAGTGAGTTGTAGCCAAAAAGGATATTTTGCTGCTCATATTCCAGTACATAAACATTTATATTCCTCAGATATCACATACCGACACACATGAAAGCTCTGTGGTAGAAAGCAGCCCTACCAGCAGATGAGTTACACTGAGTGGCTGGCTGGCAGAGCAGAAGGTACATACCGTGCATCAAGTGTCAGCCTGGCATGACTGATGGCATGCTGAGAGTACACCAGAGCACTGAGCAGGGTACTGCCAATTTCAAATAGGAGGCACAGACAAGCACACAGAGCAATACAATTCCACCAAAATATAATATTGACTTTTTTAGAACAAAGAACTTTAGAAGTATTTGGAATTTGATGCTCTGCACTATTATTGTTACTGGGTGCTTAAAATCTTTTTATATGCTGCTTAATTAGCGACTTGGCATCTACATTTTTCAGAGATAATTCAGAAGTAAACAATCACTATTATGAAGACAGTCCTTGGTATGCTGGATGACAGGTTTTCCCTAGTGAACACAATGTCAAATATCTCCATGAACAGCAGTAAGTCATGAGATGAATAGCAGTGTAGGGACTGAGTTCATTATTAACTTTCAAAAAGAAGATTTCAGTCCCTGCCAGCAACTGCAAGACTGAAACAAATATCTCCACTGAACACATTAAGGTCTGTAAATTTGTGACGACTGACAACTATAGGCTAGGTCTGTCAAACTGTACGTCCAAATTATTTTTACTCTTATATTTGAAAAGTTTCAAGTTTCTTGACTAACTCCTGAAGGAAATATATAATGAATGTAAGCATTATTTATTGCTCAGTTTGTTGAAAGATTTTCATATAGCCTTGTCTAAAATACGGAAAGGTTTCCTCTAAGCCCCTAGTAAATGAATGCCAGTGCTTTTGAAACGTAATAACAAAATCCTGCCTTGGCAGGGTGGGTGTTTTTTAGGCTTTTCTTCAGTCATCTAAAATTGAGAAAATAATTGATCTGAAACCCAACTGGTAAATAATGACTCTATTTTTAAAAATTGAGGTTTGAGCTATGTGCATTATACATGTCTTCAGAAACTCTCTCTAGATAGAAAAAGATGATTTACAGTAATCTATCTCTTGACAGCAGACACACTATCCAGCTTCTAGGCTTACTTGCTTGGAGTTTCATTATGAAGTTGTTTGTTGTCTAGTTTATTAAGGCTAAGCAAGTCACAGGAGTTTTCTATCACGGGGAGATGTTAATTTTCAGTTTGAATTATTACTATCTGATTTCCTAGTAAGATTCAGAACTTCCTTTATTTTTTTTCTATTTTATTGGCATTTCTTTGTTACAAATTTAACAGATTTATATGCATGAGACACAACCTGTTCAGGTGTCATCAATGCATCTATTTGAAAAGACAAGTTGTTGGTGCTTTTTTGTGTATACATCCTCTTTGTGCCCACAACCCTGCTGTTCATACACTGTGCAGAGGGGTCAGCACCTCTGTAAAGACTTTCAGCACAATGGGCATGTTTCATGCACTGTTATTCAGTAGAGCAACCCATCCCTTGTTTGACATTCAAAGTCACAGAGGGATATAGGTCAAGTGGTTTTAGTGTTGTTTCATGTTGGCCAGGAGAGCTAGGTGGGAATCTTTAACTGATCTATGTTTTTCTTCCAGGCTCTCTTCTTTTCTGTTTGGTCAGAAGGAAAGTGTGCATCTGGAAAGATCCTACTCTTCCTAAGATTACATGCTGTGTAACCCAAGGACTTCTACAGACAGTCATGAAATCTTGAGGGAAAAGCAACTTCACTGACTGCTGGTGAAATGAAATCTTCCTTGTTGTCCTCGGACTCTGTGGGGGAGGGTGAAAAGTATATTTAAGCTCTGAGCCACCTCACCTGCAAGAACAAGCTTTGGAGGACTAATGCGAGGGGCAAAATACTCTTGCACTAATGCCATTGTCTGTCATGCTCACTTTTGGCTTTTTCTCTCTCTTCTGGCCTGTATTAATCTTGAATCTGCATTTATTCATTGCAATAAAAACACAGGAGTCTGTGTAGAACTGAATGGGATCACAATGAACTGAAGACATCCTATTGACTCCGTGAGATGGAGGACACTGATGACTCAGATATAGCTGATCCAAGCTAAACTGTTATTTCTCCTAGCGTGAAACCTTCTGTTTCATAATACATAGTGTTCCAGAGTTATAAACTAAGAGGATTATGTTGTCTTTGGCCCTTGTCATGCTTTAGAACAGGTGGAAATGGTTAAGTAAGGAAGCAAGGAAAACGGAATGGATTTTCAAAATCTCTGTTTGGATCATTACAGGTATTCAAACTCTTCGCATCACCCATTTTTTTAATCTCTTTTATAGTCAAATGTCCATGTCCCTTGTCAGCTTTTACTAACAGATTCAATACAAAGGGACACACTTTCCACTTGTACTAAATAAATTCTAATCAAGATATTGATTATCTTAGAAACTTCATTTGAAAGATAGAAGTGAAAGACAGAACTGTATATCTCTATTAGTCATAAATCAGAGCCTGTGCAAACAGAATAGATGTAAAAGACATCCATGTGTAGGACACTGATATACATTTCTCACACCTCCTTTCTTAACAAGTAATTTCAAATTACAATGAGCAACCCAAATATATTTAGTGTTCCTAGAACATCATGCATAGAAATGTATACAAAAAGTTAAACCAGTCTGAAAACTTTACCTTCAGTACCCTCAAAGTTACATTGAGATGTTTCAGTTTTTGCAGAAGTTAGTGCATACACTGCAAAATGCACAGTATATACCTAACCTTCACCCTCATCATTAAACAAGACATTGCAGGAGTAGAGGAACATTTTATATAGTGAAAATTATTTTTATTCAGTGCACCAACTCAATTTTCCTCTTTGAAGTCCCAATTACTTTTATCAAATTTATAATTTTCCTTTCACTTTTTAAAACCCTCATTATGTGGGAAAATGCTCTACCTACCAGGCTGTTATACCAAATGTGGATAAAGCT
>WEKW01025616.1:47667-71739 GCA_013389905.1 Sula dactylatra
TTTATCACGCAAAACTCAAATGCTGTAGAAAATCAATAAACGAGCTTTATAACCTATAAAACAAGCTTTCATTAAACTTTCTGTGAGACTCACAAGTGGAACATACAGTAATACAGTGCTTACATCAAACTGTAATTGAAATGGAAAAATCTTTGAATAAATTAGCATATTTTGAGTTATGCGCAAACTTGTTCTTACATGGATGGGTAGTGTGATGGGGGAACTATCTTTGAGCTGCAACATTATCAGAGTTATTATCTTACTGTCATTGTTTGTCTCATTTGCTAACAGCAATAGGGAAGAAAGGTATCTTAGAAATGTTGTTTTCCCAATAAATGTCACAAGTATGGAACTGCCTATTTAAAGCTACAACATGTATCCAGGGACATTTTTGTGCATGCATGACTTCAATTTACACTTTCTCTGATATACAGCTAGGTAAGATCAATGTTCATCAAAAATCCTTTCATTTTTCTGGGAAAGTCTAGTAGTTTCCCAACAGAGAGTTCAACAGAATTTTTTACAAGAATAATCAACCAAAATTAAAAGATCATTAACATTTAAGTTTAGCACAGGAGCATCTTATGTGCAGCAAAAGCATTATCTAAGTATTTTTAAAATGGAAATGTGTCACAACTCAGGGACATTTTTAAAATTGTGAGAGATTTATCAATGGACAAAAGAGAAGGACAGGCCACATGTTGAGTGCATGCTTGATAGTTTATTTGAAGTACCACTTGTACTAGGCCTGCCACTGAGCCATCGGTTTGAAAGGTTAACGACTGCAGCAATCACAATTTCAATTTACAAGAAATGGAATGATAGGAAGCCAAATACAAAATGGAGAGGTCCCACTGTGATGGCAGCTGAGCACCAATTCATCAACAAGAGTGCAGGAACACTGTAAAACCAGAGTGCTGGGGACAACCTTTTGAGCCTGGGGAGAGTTTAGGATTTCCATTAAGCTCATTTTTCAAGGACAGTGTAGAAGCTTTAAAATGGCTAAATTACCAAATATAGGCATAAGTTCTCCCTTGGTGCTTTTCCTTGTAATTGTTGTTAGGTCATCTGAAGGTGCTTATCCCACCTGCTTGTTTGCTTTGGTGTATCTCCTCTTGTATTTTAAATGTTGACCTTGACTACTACCGAAACAGCCGTTGCCAAGACAGACATTTCAATACTCTTTGGGCCTTTCCTGCAGTTATCCTTTACTTCTTGCTTCCTAGAGCATCAGCTATACTACAGTGTGATCTGAGACTCTCTGAAGCTTTCAGGTGTGTACAAACACACAGAGATGCTATGTGAAACCCTATGCTCCTTCTGCTTGAATGATTTTTTGCAGGATTTGGTGTAAAATTTGCCTACACTGGAAAACCAAATTGATGAAAATATCTTTAAAGGTTTACCTTTTTATTTTTGTAGAAGTAAAAAGCACATAATAAATCAAACTGTCTAATCACAAACACTACAGAAATACAGGAATACTTGCTGCTTTCTCATCTGAAGTCAGTCAGNGATGTAAGCTGTGAGGAGTTCTCGTCATCCTCATCTCAGAACAGACGTGCTAGAACTAGACATAAAAAATTTTCAGTTAGGAAAAAAAGGGACTAAGTAGGAAATGTGTTAGAGGTATGTAAAACAGTCTTGGAGAAGTAATGGTATTGGTTACTCATTTTCTTATAGCAGAAATACTATGTTATTAAAATAAAAGGCAGCAGGTTTGACACAGAAATGAATTATCACAGAAGGAGTAATTAGGTATGGAGCTAATTTCCTACAGGATGCTGTGGATGTCAAAACACCCTGGTAGGTTCAAACAGTAATTATCACAGTTTATGGAAGAAACTTTGGTTAAAGTATGTAAAATACAAAATGTAGTTATAACTTTCAGCACAGAAGTATTTCAGTAGCAGTGCGCAAAGTGACAGAACAGTACATTAGGGGAATTATAACTCTAAATTCCGCTTACTTTTATATTCTTTCCCTTGTCTGGCCACTCCTGAAAACAGGATACTGAGGTAAAGGGACTGAGTACTGCTTTTCTTCTGTTTCATCAATTGTTTTTTCTTTATTGTGTCTGGGACCTATTTCCTCCTGCCATGCTTGCATAAAGAGAGAGGGGGAAAAGTGCATACTAGAGAGGTTGTTGAAAATATATAGAAAAAAATTTCAGTTTGCTTATACATTACTTTCTGACACACCTAAAGCATTATTATAGTATAGAGATACCCAAGTTCTTCAGAAAGAAATGTCAATTTTGAACTTATATCAACTATCACCATGGTAGGTATGGAGTCTTGTAATTTATAAAGCTTAAAGTTTTGGGTTCATTAAGGTTATTAATATTTGCACTATTACAGCTACTTTATCTTCTGGTAGTATTACAGTTTAACTGTTGAAAGTCTCCCATTTTTTTAGGCTCAATATAAGGACAGAGTTGCTCTCTGTTCCCTCTGTAAAGAGATAGGCAATTTGTGGATTTATAGATGGGAAAATGCTGCCTGAAACCAACGTTCACTCCTAGACTGGCAAGCAGTAACTAGTTTAACTGATATGGTTGAACTAGCTTAACTACTGCATGTTGATCCCAAATATCAACTGCTCACATAGCAATAGTTATTCTATAGTTCATTGATGATACAAATACACCAAAAATCCATATATAGGGCATAATTCTGTTGAATTAACCAGACCACATGTAGTGACTATGCCAGCTGATACTAGCTACATTGCCATTAGGACCCCAGTCTGCACTACAGCTCTTTTGAGCTCCTGCCAGTGCATAGTGCAACACTGATGTGCTGTGGGACATTGTAAATTTAGTCTAACAGGAGCATAATGTCAGCAGAACTACAGCAACTTAAATTCATGCCTTAAGATATCTTGCTTTATATAGTTAAATTGTTGAAGAGATAGTAAGACAGGCAAAGATGAGGTGAAAAAGATAAAGTACAGGTAGGATCTGCGCAAGTTTTGATTGTGTCATGTTAAAGACGTGCATCTGTGTGTCTCATTAAATATTTCAGTGGAGTTTCCTTCCTAGTGGAACAATTAAAGAGAATATCACAGAATCACAGAATGGCTGAGGTTGGCAGGGACCTCTGAAGGTCCTCTGGTCCCATACCCCTGCTCAAGCAGGGCCACCTAAAGCAGGTTGCCCAGGACCATGTCTAGATGGCTTTTGGATATCTCTAAGGAGGGAGACTCGATAACCTCCCTGGTCAACCTGTGCCAGTGCTCAGTCACCCTCACGGTGAAACAGTATTTCCTGATGTTGAGAAGGAACCTCCTGTGTTTCAGTTTGTGCCCGTTGCCTCTGGTCCTGTCACTGGGCACCAATGAAAAGAGCCTCACTCTGTCTTTACACCCTCCCTTCAGGTATTGAGATACATGATAACATACGTATCGATGAGATCCCCCTTGAGCCTTCTCTTCTCCAGGCTGATCAGTTCCAGCTCTCTCAGCCTTTCCTCATAGGAGGGACACGCCTGTCTCTTTAGTCATCCTTGCGACCCTTCACTGGACTCTCTCCAGAATGCCCATGTGTCTCCTGTGCTGGGGAGCCCAGAACTGCACACAGCACTTCAGGTACGGCCTTACCAGGATAGAGTGGAAGAATCACCTCCCTCGACCTGCTGCCAATATTTGCCTAATGCAGCCCAGGATACCATTTGCTGCCTTTGCTGCCAGGGCACATTGCTGGCTTATGTTCAACTTGGTGTCCACCAGGACCCCCAGGTCCTTTTCTGCAAAGCTGCTTTCCAGCTGGGCGGCCCCCAGTACACATTGGTGCCTGAAGCACACACATGAAGCACACAGGGGTGGAGATATCAGCAGGACAGTGTTAAGGTGGATCTGAAGGAAGGGGAACGAGAAGGGAGGTGGCCTCTGGCAGACAGAAGTGCATGACTGAGCACTGTCAGGGGGAGACCAGCTAAGGGCAGACCATGGGAGGCACTTTAATGCCATCCTGTATCAGCACCCATCAAAGCTGCTCAAACTGTATTTGGTAAAAGCTAAATAAGTGATGGGAAAGATGAACCAATCCACACAGGCAAGCCGCTCATAGAGCTGTAGAGCATTTTGCAGTAGAAACTGATAAATATGAGAAACAACACAAACGCCAACTCAGCTGAAAGTTTTGAAATCCTTAATTTCTGAACTCTAATGCTTGGGCTAAAGACTACTGCTTTAAAGTGATTTACTTTTATAATAGTCACCAGCCCTAGGCATGCTTTATAGCATTTTTGAAAGTAATTGATAATTTTGCAATTATATTAAACACACACAAAAAAAAGAAGTTCATGCTCATTAGCTCTAAATAGTCAAAGATATTTATACATGCATGTCTTGAATTATCATGCACTGACAAGGAAATTAAACACCTGAATAAATATGTATTACCATGTAATACCATCAACACTGCTTTGATGTAAGTAGAACTTACATCTTAGAACACAAAAGCATATGAAGAGCTGGAATTCCTCTTTTCAAAAAATGGTAAACCAGTAATCAATTCAAATACTTTCTTATAACTTATTCTCTTTTCCCATACCTCATTTTATGCAGAGAACTATCAAGGTCCTTAATTTCTGAGACTAAAAATAATTACTCTTAGAGAAACAGAGAGAAGGCTTATTTTATCCACTATACTTTGTATCTTTTTGCCTTAGGTAATTAGGGACATTAGTTCATGATTTCCAATACCTAGGGAATACTGTCATTAGCAGGGAAATGTTCTATGGTACCCTGAGGAAATGAAGAGCTTTTAAGAGCAATCACTGTTAATCACTAACACGCCAACATTATATACCTTCTGGAACTGAGGATGATATATAGACAGGACACATTAAGTAACTCTCTGTTTTACTTGTGTTGTAGGCTTTCGATAAAAATGTAGTTTTAAAACATCCATTTGCATGGCTTGCTTTCATTACAAAATACATGACATGTAAGAATTCTGTAAGATTTACACTTCTTGTACAAGCTATTGAAAATATTCTCTCTGATTCCATAATTGAGCTTCATTGTGCTCTTAGCATTATTACACTTTGTTAAACAATTTCACTTGAGCGGTAAATGCCAAGGGGAAGAAGGCGGCCCTTTTATAAGGGTGAAAGAAAAGCTAAATCAAAATGTGATAAATGCAATTAAATTTATCTTTACCTCCAGCTCAGCAGGAGACTTAGCACCTGCACAGTTGCAGTACTCATAACTGACTACATAGATTAACATTACACACTCATGATTTGCAAGCAATTGTTATTATTCAAGGTTTTTTTAATATCAGGTATTTTCTATCTGATGTTAATGTCATATAATATCCTACAGAAGTGTTAATCACATGAAAAATAGTAGAATAAAACTGAGAGAAAAAGGCTATTTTCTGAAGAAAGCAGCTTTTTTTTCCATATAGTATTAATTAAATCAGGGGCAGCTCTTGCTTTTGGTATAGAGCCAGAAATTAATAATACTTCCTAAAATCTTTTTGTGTCTTATTTCTCTGCTGTACTAACCATGAGTGCCTTACATGCCAGCACCAAGCCCAGCACTGCAAGAAAGCAAGTACACACTGGAAAAGGAGGCAAACTGCACCCATGCACTGGGGTCCTCAGTTGGGATCCCCGCCAGCTAAAAACATTGGACCTGCCAATACAGCACATATATCAGAAAAAAAAAAAATTATAAATAATGACTTCCAGTAAAGGGATCTGACAAGTTTATATACTTGGGGAGCCAGGAAAGACTGAAGAAGTCATCTACTGCTGTCCACCTAACAAAAAATTCCTCTAGTGCTATTTATGCCAATTATTTCTTGTGATAGTTATTGTGAACACAAAAATCAATGTCCTTCTTCTCACTGACCAGATTCTTCAGGACTTACGTTCTCTCCCATTATTTCATCTTTAGACAAACAACTACAACACAATTTTCAATCTGTCCTTGAAACAAGTCCCACTATACTAAGTTGTAATTAATCTCTTCTGGATGCTTTCTAATTTGCCTGCATCTTTTGGTTGTTAAATGTCCCAATTGATGCAGAGTGATTATTTCTGCACCTGACCAGACAAACAGTATTTAGCTACTGAATCCCATGAGCTCCATGGCCAGTCATTCTCCTAAACCACTGAGGCTGAAGTGGCCTATCCTGTAAACGGATGGTAAAGTCAAAAGGGAAGTGCTTACATTCTTGAAACCTCTGTATAAGATCTGAAGTTCCTTCTTTGTGAATTTACTCTGTGCTTCCAGCAGTTCAAGAGCTTCAGGTCTATGTCGTACTGTGGCCATTTCCATTTCATCTTCTACAGTGTCTGCAGAATACAAGAGACAGAGAAGGAAAGCTCAACAAGAAATATAGGATGTAGAAATATCTAAGCCTTGCAGAAAAAAAGTAAGTTAAATGACATTCTTTTAAAGAACAGCTTTTGCGGCTTTAAAGACAAATGGCATGTTCATTTGGAACTCATAGGGAAAGGGTATCTGTCTGCTTCAGTGGCTGCACAGAACATGGAACAGCAGTGATGATCCAGAAGTTTGGATATTATCACATCAGTACAAATATCAATAAACTGGAAAGCCAACATTCTGCAAGGGTATGCATGACACATTCAGAATTACTTTTCTATTTCTACGACTCTCTGAGCAAAGAAAACAATTTTATAAAACTTTAGTGACTCCAGAGTACTTGAAATTTTCCCTTGGTTGGTTAAAGGATGTGAATTCATTATATCAGTCTGGGATTCTCAGTGTTCCCCTTTTACCATGAGGTTGTGATTTGGAAAGTGTGTGAGATTGATGCTGCATATTCAACAGTACACCTTACTTTGAGTACCGTACAACAAACCCTGCAGGGCAACATGATTATTCAGGGTGAGCAGCCTAAGAGGGAAACATGAGTATTTTAGTGACCTCATCACTAGGTGAGTAAGGATGTGGATATACACATTCAAGGCTTACAGCTGAGTGCAGCCCTAAAAGAATGTGAGATAGCAATACATTTTTTCCCCAGGTAGAGTTTTAAAAGTGAAAGTTCAATAATATACCTAAAGAAACTTACAGTATATATTTTAAATATGGGGTGCCAGCCATATACCTGATCAAAAATATGAATGTATGCATATGTTTTTAAGTACTCCCAGCATTAAACATAGCTTATGTAGTATTTCAGACTAATTTAATAAAATCATTGCCTTATTCTGGTTTAAGAGTTATACCAACTATAGAAATGTAACTTGAGGGAAAACAAACACGCATAATTGTTGCTTCTACAATGCTGAAGATATATTTTATTTCAATAGAGTGTGGGACTCTGCATTCCTAAAATAAAGTTTTATTCAGTTCAACTTCCATAAGAGCACAATATTAGGATACTCCATTAAAACAGTATTATGCTTACATCTTCACATACTTTTGTTCTGCTACAATGCAGTAATAATAATTTTCAGCTGCTTGGGAGAAATCTGGCATCAGAAGTTATAGTTCAGCTGAACAAAAAATGAACCACCTTTAAATAGATATAATCATAATATATAAACTATTTGGATAAATCTTCACAGAATTGTAGGACCCTGTCGTTTCTCCAGTCAAAGAGATGCTGCTGTTAGCATATCACAGGAAGATGATCTCAGTGTCACCCAGATGATCTCAGTGTCACCTGTAGTCTTATCTCAGAACGTCCACTGTGTATTGGCTTATGGACAAACTATAATATGTTTCTCCTTCATTTTTCTTTATAGATTATCTCATATGACTCATAGACCACTAACATCTTTGTGAAAACTTCCAATCTAAATGCTTCTGACAAAAACCCCAATTGACTCAACTTCATATTGACCTTATGATGTTTGAGAATAGTTTTAAGGGGTCAGTATCTGAACTCAGATTATAAGAAAATTTCAGCTCTATTCTTTAAAAAGACAGTCTGAGGTGCAAAGAGGAAGTCTTGAAAATCCTGCCTTTCTAGATGAAATTAGAATAAAGTAGTTCTAGAGTTAGGAAGCTTTCTTCCTAATCCATGGAAGGTGTAGCAAAATTCTTGAGTCCCATTTTAGTCCGCATAAGAACATCCAGGGTTTATTTCTGCACAGCTTCTAAAGCCTTTCCATTATGTTTTAAGCAATTAATCTTTTATATTCTTTATATAGTCACTAAAGTCTCTATAACAATGTCATACTGTAGATACACAGTCAAATTTTTTTTGTCAACTGCAAGTCAACACTAGGCGCTTATACTAAATTGACAAAAGAATCAACTTAAGAATAAATATTGTTGAAAAGTCACTTGTGTTTTCTATGTCAAGAGTTATATGGGATTTAAATTGGCTATTTAGACAGAAAGGGACTTAACTGGGAATGAGCCCTCTAAGTATCCATTTGTGAAACATCTGGCTACCTAGAGATACATCTACAAGCTTTTCTAGAAGCTANATAATAAAAATTTTTATTGTGTTTTAATGATTCGGTAAGAATGTAGAAGACTGCAGTGTGGTGGTGATGTTAGCTTTCTGTTAATGAAAAGGTTCAGTTTAACAGTCTTTTCACACTCTATTTCTGTAGTCTCTTGTACATAATCAAAAAATAAGATCACTGTAAACTTCCTTATAATGTGCCAACTATGTTGATTAAAATACTATAGCATTCATGTGTCACTTGCAGGTTTCTAATTTTTTTCTTCGCACTTATAGGTACCAGAATCCAGGCTGGAAAAAAAAATTTCTATACTTTAAAATATGAAAATGTGTGAAATTATATCTATTTCTAAACATTACTGATTTCTATGGCATTAACGAAAAATTAGTTATTTCAACTCTCTAGGTTCTTCAACCTAAGAAAGTTAAGGGTTATTTTTTTTATTTTTATAAAAGGCTAACACATTTCAACTGAAAAACAGAAACAAGTTCAGATTCACTCATTCACATATTAAACAAAATATTCTTACTGATTCCATTAATGAGTAGCTTTCTTCTAACTAAATAGTAAAGACAGTTTTTAATGTATTTGCCACAGGAGCTATGCTTTGAACCTTTCATTGTTCATTAAAGAAGAAAATGCAAAAAGCAATGCAAAAAGCAGACATACTCTTCAATAATGGCAGTTGGAGAAGCATGCCCACAGTTAGGGCTCAGGTCATACCTGTAAAAATTGTGCACGTGCATTTGCCTGCATAAAGCCCGAATTAGAGCTCCCTTACCTATTTACTAACTGTATGCACACATGCATTTCATTTCCAAAACCAGTCTTGAGTCTAGTCCTATCTCCAGCACATGTATTTAAACATTTAGCTAAGGAAGGTTGAATTTAAGTTTGGGCTTAAGCTAAAGCACACAAATAAGAAAAAGCATTCTTTGACATGCTTTGTTCAACGGAATGCTGAAATAAGATTTTATTTATTCAAGTAACCTTTTTTCAGCACATATTGATAGAATTTAAGCACAGAAGTGCAAATTCAGGTTATGCATATTTCAACAAATTACTTGTTTTAAAAATATTCCCCTTAAAATTTCTAAGATCACATTATGTGGTTGTTATTGTAGTTAGTGCTGGCTTCATTCCTAGTACATTACAATGCCGCTTCTTTCGTGCTAGAAGAAATCAAATAGTACATATGTCAAAATGGGATAATAATGTGTGCCTAGAATGATATTCTTGTTTAATATAATATTCTTGTTCAATATAGCATTCTTACTTAATATAATATTTCATTATTGACGAGAGTACAGAGAAAAATGCTGAATGCATTTTTTTTACTATTTGGTTCTCAAATATGAAATATTTCATGCAAGTTTCATTTTGACTTCTTTTCTGGTTTATTAAACAAACACTTTCAGCAAGAAAATACAAGTTTTGCATGGTCAAAGTTATGAAGACTGACTCTAAATATTTTTGTATTACCTGTGCAGACAAAAAGCTTGCATAAAAATGTGCAAGAAATAAGGATGTGTTGCTTTCCAACCAACTTCAAACAAACAGATCAAACCTTCTATTCCTTCTATTCTGTTTCTTTTTTCTATTCTATGCCCCACCAGGTTGGCAGGGGCTTTGAGCAACCTGATCTAGTGAAAGGTATCCCTGCCCATGGCAGGGGGATTGGACTAGATGTTTTTAAAGGTCTCTTCCAACCCAAATAATTCTGATTCTATGATTCTTTTTATAGTCTAAGGCTATATTACTCAGGTCATGTAGCTGAAAGCAACTTCCACATAATGAATTACTATCAGGTAACACAACAGTAACTGACCTTTTTAAGCTACCCAATTTTCAAGTATAACACATCAGCTGAAGCCACCATGAAAAAGTCACTGTGCATCCACATCTTTAGTCCTTTTCATCTTTGAGATCTCAAATACTTAGAAAGGAAATCAAGTACCACAGTCATCTCTGTAGAGGAGCATATGAAAGACAGTAAAGTAGGGTAGCAAAAAGAAATCCTAGATCCATACCACTGAGTTCTAGGCCCTTAAAGGGGGCCTGTGTTCGTAACCAAGTTGCCTCAGGCTGTCCTATAATCCTTGGACACAAGGAACTGCTCTTGGAGGCATTATTTTACCTTAGGTTGATTGATATGCTTTATCAGAAAAGTATACTGGAAAAACAGGGAGCACGCAGCTTCTAATTTTAGGTGCTCGGATTAGTGCCTCGCATTCAGCCAAATTAATCTAGACTGAATTTGGTCCACAGGCATATTTTAAAATCAGCTATAGTAGCCAATTTTTATATAGGAAGGCATTAATTTTATTACTATAATTAATCTCTATCTAGGTATATATATGTATGTATGTAACTATGTATGGATCTTCCTCCCTTGCTCCTTCCCTCCCTTGCTCCTTCNCCCAGCTCATTTTTACCTGTTAGCTACCCTGGAGTGATTTTATTTCCTCACCACATATGAATACATTAAAGGTAGTGTCAGGGTGTTTTTCCTTTATATCTACATTCATATTTTTTTTTTCAATCTCATTATTATTTTTCTTTCAGACACATATTTTAGGTCTCATTCCCTAAATAGTTTGATGTTACATAGTCAAAACCTGCAGAGCCAAGCCTTTGCTCCCAGACCAGTACTGCTGATACTACCCTATATATTGGATAACAAGAACACAGAGACACGTGACACATGTACACAACAAGATACCACTTTTCAAATACATTGAGAGCAGGTATTTAATTTAACCAGTGAGTCACTTCTCAGCTAGCTTGCAGAGCATAAATGCCAACCCAGCAGCTCCTGTGTGGCAGACCCTGGCACTGGTGTCTTGCCAGCCTGCTCTGCACTGACAAATCTGTTACCAGCCCACAAATCTGTTCATCACTTCCTTTTAAAACTCAATAGAGCATACGATTACTTCAGCAGATATCCTGTCTCTCAAATAAGCAGTTAATGAAAGTATAACTTTTGATGCATGCAAACCTAAAAAAAAAATCAAGTGAAAAATAAGACTTGCTTTGAGTAACAGGAGATGTCGTTTTGGCAGCCGAGCAGGGCAAGAGCTTCATAAGTCGCTCTTTAATGCTGCGTTTGGTACTGTTCTGAGCGTAGAGGAAACCTAAAAAATATATTATCAGGACTGTTAACATAGGCTTGAGAACACTTTCTGTACATGCTGCAGAGTTCATCATTATAGCAGAATCCTGATGGGAAAAGGCCAAATAGATGGCAGCCATCCTGAATTGCAAAAGGCGACCAGAATTTTTGAACAGGACAACAAAACTATTTTGCTTTTATCTCTTTCCAACAAAGGGGACTTTTTTGTATATGTGCATGTCTTGTAAAGTTCTTATAATCCACTTTAAGACATCTAACAGTGAAATATCAGATTAATGCATTTGAAACAACACTAGGCAAGTGTGTTTGTAAAAAATTTAATGCTAAAAAATTTTAAAGACTTTTAATTCTATTTGGTTTTGATGTTTCATATGGAAAACAAAACCAACGCCAAATAAAATCTCAAAGATACCTTTTGTTGTCCTTTCTGGCAGTCTTCTAGTTCCACAGCTGAGTTTTCCCATGTAATTCATTCAGCTATTTTGATAACCAACCTGGTACTTTTGCCTTTTCAGAATATTAAAATATTAACCATGATGTGTAGGCAGTCTCCCTTTTCTTTAATATTTGGCATTCTACATATATTAAAAAAAAGTTTTATTTATATTTTCATCTTTAAATACTGACATGGCTGAATAGTTAATGTTCATGAGCCATAAAGCAGGTGAACAGCATTACCCTTATTTACAGTGAGGAAAATTGTCAGAGTAACTGCCTGTGAGGTCTAACTAACCATTTTATACAAAACGGGTGATATGAGCAAGTATCTCCTGGATGGATATTTGCTGCAAATGACAGACTTAACACCTGTAAAACATTTGAGTAAATTATTTATGTTCCTGAGAAAGGTAGAGCTCGGTTTGGACATTATGCAACTCTTGCACTTTTCGTCTCGACTGTATGAGCTCAAACACAAATATTGCTCTGCGATGGCTTTTGCTACAACAGCAAGAATTCAAAACAGATGGGGCAAGAAGTGAAAGACACGACTGACGGTTCCTGTGCTAGCAGCACAATCACCAGGATAATCCTGGGTTATCCCTGCTACTGCACTTGTGCTGAATACTGGTGTTAGTGACATGATGTAGAATAGTTTCCTCTCTGTCACCAAACCAGACAGAGAGGGAACCTCCCAGCTGTAACACTAGGCAGAGCTTGTAGGCAATCTTGAGAAAGTATGTACTTGTATTTGGGAATAGAAGGAGAAAGTGAGAAGGCTTTAATGACATTAAACTTTGTAAATGAAAGAAAAAATATTTCTCAGTTTGTATATGAGTAAAACATTGAAGGAAATGAAATAAAAGAAATAGGAAAAACCAGGAAAGACTCATACCAGCCTTAAAAATCAAACAACTATTACCAAGCAAATTCTGCCCCTGCGAGAGCAACAGCTCTGGTGAATGGATGAAACAATGCAGCTTCAGCACAAGGAGAGATGGACCTAAACGACCATCTCTGGAAATGTCAAAACCCTTTAATACAAATAACAAGAATGAATACACTTATTATCTGTAGGACTTAACCATCAGCTCAACTCAGAAACACTGTGCAGATAAATGCATGAAATAAAAGACAGCCTGTGATTTGATGCATCTCAAACTCCACATTTTTAGTTTGAGTACAAAAATTGAGCCTTTAAACAGATATCTTGTGGTCTCAGCTGGCAGTGTCTCCAGTATCACACAATGCCTGTATTGTAGGTATCTGAACACAAAGGAAATTTGTTTATCTTAAAGATTTTTTTTTTCTTTATTAGGAATTCTTCTAGCATAGACATGATCTAGACATATCTACTTCTAGCTTGTTAATTTAAGGTTTGCAAAGGTTTACTGTCCATGTATTACTTACATAATTACACAGGTCCACAACCTATGTAATTACTGAAGATGCATACAGTGCTTTGCAAAACCTAAAGTGACATTATTTCCAAAGAGTTTGAAGCTCAAAGCCTTGAGTAAACAAACAATTTTGCTACTTTTATGCTCACACAAAAGCTCACGGAATTCAATGCAAACCATATGGGCTTTGCAGTGGTATGATCGAGGTCAAAAATAAAAAGAAATATATGGGAGATAGTAATATCAGAGGAGTAACTGAGGAGGACAGTATAATTTTTGTACTCACTTCTGGCAGGTAATTTAAAATGGTGACACTAAGATCAGGGCATAGGTGAGGGAATTGGTTTATCTTCTCACAATATGAGGAAGCAGCTCAGAAGCTTTTCACTCCGACTGGCTGCAGTCAGTTTATTCTATAGCTACTGCAGTCCACTGTCATGACCTCCTGATCAGTACTACAGCTTTCAATGTGATTTTTCATGAGCAAGGGACTACTTAATACAGAGAAAACATGTTGCACACTGTGCCAATGATTAGACATTGTTTAATACACATACTAACACTAAAAGTGTTAAGATGAAATACTGTAATAATTTCTGTGAATTCTCTAGCTATTCACCCAGTTTGAAACAGGTTAAGGAAAAAGCTGTGGCCATTAAGAATCTAAGATAGATTAAAATTTATTTATTATATAGTACGAGATTCTTATCTTATTACCAGTCTTCGAAATGGCTCTTCATGAAAAGATGAAGAGCCACGAAGCACCAACACACTGATAATGATGGACTGATGCTGCTTCCTTCAAACTTCTAGAACAGAATAATATCAATTCTTAGCCTGCAAAGAGATATTCAGAAGAAGCTGAATTTTCCAAACACTTCTTGAATTGTTTTTTTTTTTTTCGTAATAATTGGTTGACTAGAGATTTTGTAGCTGTTATACCTAACCCAGTCAGCCACAAACTCCTCTGGACTAAGTGTGAAGGTTCTTCAAATTCAGGTTAGTTAACTGGTACTGCTTGCTCTTGGGTTTGATAATTTGTTCCTCTGCAATGAAAATTAAACTGTGAGACACACTTTACCCCAGAATTCACTGTGGGAGTGTCCTAGAATTCATCCCCATAGAACACTACCTGGAATTGTGGACTATTGTCCCAAGAGGTCCTCAGGCTTCATAAAACACTCTGTAACTGGAGCATGGCCTACGTATTCTCATATCTAGGTACTGGTGTACTGATATATGTGTTGCATATAGATACTGGGCATACTAGACATCCTTTAGGAGTGACTGCTATTTAGCGTGATTTATATCTGTAGTTGCAACTGATAAATTCACCAACAGCTTAAACCTCCAATTTAAAGATATTTAAAGTAGAGAACTGTAACTCTGCAATTTTATTAATAAAAGTTTAATATGGAGAGTACCATGCATACGCATGGTCAGCACAATTGTTTTTTGAATTACTACTTTTAAAAATCATATTTGACCAAAATCATCCAGATCGTTGTTATGTGTGTGACCTAGGTGCTCCAATACCACAATGTTGACAAGCTGATGTAGATCTGACACTGCTGGTTACAAAAAAAATACACAAAGAATTACAAAATTTTTTCCTCATTAAATAGCAAATTAATATAGTCATAAAAGACATTAAAAGAAAAGGAAAAAGGATGCATTAGAATATAAAAATTATTTATAAATGATAACTTTTATAAGTGATTTATAAATGACCATATATTCCTAATCTTATACATCTATATGTACACTGTCTTAAGTCTTTATATGTTCACTTTTTTCAGACGTATGATCCCTGCTTTAGAAAGACAGTACATATTACATATTGCTCTGCTGTTACAGAGACAGATGAAACTACCCCAGGAAAGACTATCAAGCCAAGGGATTTTTGTAGGAGTTTTCAGAGGCAAAATATCTCTCTTCCTAAATATGATTGTTTTCTTTGAAAATTCTTTGTAGTCAGCATGAAAGCAAGGGCAGGTAGGCCACTTTTTGCTGGTGTAGCAGATAAATCAGATAGTCTGTCTCACATCTGCACTAAGTGCACAAGATGGACTGTGCTGTGGCTGCCCTTGCCCCCAAAGTGTTGCCCACCTTTCCTGCCTGCAGCAAATGCCCTCTGTTCAAAGAAGCACTCTCCTGCCTTGCCTTCTGCCTCATTGCTGACTTTTTATAATGGGATTTGGGTGATAAATGTCAACCTAGAAGGCACACTCGTCTGAGTGCTTAAAAGAGGTTTTTGGGCAGGTAATAATCCTATTTAATAGGACATTCAAAAACTAGAAACAATTCTCCCACCAAAGTCTTCATTCACTGTCATTGAAAGAGAAAAGTCACCTGTAAAAATACCTCTTTTTTCCTCTCTCTGTTTTTTAATTTTTGTTTACTGTTTCCTTTCTTAAAGTCTCCCTCTATTTTGCAAAGACAACAGATAAGCTTCCACTGTTTAAGTCTCACTCCACTTATTACTCGGCAGTATTACAATCCACTGGTCACATCCAATGCCTTGGCCATACAGCTAAGTTCCTAGTAGTGCTGGAATTTGGATTTTGTTCACTTACAGGATTTTAAGTCTTCCCATGAAAATAGGAGAAGTGCCTATGTTATATTAGTTCTGAATGTGACCTTTTTGGAAGGGGGTTAGTATAAGACCTGGAAGGCAAGCTGCACAGGTCATTTTCCTAAACCTAAAATTTTGGTAGGAAGCGACAAAGATACTGAAAACAAAAAAAAGAAGAAATGCATGAGGTTTTTTCTTGGCATAATGGTTTGTGCTCAGTTTCAGCTGTATGATGGAATTTCTCCCAGGGCCTTAAGGGCTGGCAGCCCCACTAAACTGTTAATGGTTCAGCACAGATGGAGAGGCAAGGGAGACAGAGAAGTGTAGATTTCATATTCACAGTTCAGGACTTAAGGAAGAAAGCCAAATCAGAGTATGTGTTCCTTCTGTGTAGTGAATCTGGGAATGAAACAAAATTATGTACAACATAAATATTTATAAGTCTCAGCCTCAGTTCTTTAGAAACACCTGCCGAGGAACTGTATGAGTTGTCAGTAGGCTACTCTACAGATCGTCAGCATTTTTTGCCAACCCAGGAAAACATTCTTGCCAATCTCATTTCTCTGTACATATGTATTTTTAGCGATCCTTTCTCTACAGCCCCTAACCTTCTGTTTTTCATCACAAAATACACCTATCAGTTTCACAGACAACTAAAGCAGTATAAACCACATCAGATCTGCTACAAGGAGAAGCCATCAAGGTATTGAGCTGAAAAAATGGATGGCAGCTTTTTAAGCTCTCTTTCAAGAGAGCTCACTTTCGAGAACAAGATTGCTGTCCTTCACTTGAAATTTCCTTGTCCATACTGTTTTAAACCAGCCTTCCCCCAATGGCAGACCCAGTTTAGGAGCTGGTAGCAACATTTCTGTACCAACAAATTAGAGGTCAGGGTCAATTGGGAAGTCTAGAGGCCAAAAATACTTAAACATGAATGGAAAATGAAGGATAGAGAACAAATGATCTTGTCAAAATCATTAACTGCAGTTGGGCATTTGTGGGATTGGCAAATGGAAAAGAATGAAAGAAGAGGAAAAAAGCTAGTTTCACAGGAGAGAAGTAATAGAGTAGAGAAGTCTCAAACTATACAAAATATAAAACAGAGAAATGGCCACACTTTTGTCCTTACAGTCTATATTAAATTTCCCAAATCAGCTTTATTATTCAAACCATGCCTTCCCATGACATATATACAGCTTTTCAACCTGAAAAACTGCTTATGTTATGAACAGTTTCTATGCAAATGTTTAACGCAAACACTATCTAAAACTGTTACAATCATCTCTAGGAGTGTAAACACTGGAAATTGCAGAGAGTTTCTTCAGTGCAAAGCTTGAAAATGTACTAGTTTTTCAATACCACTTTGTTCATTTAATACCACTTAATACACTTGCACACACACTCCCAGAGCATGTATAAACTAAGCTGGACCCCTGTGACAGGAAACGTATTTATACCAGATAATTTGCTTTCTTTAGAAAAATCTCACTTGGAGTGGATCATGCGAGCGTATGAGAGAATGCATAATAAACCAGATGTATTTGACTGCAGTTTCTGAACTATGCAGTTTCCTTCATTTTTCCCCTTCTGTTGTTTATGAGAAGAGTATAGAAGTTATTAACTAACTGTAATATATACAAAACATCACACAATAAATTACATCAACAGAAAGTTAGTTATCTTGTGAGAGTCTAGGAAGGAGACAGATTAGGAGGAAGAGGTTATTAAGTAAGAGAAGAGAACAGATGAAAGGTAGTAGATGGTGCAGAGAAATTAAAAAAAAAAAAGATTAAAAAAATCTGTCTGCTACAATAGTTTTAAGTCAGGCTCTTTTACTATCCTGAACAATAAAAGAATTGTCTATTATTAATGAAATTCCTAATTCAGTATTGCTCAAAGGGATTTTAGAATTTAAATAAAAATGCTGAACTGCACAACTTAGCAGCTAACAGCTTTTGTAGGTAACATTTTCTAACAGATTTAAAACCCAATGTGTAAGTAGGAATCAAAAGAGATAAAAGAACTTTTTTGTTGTTTTTCATTGGGCTTTGATTCAAACATGTTTGTATAGCTTTAATGGAATGACAGCTTCTTTCCAAAGAATCAAGCAGCAAATATAAACTCCGGGCCAAAAAAAAAAGCTTTATGTGGCTCAAGAGTGCTTTATTTCATATTCAGGAAGGACACTCAACTTAGGAAAAGTCACACTGGCTATGTCTATTCACAAGCAATTTGGTGCAACAGAAATAGATTGGCCGATGAAAGCAAGTGATGCTGAGGAACCTGAGATCTTGCAGATGGCTTATGGTTACAAAGACTGAAGATTAAGTGTATTTTATCACAGCCTAAGCAAGGTGGATAATTCAGTAGCAGTGAAATGGGCCCTAACACCAGGCAGACTCATCTGGACATCTCAATGGTTGTGTCCCTGGTCAGTGAAGAACCTGAAGGGCTGACAGCAGTGACCAGAGGTGAGAGACCCTCCGAGCACTCCCTTGCTTATGGGGCTGGTAGGCTCAGCATGGCAGGCATGGCAGCATGAACCTGTAAGGAAAACCTTCTGAAGAATTTGAGTTAATAATTGTGATTAAATAGTGATAACAAACTGAGTTTATTTGGTTTAGTGGAGATTCACCGAGTTTTGTAAAGGAGGAAAACCAGCTGATGCTTCAGTCAAAATGAAGGATCATTTCTAACTGGAGAACTAAAAAACAGTGATATGCAGTGCCTGTGCTGTGGAATATGAAATCAGAGAGAGAAAAATACTGTTGTAAAAAGACTAGAGAGAGGAACTGAAGACAAAAAGATGAGTCTATCAAAAGTGAGTGACAGATGATGGAAAGGAATCAAATGGGTGAAACTAGATGAGCTAGAATGAAAAAGAAGGGTTCAGCAGAGAAAGGAAAGAGAGAGGAAAAGTAAAAATGTTAAGAAGGAGTTAAGAATTAGAATGAAAAAGTATACAGGGTGATATTAAAAATGGTGAGAGACCTTTCAAGTATCTATTACCTCCATATTTAGCCTCTGATTGAAACTTTGTGCATGGTGTATGTGAACATGTATGCTGGTGGACTCGGATATGCCTACATTTGCCAAAGGGCCAGCAGCTGGTGTCAGCTACTGGGGCCAATGGGGTCTCTGTGCCACCCACTGGAGTTGGTGGGGATCTCAGCCCCAGCCACCGGGGTGGGAGCAGTGTGCTCCCTGAAAGACAGCTACTGGGGGAGTTCAGCATGAGTGAGGGGCTCAGCACAGGCAGCTGGAGTGGGACCACAGGTCATATAGCCTGTGTGCCTGGTGCTGTGCGCTGGGGGGGCGAGTGTCTGTAACTGCCCCAAATCATGTGTGCATGGAGTGTCATTCAGCAGCAAACCTCAAGCTGGACCAGCTGGTGAGTAGGGGACCCTGGATCTGGGCAGGTGTATCAGGCAGGGAGAGGGTCTCTGCTGGCATTTGGGTGGACCCAGAAGAGGATGGTGCCTGTGGGATGAGCGTGTGAGTGTGCGCGTTTGCAGTGAGCACCAAGCTGGACAAGCCAGTGAGTGGGGGACCTGCGGGCTGGGTAAGAGGGGTCCGGGATACAGATTGGTTGAACATGCAAATGGAAAAGCAGCAGCCGCATCCTTTGGCCTGGGCTTGAGACCCTCCCCGGTACACTGGGCTGGGCTCCAGCAACTATGAGAAAGAATCCCTGAGCCCTGAGCTGCTGGAGATGGCAGCCACTTATAACATCCCGTAACAAGCATCTCTGTACTTTGTAGCAAAAAGTCTTTCCATACTCATTAGGCAAGTTAGGGAAGACCAGAAAGAGATACACTTAATGAATAATTTGTAAGGCATACCTTCATAGTGTTCACACTATTATCCCATTATTCTGAGTGGAAATAATTAACCTGCAGTGCTTTAGGCTGTCACTGTGAAGTGTTTTTTAAATGCTTTATAGGAATTTACTTAGGAGAGATGTCTTACTGCGAGCTCAGAGAACTTTCACAAAACAGTGAAATGAAACCAGCGCACACTTCTCAGTTCTGCTGAACTAGCCCCAGGCAAATCAGCTCTGACCTTGATCATTCAGGAGTAGGTCACTTCCAAGCCTGCTGTCAAAGTCAACAGCAAATTTTCCACAGAGTTCAGTAGGACTTGTCTGGAGCTTAAGTTTTACATTCCATACTTGATTTGCTAACATTTTTCTGCAAAGTTTGGTGGTTTGGGTAAAGCTCATTTTGATTTGGGGTGATAGTGACATTACACCACATTTGTACTAAGCCTTTCATAAACACTGATAGTTTTCAGTTGCTAAGCTGCCAGACTTGAAGTAAAGTTCTCTACTTTCCGTTGATGATCTGTGTCCTGCTTCCATAATAATAACATTTTCAAACAAGACAGAAAAGGGGCACAACAAAGTAATGAGGAATACACTTTTCTCTTTTGAAAAGAGATTTAAAGAAACCAAAAATAATGCCATTCATTAAATGCTTCGTTAAAAGTATTATAAAGAAGAAATAGAAGAAAAGAATATCAGTCCTTCCTGTTGAACAACTAGCCTTAAAACCAAGCATAACATAGATGTTTACATTTATATTTCCTTGGTACAAAGTTATATATTACTTAATGTAGTCAGATGCGGTGCTGTATTCTTACTAACAAAGTAGTATCAGCAGCATTTTATTTCAAAGTGTTCTAGTTTCCTCAAGAATGATGCAGTTACTCTTGTAGCTTTTACAACTGTGTGTACAGTTCCAGCTTGAAAACCACTTCTAAGCACGCAACAGATGACAATCTTAACAAGCACTAGGTTAATTAAAAACACCTCGTACATGTGCATGATTAATTTTAGAGGCTGGGTAAGTGTGACAGATACGCAATTAGGCTGGCTAGAAGTAACAAATACTTTCTTGTAAATCCCATCCTCCGTGGGGACTGGTGCGAAATCTGTTACACAGTCATAACCTTGTGCCAAAATGCAGAAATTCTACTCAGTCTTCTAGTCCATCTTGACTACATTTGCATTCTGAGACAATAATTAATCTCAGATAGGGTTAAGAATTAATGATCTGGATAGCACTGTTCAAATACTGTCAAATTTTCACCGGTGTTCTAACATTCATAATTAAAGAAGCCACTTTGAAACAACAAATTCTCCTTAGCAGTGGTGAATATAAGAACTTAAGTGATAAAAAGTTCATGTACAGTTTAAAGACTTACTAAAATTCAGGAGTCACAAATTTGCAAATATGTAAAATACTAGGATGCATTTGCACCATTCTGAAATAATGTTTAAATAATTTTAAAAGTACAAAAAATGCAACATTTCTTTCTTTTAGTAAAAATTAAGTCTGTGATTCAATGGCAGACCTGAACTCCCTGAGCTGAGGGTCCCTGACTATTCCTCTCTTCCCTGACACCAATTCCCATCACAGCATCACACTGCTTAAGAACAGCCCTTTCCTTTGCAAACCTGGTTCTATTTCCTGATGCAGCTGACAGCACACCTCTGCAAATAATTTCGTCTGCATGCCGGGGATAGTGATGTATTCGGGTCGGATGAGAATGAATGGTTAACCCGGGAAAGTGCCTATGTAACTGTTGCTGCCAAAGTTCGCATAGCGCTGAACCATGATCTTATTTTCTACACCACAGAGCTGGGGTGAAGGAGCAGAGTGTTATTCACTATTGAATGAAGACAAAAAATATTTTCCTGCTAATGCTAGCGAAAGAAAGCAGTTGAGGTATTCCAAGGTACTTTCTGAGATTAGAAATCGCATTTATTGTCAGCTTTGGTCATGAGTGTTTTGAAAGGCGTTTATTCTATTTCAGCTGAAGGATATTATGCACAGCAAAACCATGAAATTACTAACAGCCTGACAAATGTTAGATGATTATACACTGTCATAACAATGAAATTTATCTAACACGTGCAATAGGTATATGAAAAAAATACAAAAATCTGTTTCTGTTAGTTTTTCTATGATTTACAACATTTAAACGGCTGATTAATTCACAGAGTATTATCAGGACAATTGGAGAAAAGTTTTGCTTTCACCAGCCAAAAATCCTAATAAAATTAGTTGCTTGAACAAGAAGATAAGAAATCTGGCTTATAAAGGAACTTTGAAACCTTTGTACAAAATCATTAGGAAAAAAGTTTAAACTGACCACTGGCTTTCCATCCTGATGCATTGCTAACCAGTGCAAAGGACCTAAGGATTTATCACTGAATAAGAGTTTAAATCTTTTTTTTTTGGACAACTTTTTAAAGATGCTTTTCTCTGTGAACCAACATTTGCACACACAGGCACACACACAAACACTGACCGCAGCACGCTGATTACAAATCTTCCCTGCGGCAATTCAGGCTGCAAGATAAAAGAAATAAAATGCTGCAACAGGTGGGGACGTTTGATTACATCCTCCTGATTTTGTAACTATTAAAGCATGTAGTTTTCTGTGGTTGCAGGGCTTTTCAGTTGCTAGTGCTCAATTTCTTCTCTTTTGCCTGCAGCTTCCACTTCTCCTTATAACCTTCATATTACAGTTCTGACTTGTTGGGCATTTATACATTCCTAGTTTTAGTATTTCCTGCAGCCTGTTCAAAATCTGCTACTAAGATAATTTGCTTGCCTTGACATAAATGTGTCACCCTGACATACACTTATTGCTTACTGGTCTGTAGCCTGGATAAACATCTCTCTTAAACTTCCCTACCCATGTCCCTCCTTCCGCAGCAATATTCCCTTCTTGCCTTGTGGAAACTCTCCACAATTCAACTATATGTAATTCATTAGGTTAGTTACCTTAATATAAGGTTGATGTCTTCCTTTGTTCCCTTGGTGGTCTCAGCTATTCATCACCCACTTCTCTGAATTTCTAGCTAAGACTTTCACTCTTTCTACTCATCTCACTGCATGCACAAGAAAATGAGAACTGGAGCATGTTATTCTTTAGCCATCCCTTTAAATTCTTCTATTTGTGCACTGAGCTACAACTAGATTGATTTTTTACTTAGAAACATGGAGAGCTGTGAATGGCATGAATAAAGGCATTTAAAGTGGGCATTGCTTTGTATTTTATCTGTCTTTTACTTCTGCTTTTGTCAGTGGCTCCTCGTCTATCTACTGGTTGCTTAGGTCCCACTATGTATCGGAGGCCAAAGACATTAATTTATAGTGTCATGATACCTACTGCAATCAGTCCAAGCTGACTCTGATCCTTAGGCAATAATGTCATACAGAACATTTATAAATAGCAAAATATTTTTTAAAACTCAATTACTAGAAAGAACAAAAGAAAGACTAGTGGCAGCTACTGAACAGAAGTGCCTGATTTTAACTTCAGCCAAAGAATGTTTGCAGTCCTCTGTCATGGGCTACATGGAGCAGACCTTTACACTGAGCCTGACAGAGCTTTCAACTGTGAAGGAAGAACAGGTGCTGGGGCTGCTGCTCTCATGGTCTTAATCCTTGTGCTTTGAGTCAGTTCTTTCCAAACAACTCATAATCTGTTGAAGAGGATACTGGATCTCATTTTTCTCCTGCTTACTTGGTGACAATCGGAATAAATACATCTGACTTTCGAACTTCAGAGATCCTGGTATAAATCAGTTGTAATTTATTTCCTATACGTATAATCCCTATGTATTTTTCATTCCCTGTTACTAAATATTTTTTCATTTAGTGTTGAACATTTTCAGCTCAACCCGAGTAAAGTAACATGAAATAACAAATACAGCTTGTGGTAAGAGGAGCAACCAAAGGAACGTCAATTTATGAGTGAATAAATGTGGGAGAGAGAGAGTAAGTAGGAAGATCAGTGGATATTGTAAAGCTAGCATACAGGAAGCAACAAGAAGCAAGCTACCAGTAGAGAAACCCCCTGCCCCAAACGTCCTATCGCTAATAAAAATAAGTATTTGCAAAGTCCCATTAGAGCAAAGTTTCTTGATTTGGGAGTTTTGCCAGGGCAAATCTGTTCTGTTCAGAGAGATTCCCCAGGGATCCTCACAAACCACACTCTTGCCATACTACAATAAATTGTCCGGCTGTGTACTGGTTTTTAGCAGACCTAAAAGCAAGCAAATCCACTTGCTATTTTCTTTTACAGAAGGGTCTGATAGGGGTT
>WEKW01025616.1:75427-89699 GCA_013389905.1 Sula dactylatra
TAAATACCTATCATTAGCAGATAGAAAATACACACACTAAATAAACAAGTGTTTACATTTATATACAGAAAATCTATTCTTAATTGCTCTGCAGTTCTGAGTCAAGCACTGTTTGAAACCACCCTCTTCAAAAGAATTTTAGCTTTTAATCATGGTTGCAGGGAAGACATATCAAAGAAAAGAAAGTATATTTTCCAGTGAAACCTTTGTTCCTGTGGCATTTCTAAGCCGGAATGTTATTTTTCTACCTGTGATTTTTATTATATTCATCAAAATATTATTAAGAATATTCACCTGGGGAATTAATCATCACAGACTTTGTTCAAACTTTATTTATTATTGTTGTTAAGCATTCCTTACACATTTTCTCCCCTTAAATTACTAGTTAATACCTTCTAGACTCTGAGCTTTCCAGATTAGCAGAAACTTTATCTTTGTACCTTATATACTGCAGGGCTCATGACAGCTGAATAAATGAAATTCTAAAAACTGCTTAGTTAAAATTGCTTTCACTGGAAAATGTGTGTTTAGAAGGGCTTCTCTGCATTCTTAAAGGGCTTCTTTAAGAGATGGCTCCAACTGACAATATTGTATTTCAAAGCAATGTCAGTAATTCTCTCAAAACAATAATTTGAAAGAGAAAATTCTGTCCATGCTTAGCCTAGAGATCAGGATTATGCCTCGTGTGACACATTTGAGACATGTAACAGCAGAAGCCCAAGTTTCTTAATATAACCTTCTGAAATATTGTTAGAATTTGTTGAAATATCACTTAGTGTGAAGTTTGTAAGACTGGCTCAGCAATGGTCTGACCTTACTGAAGAACCATGCAAGAGTAAATCAAAGCCTGCAAGAAGCACACCCAGCTCCTATCCCTACAATATTGTCTCACACAAAAGCAATAATTCCAGGAGCATAAAGCCAAAAGCAGCAACAGCAGGAGGATGAATAAAAGAATTCAACAGTTACTCTCAATATGAAAAATGAGAAACCAAAGTGTTTCTCTTTAGCATTAGGCTCCTGCAGAGCACATTCACGTTATTCACAAACATAGCCCACTGTTCTTCTCCAGGTTGTTGTGATTCTACACAACAGGACACTTCAGGATAAATCTGTTTGAGAAGTTTAGATTTGGACATAACTGGGTCTAAGCAAAACAGAAAGTAAAGGAGCAGCAGTCTTGTGCCTTCATGGAAGTGGCTTGAATGAAAAAAATTTCAGTTCTGAATTAAACCTTCTGAGGATGCTCATAATTTTGCACACTATAATTGTTTAACCGAGGAACGTTTCTGCAGATTAAAGGGAACTAGCAATCTAATGATATTTAAAAAGTCAATGAAGATGTGGCTTTATAGGCTAAAAGCTATGCTGAATTATTAGCTGGATCTTTCATGAGAAACTTAGGAAAAATAATGTCAAGGATACAAAGAATGTGATCATACTTTCTCCTTCAAGAAGTAAACAATCCTTGAATTTCATAAATTCAATCTTATACAAGACAGAAATATTATCTAGTGTGACTCCCTGCTACTATTACCAGTAGGAAGTGTGGCAATGTCAGAAGTTTACAATGTGTTTTATTGCAAGCACAATGACTTTCTCACAGCTAATATGTTGAATGACAAAAGCATGAGCAAAGTAAGACTTTAAGGACTGTTAATTTACTGGGGTGGTGAGTATTCTGGGCAATAAGACAACAAAGCCTTGAACTGGAGGATTGGGGGCAGAATGCACATCACTTTTCAGGATTAAGTTATGGGTTGATGATGAGTTCTCACCTTCCTTTTGACCTTAAGAATGAAAAGTCATCAGGAAAAATATTTTGGAATCTTAGGCCAGTTAGTGGTTTTATTCTCTAAGCTGTTCCTGATCAACCGAGCCTTACTGTTTATCTGTCCATATTTTTACAGAAGGACACTGAAATCCACTGGTAGAGATTCTAATCTTATTCAAATGTTCTTTACTGTATTTTAAATGTTAAAAAACCAAACAAGTAAGAGACTCTGTTTTAAGAAATTCTATTAGTTCTAATGAAAGAAATACAAGTAGCATACTACAGTAGCTACTAGAGCTGCTATTTCTTTCCAGACCCCAAATCCAGGGCAGATTTGTTGACATATCTGGAAGGCTATCCTCCTCTTCCTTTATTGCTGGCTACTTGGAATATACACTGTTGCGATGACAGAGAAATTTCCAGTCTAAACTCTTCCTTATGAAAACTGCAGTCCAACATTCAAAACTGCCTGCAGCTGTGTTTTGTTCAGTAACACCTACTGTGCAAAAAGAAACACAGCAAGAAAATATTTTTGCCTTTTTTTCACTTTACTAAGTAATACAGCCAAAAGCAAGAGAAGAAAAGCCCTATATGCTATATGCATACATCTTAAGCTCTGGACTGCTTAAATTTGAAAGGCCCATGTACTCTTGGAAGATCTTCCATGACTACTTAAAACACAGCTTCTTTTCACAGACAGAATACCAAATTAGCCTAAATTATTTCATTAAAAATGTCAAAATAGGACTCTAATTGGCTTTGAACCCTATGTAAAAATTTTTGCTTTTCAGATCACTATTGGGTGTTTTCCATTACATTTCTTTCTGTACTCCAGTAAGAATCACACTAATGATCTGAAATGAAAATGTGCCTCAGGGAACATTTGATTAAAATGTATAACACTGAAGAACAATGATTCATCAGTAATCACAAATTTATAATACTGATGGCAGATGAAATTCTGTAATTTTCCAGCAAGGAATATACTCTCCAGGAACAGGTGGGTTTGAAGTCATTCCTAACATTGAATTATGTATACAGAAGCTATATGGAAAAGCACATGGAAGTGACCTTTAGTCTGATTGACTATCATATCCTATTACGCATACATGTTCATAGAGACTGAGGTATTTTCACTGACTTAATAGATTAACATTGCTTGGGTATTACTATTGCATACAAAGACGGTAACCAGCACCAGTCCCAATATCAACCCCTGAGGAACGCCACTCATCACTTGTCTCCACCTGGACATCGAGCCGTTGACCGCAAGCCTTTGAGTGTGACCATCCAGCCAATTCCTTATCCACCAAGTGGTCTATCTGTCAAATCCATGTCTTTCCAATGTAGAGACAAGGATGTGGTGCAGGACAACGTCAGATGCTTTGCACAAGTCCAGGTAGATGATGTCAGTTGCTCTTCCCTTATCCACCAACGCTGTATCATAGAAGGCCACCAAATTTGCCAGGCAAGATTTGCCCTTAGTGAAGCCATGCTGGCTGTCACCAATCACCTCTCTATTTTCCATGTGCCTGAGCTTTGTTTCCAGGAGGATCTGCTCCATGGTCTTGCTGGGGACAGAGGTAAGACTGACACTGTTTATGGCATAAACAGCTGATCATGTTATGATTAGAAGGCTTTTCTGCACAAAACTTACATCTACTCCAGATGATCACACCCCAACATAGTAAGTTACATGTGATATAACTGCACAGGTAGCAGAACTAAAATAACTGTTCTAGCAATTCTTTGGATAGAACTGGAAGCATGCTGGAGACAGGATTAGAATTTAGAGAGATTTGGACAAATCAGAAAAATAAAACTCTCAGGAATAGAATTCAGTCAAGACAAGTGCAAAGTGCTCCCTGAAGAAAGAATGACTTGGCAAAATTAGTAAAGCTTCAGATGTGGGTTTTTATCAGTGTCAGAGAACCATTTTCCAAGAACACAGACCTGTAGAAGTGATTTCACAGATGAGTAACAGGAATAAAAAGGACTCTAACAGAAATGACTTGAAAAAGCAGGGGTTTTTTTTGTTTAGGGAGGATATGACTGAAGGGAAACAATATGATAGACTCCAATGTGTCCAAGGTTGTCACACAAAAAAGAAGAATCTTCTACTGTTTGTTGGGCAACAGACGGTAAGTAATAAGCTTAAGTTTCAGAAGAGATTTATAGTAAGTTTTTTTAAAATTTTCCTAATATAATCAGTCAGATTTCCTAGACATGTTGTGGGCTCATCACTGCTTTAGTTCTTTCAAAACTTTTGTCAGAAATGGCTCAGGTTTAGAGCCAGGCAACAGACTAAATGACCACCTGACAACCTGACCAGCCATTTTTTTCTGTTTCTATGAAAAATTACAATGCCCTAAGAAGAGCAAATGACCCCTCATAAAGTACAAATCTCTTTTTCTAGGTACAGCCTATCAAGGATATTCAGTTGAGTCAAATATGACTTCAGGTTATTAAAACTTTGAGGCAGAGATTGTGCATCTACTTGAGTCTGTGATAAATTAGTCTAGCTGTTGGTAAAAGCAAACTAAAAAATCATACCAGTAACCCTGGTTCTGAAGAGGCTGGTATAGTGCTGTGAGTGAGCTACCAACAAAACACATACACAAGTTCCTGATGATGGGCTCCTTCCATCTTCTTCCCCTCCAGATATTTGGATAATGGGTGGTTCTGACTATTTAGTATTCTGGTAAGTTAGTCATTAGTAAACATTTATCAAGAATGTTTTATCAAGTGCACAAAGGAATATAATGGTATATAACGTAGATTTAAAGATGATACCAAGATTTCTAATTTTACAAACACAAAGAACTAATGAATCATGTCAACCTTCACCTACATCAGATACTTTATTACCTGAACCTTATCTGACTAATGCTTGCTTAAAGATCCTGTCACTAACAGCTGCCTTTGAAATCAAAATCTTTCTGGTTTTCCTTCTCATTTGGGGTATCTTCCTAAGAAAATAAAAAATTTACTAATGACCCAAATAAAGTCAAAAAAGACAAAAAAGATGCATTTTGGTAAATACATTTTAAGTCTGTGTACTATTTTCTTCAATACGTTTTTCTGTGCCTCTGTGAAGAATAACCACTTAGGAACCAGAATTGCTTTTAAGTCTAATGAAACAAAACATCTGTATGCAAGATCAAGTGCACAGTTTCAATTATTAAAACAACATTCCTTCTGGCTTGTAGGAACATTAGTGCTGCCTCCTCCAGGGTAAAGGATGGAGAAAGCAGTTATTTAGTAGTGTTTGAGCTTTGTAATGTTTCTCTTCAGCACTTAGAAAATCTAATTTCCTGTGAACGGGGCTTGTGTTATCATCCATCACAACCCTTTTGTGCTGGCTCCTCACTAATATTGCTCATAACAGCTTAGACTGATAAGATGACTGTGGTCTTATCCAAGAACAGATGCTTGGACCCAAATCAAAACAGATACTAGTCAAACAATATGTGATAGGGCAGTACAAGCAACACACAGCAAGCTTTCTCTTCTCAGTTATTCTCTGACTTTAATGAAAGATTTTCTTTATCTAATTCACAGTGTTCCTAGAATACAGAACTACTGCTGTCACCAGACTGTGTTATTAGTAATTTAACAGCACTGAAAGCTGAAGGAAAGCTGCTGTCAATTGAATTCTAAATTACCCAGTTATTTGATTTTTTTGGTCCCATACAGTGGGAAACATACACCAGCACTTTTGCACGTATAGCAGGCAAAGATATTATTTTTTCACGTCTTTCTATATATCTCTTGCAACTCAAAACCAGTTATTTTGATACTGAGATCTGTGCCCTGAATGATTAGAAACAAAACTGAGGCATATGAAAAGTTGAAGTACAAAATGCATGCAAACCCAGTCAATTCTGCTAAGTTCTGAAAGATGAACCATGTTACACAGCAAGTTAATTGCATAAAAAAGGCATTTAAACAAATTTTTGGTACCACTACCGCTTGTTTACAAGTTGGCAGAACAATATGTTGCTTTCAGAGAGCAGAACAAAATATGCAGTTCTGCTTTTGTTTTGGTTTTGGGGTTTTTTGCAGCTCTTTAAAAACATTATTACAGTAAAAGTTACAAAATAAAGACTGATTAGTTATAAAATGTAAATGGTATTAGTAAAGAATTATTGACTGAAGATTTCAGCAAGAGTCTTTGAAAGCTGGACAACTATCAGGTAGTTAGCCAGAGACTGTTTTTTTAGAACCCTGGGATAATTTTTTTAAATGGATAACAGACTTAAATTTCTCAAACTGATGATCTTAGAGGTTTGAGTTCTAAGCAAAGAGCTGCTTGGAGCTGGCTAATAACAAAGCTCTGAGAAGGCTATTTGTGCAGGTATTTCCAACTTCTCTGGAATATAAGCACTTTACCTCCCATTAAATCACTGGCATAATATGCTTAATATTCTTTGTACTCAGAAAGCAATCATTATCATTAATAATTGATGCATGAAAATATGTTTGAAATGCTCAAAAGGAATAAGTTTATGAAGATTCTCAAGCACAGGATAAGGAGAAAACCAGACTCTTGAGGACAGAATACAATATTTCTCAATCCATTCAGCCTTCTGTGCCTGAGACGCTCTGTGCATTTAAGTCAGGCCCCTACCTACAGGCTATAGATGGGACTTCATATGGTATCTGCAGTGATTTCAGCAAAGCTCTAGAACTGATTGCTGGGTCCTTAAAACTCTTGAATTCTCCTCCTAGTCTCCTATGCAGCTCAACTTTGCAAATATTCATGTCAGCTGTGTGAGCGGCACTGCTTTTTTCTTGAACTTCTGAAGCACTAGTGGCCTCAGACGAGGAGATGGAGTGGAGTGGTGCAGAGATCACACTCACAGAGGAAATTTTACTGTGTTACAGTTAAGCATTTGAGCATGGGAATGGTGTCAGAGAGGAAAATCTTAGCAAAGCCCATCCCATCACAGAAAAATGGTATTTTCGTGTCTGTTCCCTTATGCACATTTACAGCAAAGATGATATCTAAATCCATTTATTATACTTATTTATTATTATACTTATTATATATAACTGAAATCAAAATAGCCAGATAAGCCACACTTTCCTACACCAGAATTTTCCTTTACTTATAACATAATGCTATAAAATTGTCCCATCAAAATGAAAAGCAAATATCAATTGTATTCCTGCATCTCAAGTTGACATAGAAACAGAAAATGATTTTCTTTTGGTCTATCTTACTGTATAGCATGAATGTAATACAATGGGGGATCACCATTAGGCGTGCTTTCAATCGATACAACTGTATTCAAACCTTTCTTTAACTCCAGGAAGAGCCAGATAACTCCTTCTTGTGTGATATACAGGCTTACACTGGTGGTTATTAACAGAAAATGGCATTTATTCTAGTCTTCAGTGGTACTGTAAAAAGTGATGTGAATTATAAAACAAGATGAATGTGTTAACAGAGGGCTAACTTTAGAGAAGATTCTTGTCATTGTATTGTTATTTTCTAGTCCCTACTCCAGAATTTCATGTCTCTAGATGGCTTCTCATACTCACAAAAAAGCCTGATGAATTGAAACTCAATGAAGTTTATATAATTTCCTCCTAAAGATGACTTTCCAGGAGTCCTAACTGATATCCTGTGGGAGCTGTTGGCTGTTAAAATGAAGTATATCATCAATCAATTTTGATTGGCAGGGACAGAGTTCAGAACAGAAATTCCTTATTTGTAGAAACAAGTAGCTTGTACTCCCCTGATCATAAAAAAGATTTGAAGACCTTGAAAATCTTTGATTCATTGTGTCCATGAACCAACTAATGTACCATTGACAGGGTTGCAGACAGCTTTTAAAATTAATGCAGATAAGTAGAAATAAAATGGGAAAAAATTATTTAGTTTTAGAAAGTTTAATAAAACCGTCAAAACCTCTGAGGAATTCTCAAACAATATTAATTAATCTCAATTTTTTTCAACATATTTGTTATATATACATCATTTTCTGAGGAAAATAGCTTATCTGGTGAATTACAAATTGACCAACAAAAGCACACATAGTGAGAACTAAAGATTTCTTTAAAATTTGACAGTAGTATCTTCGGGGGGTTGCTTTCCCAGTGATGTTCCCTTCTTTGTTCAGTTCAGTTTTAGGTATTTCACTTTTTTCTTACTTTCATTTGATTTAAGCAACAAAATGCAGCTTCACAAATAAGCAGTATGTGAGGAAAACCAGAAGTCCCCCAGAAACCATAACCCTAAGCAGCACATTCCATTAAAGACAGTAGGATTTGTGCTCTAATGCAATCTGACTGAAATTTGGGGTGACTAAGGAGAGAAGAGCAACTACCTGAAGTGGTGTGATGGCACGTCTGTGGGAGTAAGAAAGGCAGAAGAAATGAGAAATCCAAGGAAATTCTGATTTACTGGGGTAAGGAGGAAGGGGGTGCAATTTCTCCATGCTATATCACAAAACATAGTATAAGTCACTGGGGAGAGAGGTTGTAAAGCTTTGTTCTCGATGTCAGGGTAAGCCCAGTAGTATCTGTGTGTTGGAAGTGTGAAGGCACAGGAGCTGTGCTGAAGGGACCCCAGGAGGATTGTGCACAGCACAACACAGCAGCCTGTCACGCCTCTTCCCTTCCCACACTGCTGAACCTCACTAATCTGAGGACCTTTTGAAGGGCCTATTGATCACAGGGACCCCTTAAAACTACTGGAAGTGATTGCTGTGTTGTGAATATTTGTTTATTTCTGCTCCTTTGATACACGGGCTGAGGCTGGGAGTTCTCCATCTCGCAAGACAATCTGTACTTCATTCTTCTGACAGCAGAGAGACAAACTATTATAATAAAATAAATAAAATAAAATAAAAAGAATAAAATAAAATTTAAATTAAATTAAATTAAAATTAAATAATAAAAATTAAAATAAATTAAAATAAAATAAATAAAAAAAAATAAAAAAGGAGAACCACTATTTAAAACACTTGCAAACCATGTTTGCTCCCTTCTCTCATCACTTAGAGTTAGAAAAATACCATCAGGGATGCTTGTGCTTTTGCTGAGAACTAGAAGACGTGCTTGTTAAAGGCATTTTCTCATTCTCAAGCAAATTCAGGATGTTTCTGATTGTATACTTTCTGAAGGAGCTCTTCTGCTCTCTCTGCTGCTTCTTTTGTACTGACTTTTTTATTCATTTGATGATAATGACTGCGGCTGATTATTTTGCTGAGTTAGTGTTTAGCTAGATCAGTGAGCTGAATTCAGCATGAGCTCACACGATCCCTAATGTAAGAAAGATAGAAAAATACATGGCAATATAGGTAGTTGTGGCTGGATATCCTGGTGGGATCCTTGCTCTGGTATATCTAATTCAGTTAGATCAGATGTAGCATATTGTGAAATGGCATCCTAATGATCCTTTTAAAGGCATTAATGACAATTTAGTACTGAAGACAAAGTTATAGGCTATATTAGATGTGAATGGTATGCTTTTATTCATATTCTAGTGGTCTGATTCTTCACCTTATTCTGCAAGAGAGACTGTTCCCTATAATATCTAGCTGAGAATTAACAGAAGAAAGAAAAGTCTCGGAGCTATCACTGTCAGAAGTCACATACCAAGAGGAATATTTTCATGGTGTGATAATCACTGTTACTCTAAATAAGCTCTTCTTAGTCAGTATATGTGTACAGAGAGAGCCCCAAAGTGATAAATTTCGTGAATCAACACATCTCTGCAACTTCAAGCTTTTCAGAGCTCTGAGATAATTACAAGTCTCTGTTCCTTTAGAAGGAATAATATTTCTTGAGAAAAAAACAATTTCACCCACAATGCGGCCCTTATGATCTAAGAAATCATAAATCATTTGGGCAGCAAATATATTGGAACAAAACAAAATAAAATATTGCAAAACAGTCTCTGTGGGAGCTGTATGATATGCATTAAAACTTTACTATAAAAAATCACTCTTGGTGTATTACACAAAATGGACACCCAAAGAAGATGAGGCATTCAGAACTGAAAAGCAAAAGCATTCACCCCTAAGTCTCTGCTTTTCTGTATGCAAGCAAATTACTACATTTATCAAAAACTGACACTGAAAATGCACAGGGCTTGAGCTATTTTCAGGCAGAAGTTACATAAACTATTGCCATTTACAATTTTGAGAACTAAAGAACAGAAATTAAAAATCTCAATTTTAAAGGAAAACTTAACTGAATGGAAGACTCTCATATTTTATGAGTTTAATTCTATATCCAGTCCATGAATTCTCATGAATTTAAATAGCTAATAGACACATTGTTCAGGCATAGTTAGGTACATTGAGATTTGGGTGGCAGCCCATGTATTTCCTTCAGATATCAAATCAATTGCATGTTGTTTTTCCAGCAGGCTAGAAAATAGAAATAACCGAAGTGTTAATGAAAAAGCTACAGGTGCATGGATTTGGTCAACTAACAGACCTAAGAAGTTCTGGCATAAAAATACCTGCGGCAGCTTCCTTAATGGCTGTTGCTATGGAAAAACAAAAAAAGAAAAGGGAAGAAATTTGGAGCATAAAAAGAGATGAAAGCAGCATATGTGACTGCCACTCTGTGGTTATCATCTTGGTAGTTTACAGTCAAGTTTATAAAAATAACAACATTCCATAATGTTTCTGTGATCTGCAGGTGGAAGCCATCCTCTCTTTCTTTGTTATTCTTCTTGTCAGGATGGAAAGATGAACAGCTCCATTTTACTGGAGCCCACAAAGGTCATTCAAGAAAAGCCCAACTCAATACGTGAAGAAAGGGCTATGCTGGGCCTTTGTTTATTTGCTTTTATTAGCAGTATTAAGACATTTAGCCAGTAAAAATATACTTTTTACAGTATACTTACAAATATTGCACTCATCCAACACCTAGCTTACTCAACAGTTCAAGTCTCTGCAACTTCCTCCTTACCCAGAGATTATCACAGATTAACAGATAGCCCTGTCTACCAGGAAGGTTTAACTATATTTTTTTCTCTTCTTAACTCCCCATCACAAACTTTTGCTACAGTAATTGTTTCACCTCTTTTAATGGTCAAATTTCTCTCCTTCACAGATATTCACATTAGTTATACCCTTGCACCAAATATTAACACCAAAATAACAAGGTTTTAATAAAAGATTTTGGCACAATAAACAGGAGCGGGCTAAATATTTTAAGAGCAGGAAAGATGAACTGGGCAAAGGATTTCCTTATTTTGAAATGACAGAGAATAATAAAGACCTGCATGTATTATTTGAACATAAAATGGCTATCAACTACCAATCCAAAGTAGCCACGACAGAAGATGCCTAAAAGGTTTCACAGAAATTATTTCCATTACTACCAGGAAACATTGAGTCTTTGGCATCAGGGAGACACAGTTAGTGATACTATGCAAAGTTCTGCTCAGTCACGTTTGTGAAAAATGAATTGAAATCGGAATAGATGAAGACAAAAATTCCCAGGATGACCTGTGAATGCAATGCCAAGAAAGGACATGGCTCTTGCCTGCAAGTATACCAAAAATGCAAACTTGAGAACTGGAAATAACATTATTCAATCCAAAGTATAACATTGGCACAAATAGGTATGAAATGACTGCAAATGTTGTTAAGCTGGACACTAACATAAGATTTTCAGCTACCCTGAACCTGGAGTCCTTCAATAGAACTAGCAGGGTCAAGAATATATCTAAATTCAAGGTAAATGCTTGAGTAAATCATCATTATTGAAAGATCATATTAAAGGATCAAATCAAAAGATTATGTGACTGTTACCTTTGAGTCTATGGGATTCAATGACAAGGAATATATCCAGTTTTTTATTTCTACTTGGACTGGGTTTGAGTGGCAAGGTTTTAGTAGCTGCGGGGGTGCTGCAGGACCACCCCTGAGCGCAGAGAACCCCATGGCACAGCAGAAGGATATTTCCTGAAGAAAGCTGCAGCCCATGTAGAGACCATGCTGTAGCAGGCTCCTGACAGGAACTGCAGATCATGGGGAAGACCCATGCTAGAGTTGGGAAAAACCATGAGGAGGAAGGAGAGACAGAGAGGAACTGTTATGGATTGACCACAACGCCCATTCCACATCCTCCTGCACTGCTTGCCATGGAAAAGGAGGTAGAGGAGTCAGGAATGAAGAAGTGAAGTTAGTTTTTGTTTCTCAGTATCCAACTCTATTTTAATTGGCAATTAATTAAATTAATATTCTCCAAGTCAAGTTTGTTTTGCCCATGATGGGCAAAATTTACTATAACAAAATAATTGGTAGTCACCAACTGGTTCTCTTTGGCTACTCGCTGCACTGACAGACTGCTGTTGAAGACTGAAATGTTAGTAATTATGTAATGGCAGTGAATCAACAGTTTAGACTGAGAACTCGGTATTTTCCAGAGGTATTTGGAAGATTAGAGAAATAAAGGAAGGGGAAACACTGACTAAAAATCAGGTAGCCTGAAATAAGATGAGAGTGATGTTGTTTGAAGTTATCTGCCCTTGCTATGTTCCATTTTACTTGTAAGAAAGAGAAGAGCACACATTTATCTCATCTTGCTGATTTGGGAGGAACCATGAAATTTCATACGCTGAGCCAGAATAGCCAAGGCATAGCCTTGGAAATAAGTATGCAAACTACATTAGATCTGCAAGCTACAGTATGGTCTGAGCTGAACAACACCTTCAACATAAAAACTTGCTTCTAAACAGAGCTTCTAAAAATCTTTTTAATTCTTACAGAAAGTATAATGGAACATTCCTAAGGGAATCCAGGACATTCAGCCTGGAAGTTAAAGATAATCACTGTTTCTATATGAAAATATGCAAAGATGAGTACCATAACTTATCAGTCAAGATTTTATAACTCCTTCATAATCCTAAAGTTTTTCCTCTGTAAAGGAAGCAACACTTATTCCTCCTGAAATTCTCCTAAATTCCTCCATTGGTTTTTAGTGCAAGTTCTATCAGGAGTATGCTTACCAGAGTATAAAAGTCCCTAGCTAGCACCAAATCTTATAGTAACTGCTTGAGAATTTGTTAGGGTAGCTTGAAGGCACTCGTTTTCTCCTAGCCTCCAAGGAGATTGCATTGCAAACAATAAGCTCCTTTAGAAACTCTATATGTTGTAAACACATATCCTGAAATACCAGCTGATTTAAAACAATATTTCATATTCATATTTTGTTTAGTTGATTTTTCTAGCTGGCAATCATCACAGCTTTGGTAATTGTCCCTTTGTTGAACACTCCTTAGGCTATTGTTTTGGGCTTACTTTCAAAGACAACAGTTTTTGTAAGCTGAACTGTAAATCTGCTTTTCCATCTCCACATTCTGTCTCAGGATACAATGTTCCTCAGACAGCACCCTATTGTGAGAGGTAAGGTCTCCCACAGTCTAGCTTCCTAGGCCATATGACTAAAGCAAACTTTCCTAAATGTTTCAGTTATTAAAAATCATCCTTTTCCAGAGCACCAGTTTGACCAACACTTCGGTTTACAATTTACATCTTCCGGATCAAGCACACCTATAGCATATAATATATGCAATTTGCAAAAACCTCCAATATACTTTCTCCTGAATTCAGGTATCCCATCAAATATAAAAAAAAAAAAATCAGGTGAAAAATCATCCTATTTCTATTTCTTTAACAATTAATTTTTCCCTTCGGCTTGGATCAGTCGTGTGAGTAGTGCATGGTCCTTCCTTGCCTCTTGGACATGAATTCTTGCCTCTCAGCAAAATCTCTCTCATCTACTATCCCTCTCTCCAAAACACCGGGTCAGAAAATGTTTTTTACAACTTCCATGCATGTTCATCAGATGATGTCTAATACCTTTCTCAGGTGATCAAAGATCACCTGTGGCAACACTCAAAATTGTTCAAAAATACCTTCATGTAAACAAGGATAATTGAAGCTTGAATCTTTTGAATCTTTTGTTCACTCTTTTTCCAAAATGGTTGTAGAAAACGGAGTGAAGATGGAGTTTTCAGCCTGACACAGATACAAGAGTTCTTATTCTCAAAGTGAATTCACAAATTACACATAGGCATATTCCCTAAATCACCACGGTAATTACTGTGACCTAGAACAAGTGCCTTAATGTTAAAGTAATTTTAATTATGAACATTGATGAATTGCAGAGGTTTGGGAGAGAAAATGGGGCAAAGCTTCACAATATTTCTGGTGCAATGCAGGTGCTCCAGAAGAGTTCTGGGAAGGAAGCCCTTGAGAAAATGTGTCAAGACTGAAGTCCTACTTCAGTCTTGGTCCCTTGGTGTTTACTGTCTACTGAGCACCTTGCAACACCCACAGTTTCTTTAGCACTTTTCAGTGAACCTCACTAAATTGCAGAGTTGGATTATGACTTGGCCAGTCAATATAGTTAGGCAAAATAATCTACTGATTGTAAAAATATTTATCTTGAGTTTTATGGGTCAAAATACTGACATGAAGTGATACCATTTAAACAGCTTTGTGAGTATATAGACCTCTGAGG
>WEKW01025616.1:90955-113510 GCA_013389905.1 Sula dactylatra
ACATTCTCAGCAATTTAACAGGGTATTAGAATTTATGTGAGCCTTATGTATCTTTACTCCTATAATAGCAGAAAAAATTCCCAAACAAAAAGCCAAAAAACCCCTCCCACCTCTAAAACCAGCAAAAACGAGAATGTTGCTGATCTGGCAGTAGACAATAATGTTGGCATGAGATGAAGCAGGGAAACTGGAAATGACAATTCCAATTAGACTGAGATAGAACAAAAATGAAATTGCTCACAGACGTAAAATGAAATGACTGAGATAATTTAAAGCAAGAGTTCAGAAATTTGTGAAGATATTAAAATGAAGTTACTGGAGGTTTCTCAGTGGCACAGATAAAGTCCTTATTAAGTTACAGTAATATCTGAGAAGGCTGTGAATCTATAAAACTCTTCTCCACAACTACCAGAGATCAAAGGAAGGACCAAGAACTTGGACTACAGTTTCCAGAGGATTGAAGGATGCCAAGAAGGCATCAGACACCTTCAAGTTTAAAAGAGATGACCTGAAGGAAGACCCTTGGGAAAACATTTTTAGATGGAAACAGAAAGTTGAAGTTAATGGTAGAAGAATGAAGGAATTTCTCCACCAGAAATGGAGGAACATACAAGGCTTTACCAATATCTTTATCTCTAATTTTAACTTACAGAGGTTCAGAGGGGGAGCAGATTGTTCATCTCATGTTACAGAACAGAGGGAGAGGGGAAGCTTTATGTCAATGTTTTAATACAAAGTATTGTTTAAATTTATGAATAAATGTATGAATAAACAATAAGATCAGCCCAACAGGGAAAGTGACACAACCTACACAAGTACAGATGATAAATTCCATATTATTGCATCTTTACATATGCTAGTATCAAGAAGTCCTGAACCTAACAGATATTAACAATATATTATGTAACAGACTGCTAAAGAAACTGTGTTTTCCAGAGAACCACACAAAATATTGAAAATACCTTACATTTGCAGTTATTTTACCTTGAAATAGAATAAGAGACATAATTGATGCCCAGTGAAAGATACAAGTCTGTTCACCATAAGGATTTGCAGGTCACATCTACTTTTCAATCTGAAATTTTTGTAAGAATATATTACTATGATATCTCTGATAGGTAGCTGAACAGAAAGTATTGCAAAAAGCCAAGGCTACTAAATAAATACTGATACCAAACCACATTTTTACGTTCTTAAAAGTGCATATTGCCATGGGGAAGAGGACCTGTGTAAAGGAGAGGAAACATATGATGAGATCTGTTACAATGTTAGTCATGGCTTTTGGAATATGTAACCAATTTGCCAGAGTAATGGGATACAATTTTAGCAGGATATGCTGAAAAACGGTTAAAAAAAATAATAAAAAAAAAGCTTAGGAATAAACACTAGATAGACTAGATTGTCTCGGATAAGTTCGGGATGGCATCTAAGGAAATGACAGTTGTTCAGAGGAGTTTCCCATAAAAAAGTCAAGTGTATGTAAAATGCCAGCCACCTGGCCCTTAGAGCAGAGTTTTATGGGGTTCTGCTCCCATTACAGAAGGGTTTTGAATAGAACATGAGCCCCTTTGTGGAAAAGAGAACCACTTTCGGGGTTTGAATATAACCTTCAGATTTTCTAAATCTGAGAAAGGATCTTGTCATTCCCATATCCATATTTTCTTCTTAGACCCTTTTTTTAACAAAAGCAAATGCCAATATAGTGACACAAAAATCCAAATCCATGGGATATGACTAATTATAGCAAGTTTACATTTTCTTTGGGTGTCTTTTTGCCTTTTATCTACAATTCAGCCTTAAAATAATGTTTCATTCATATACTCCTGCCTCATAAAATTCCAAGGTAATTTGAATTATTACACTTTAATAATGAAATGAAGGGGGGTTTATCTGTGATATGTAAAATTAAGGTTATAAGAAGTAGTTCATAAGATGAGTAAAACAACAGAAAAGTAAAAAAGTGGGTGATTTACAAATTGAACAATTAAAGGAAAAACTGTTGGAAAACTAAGCCTTCAAGATGCCTATAGCAGTTCTGATGCAATTAAATGAAAAAAAAAAAAAAAAAAAAAAAAAAAAAAAAAGAAAATCNAAAGTGGTGAGGCAGCTTCATGTCCTTGAAGAACCTGTTGTCAAAGACACCAGAGCTGCTTAAGGTTCTGCCAAATATGCGATTATCAGCATTGGATTCCTACAAATCACCCTCAGCTGCTGAGAACTATGAAATGGTGTGCACATGACCTTTCCCAGTTCCACCAGATGGAACTGTATTTAATCAAGTTTTAAGAAAAAAAGATTTTTGGTCAACCAAGAACATGAGATGGAGTAAAGCCTTATCTAGACAGAGGGTCCCTTTGGCACAGACTGACATGACATTGGCATGAAGTTCTGAGGCTGTGAAAACTCTTAGTGACAATACCACCAATACCAGAGTGATATTTTTGATAGAGTAGAATGAAAAATACCTATTATTTTCAGTGAACTTCTGTTAAACTGGAAAATATATATTTGTACACATTCTTTTATTTATCCCTCTACTTATGAAACCATGACCATTGTTGTTAAGCTTTTGAGTACAATCAAATTTAGTGTGAGGCAGGGGGGTGGCTTTGTATGTAGCAGCGGAGCTGGAATGCATGGAGCTTGCAGTTGGCAATGGTACAGTTGAGAGCCTCTGGCTAAGGATTAAGGGACAGACAAATAAAGCAGATGTTGTCGTGGGAGTCTACTATAGGCCACCCAGCCAGGAGGATGACACCAATGAGTTATTCTTTAAGGAACTAAGGGATGCCTCTAAGACATCCACCCTTGTCCTTATGGGGAACTTCAACTTGCCAGATGTAAAATGGGAATACCACATGGCTGAGACAATCAGGTCCAGAAGGTTCCTAAACCATCTGGACGATAACTTCTTGGTACAGGTACTAAGGGGACTGACCAGGAAAGGTGCCTTCCTCGATTTGTTGCTAATTAACAGAGAGGGCCTCGTGGGTGAAGTGGAGATCGACGGCCGCCTTGGCCACAGTGACCATGAAACAGTCAAATTTAAAATCTATGGTGACAGGAGGAAAGCTGCCAGCAAGACCTCAACTCTGGACATGAGGAGAGCAGACTTCAGGTTGCTCAGGGAACTGCTTAGTAAGGTCCCCTGGGAAAAAGCTTTTGAAGGTGCTGGGGTCCATCAGTGCTGGCCACTTCTTAAGTACCACCTCCTAAGAGCACAGGAGCTATCAATCCCAAAGTGTAAGAAGTCAGGCAGGCAAGGCAGAAGGCCGGCTTGTCTGACCAGGGACCTGCTTCTAGAAATAAGGAGAAAAAAGAAAGTATATGGCCAGTGGAAGCAAGGTCAGGCAACATGGGAGGACTATAGGGATGCTGTTTGCCACTGCAGGGAGGACATTCATGTGGCCAAAGCTCAATTAGAGTTGAAGCTGGCCAGTACTGTGAGGGACAATAAGAAGGCCTTTTTAAAATAAGTTAATGGCAATAGGCAGGCCAGAAATAACATTGGCCCATTGCTTGATGAGAATGGTCACCTCCCAAACAGGGATATAGACAAGGCAGAGACATTTAATGCTTTCTTTGCCTCGGTCTTCAACACTGATGGTGGGCTTAAGGACCCACAGAGCCCTGGGCTAGAGACCCATGACTGTGGGAATGATAAACTCCCAATCAACCCTGAACTTGTGCAGGACTTGCTGCTCCAACTAGATCCCTATAAGTCAATGGGGCCTGATGGGATTCATTCGAGGGTACTTAAAGAGCTGGCTGATGTCATAGCGAGACCTCTCTCAATGATTTTTCAATGCTTTTGGGAATCTGGAGAGGTCCCAGTTGACTGGAAGCTAGCAAATGTTGTCCCAATCTTCGAGAAGGGCAACAGGGATGACCCTGGTAACTACAGGCCCGTTAGACTCACTTCCGAGCCTGGCAAAATTATGGAGAATCTGGGAGTTATTGAAAAACACTTGAAAGACAATGCAGTCATTGGTCCCAGCCAGCATGGGTTCACGAGGGGAAAGTCCTGCCTAACAAATTTGTTTTTCTTCTATGAGAAGGTTACCCACCTAGTTGACCAAGGGAAGCCAGTCAATGTAATCTTTTTGGATTTCAGTAAAGCTTTCGATACTGTCTCTCACAGTATCTTCCTGGACAAAATCTCCAGCATCCAGCTGGATAAACACATAATGCAGTGGGTGAGCAATTGGCTGATGGGTTGGGCTCAAAGGGTTATAGTAAATGGGGTTACATTGGGCTGGTGGCCAGTCACTAGTGGGTTTCCACAGGGATCCATCGTAGGGCCAGTACCCTTCAATGTATTCATAAATGACTTGGGTGCAGGACTTGAAGGAATACTAATTAAGTTCGCTGACAACACAAAACTGGGAGGAGCTGTTGACACTCTCGAGAGCAGAGAGGCCCTGCAGAGAGATCTAGACAAATTAGAGAGCTGGGCAATCATCAGCCATATGAAGCTTAACAAAGGCAAGTGCCAGATTTTGCACCTGGGGCACGGCAACCCTGGATATACACACAGACTGGGGAATGAGAGGTTAGAGAGCAGCTCTGCGGAGAGGGATCTGGGGGTTCTGGTCGACGGCAAGTTGAACATGAGCCAACAGTGAGCCCTGGCAGCCAAGAGGGCCAACTGTGCCCTGGGGTGCACCAAGCACTGCATCGCAGCCGGTCGAGGGAGGGGATTGTCCCGCTCTGCTCTGCGCTGGTGCGGCCTCACCTCGAGTGCTGTGTGCAGTTTTGGGTGCCGCAGGACATCAAGGATATAAAGCTACTAGAGAGTGTCCAGAGGAGAGCCACGAAGTTGGTGAAGGGTTTAGAGCAGAAACCATAGGAGGAGCAGCTAAAGTCACTTGGTTTGTTCAGCCTGGAGAAGAGGAGATTAAGGGGAGACCTCACCGCGGTCTGCAGCTTCCTCGCAAGGGGAGGAGGAGGAGGGGCAGGTGCTGATCTCTTCTCTCTGGCGACCCACGATAGGACCCAAAGGAATGGCAGAAAGATGTGCTAGGGGAGGTTTAGGTTGGATATTAGGAAAAGGTTCTTCACCCACAGGGTGGTGGAGCACTGCAATAGCCTCCCCAGGGAGGCAGTCATGGCACCAAGCCTGGCAACGTTCAAGAAGCACTTGGACAATGCCCTCAGACACATGGTGTGAATTTGGGGTTGTCCTATGCAGGGAAATGAATTGGACTCGATGATCCTTGTGTGTCCCTTCCAACTCAGGACATCCTATGATTCTATGGAAATGCTGCAAGTAATTTTTGTGGTAAGGGAATTCTATGAACCTTCCACAGGTAACAATTTGTTGCACTGAAAAGGAAAGTTTATAAGCAGAAAAAAGTACAGCAGTAGAAAATCTTCAGAGGTCATGACACAACAGAGCTTCAGAAACACCTAGTAATCTCTCATGCCTTTTCCACAGGTGATACTACTGCTTTCTAAGCACTTAGGGTAGCAGAGTGGCTCACAAAACACCCAGGAGCTATTCTGGTAGCATTTCTTCCCCTTCTCCCTAGCCCCACAGAACACAGCTGTACAGGGCCTGAATATTTTTTTACATTCTCTAATAGGACAAATTATCTATGAGTTAGACACCATTTCTGTACCAGCAACAGTGTAACACTAAACTGCAACAATACAATTGCCTAACTTGATTTTTGCTGTGGCAGAGTGATTCTGACTGCATCTTAATATAGTACATTTTTAACACAGTTTGTTGGAGACCCATAAATTTCTGTAGCAATCCAGCCACTACTTCATCTCCAGCACAGCCAAGTGCTCAAAGATCTGCAGGATTTATTTATGTTTTTCAACTCAGCAACAGAATGTACAGTTTGCAGAGCAAAGGCTTTTGCGTGCCCATGAAACAACTGCAGTATCCATGTATCACTCTGTGGTAATTGTTGGGAAAGGTTGATCTTATAATGATGATTAATGCACATTTCTGGGTACATTGGAAGCAACATCAGACTTAGTTTAAATAAGAGTTTTTTATAATCAATGTGTCTTGTAATCTTCTCTAATTTTTTGTGCCATAATACAGCGGCACCAAATGCTAATGACAAGTAGCCTCCGAGTTGTTGATTTTCGTTGGTGTTCATTTTATACCTGTCACTTTTATCACTGACAGTTTTCAAGATAAACCCAAGACAACACCATAAATTAGGTCTAATGGCTAATCATAGTTTTGACCATACTGAGCTCTTATTACTCTGATGCTATTCTACTTTTGTTTTGTCCAAGTTTAAACAAAGTTCATTCAATGATTTTTAAGTGCACAGACTTTAACGGAAATAATTGCCTTTTAATTTATGCATTTCTGTAATTGTTTTTCTAGAGAGAAGAAATGTGGTTAGCACCCTGCAGCACCAAATTCATTGTAAGTAATCTCTTTAGAAAGATGAGGTCAGCTGAAGAGTTTCAAGCCCCTACAAAGGGTCTAAGTCACATTTGAGGCATTTTATTACTGACATTTGCACCATGGGAAAGCCTATGTTACCAGTTTTGAGGACAGACAATGCTATGGTCTTATTTGGAAGTAAAAGTTCAAGCACAATATATTTATAAACACGGATCAGAAAATCACATGTATTTTCTTGTTTGGTTTACTGTGGTCTCAACTTAAAATACCAGTCTGACATCCAGTCTTTCCCCTTGATCAACATTTTTTTATGCAGACAGGAAGAATGAAACTATAAAATAAGACAATATAACTCTCTGCATCACTCTCTTTCTAATGCTCTCTCCATCTTTAACACCAGTCATTGCAACCATAACAGACATTTACAGAACAGACCAAGTTCACAAAGCTGAGAGGTTAACATAAAACCTAGTCATGCTGATAACTCTTATTTAGAGTGATTCCTGTAATGTATAGAAATATATTTAGAAATAACTAAGGTACCAATTTTCCACTGTTATCAGGATCCACATGAGCAGAAAAGTTAGAATTTGCTGTCATTGAAAAGCTGGACAGCAGTGAACAACTACTTGTTTACCATAAGGGATCTAAATACAAGAAGTTATTATGGCCTCATACTCTAAAGCTTGGACCTTTGGCTGCAGGCAAATTCCAAAGTTTAGTTGACCATGAGCGAGGGTAACTGATTTTTCTTTCAAACAGATGAGCTTTCTATGGCTCACTGAAAAATATTACTGATAAAATCTTCTTTTTGGAAAAGAACTGAAAGCCTGACAGTAGCTGTAGCTAGAGTAACCTCCAAGTCTGAAAAATGCAGCTGCAGACTGTTTCAGGACAATAGTTGACATCCTTTTTCCTCTCAGCACTTTGTACAGCATTTTCACTATTTATCTTAAAAAAACAGGAATTGATTCCAAGGGAAAAGTTTGCTACTTGCTGAATCAATCCATTTTGTCTGGCCTTTCTCAAAGTGGAATTTGTAAAATATATATTACTTTCCAGTTTGTTGCTGTCTGAGTTATAAGTGTTCATATAAAATAGCTTGTATAATATATTCAATTATATCTGTTATTTACGGAGCTGGTCAATGTTGCACTGCATATAATCATGACAATATTGTAAATTTTCTTAAATTATTTTTTTCAATGAGCAACACTTAAAAATAAATTAGAAAATTTAGTTAGTATCTCCATCAGTACTTAACTGAAGCTAGATATTTGTGCTTTGGACAGCAACTTTAATTATTCATTTTCAAAGGAGCAAAAAGTCCAACATGACCTTACAGTAGAAGATTGTGCAGTTTCCTAATAAAAAATAAAGTACTGAATAAATGAAAAGGATTACAGCTCAACGAACTCTTAGGTAACCTTGAAAAACACATTTATATGTGCTTTCAGTGCAGCATTCTTAATGATCATTTTGAGATATTAATTTTGTTTGGGCTGTAGTACCTTGGGAGGTTTGGAAACAGTGGTGTGACAAACAGTAGAAAACAGTCCAAGTACTACATGAGGTCTTTTCCATCGGAAGGGTAGGAGATGGGTGAGAAAGAAAGAAGTCTCTTTTTCTGATAATACCCCTATACACACAAGTTAGTTGTTGTGTTATACATAAAAGCAGACTAGTTAACTTGCACGTTCATGTATGACAAAGGTACCAATTGTTATTATTCCCATTCTGATATCCTGTTTTTTGTTATAACTCTAATTTTACAAATCCAAAGGCTATGACAGCTTTGAAACTGGGACTTGAAATTTAGCAGGTAGTTGCCCATTAACTTGAACAGACCTGCACAGGAGCAGGCTGACCCTATATGCTGAAAGACAAGCTAGAACTTAGTTTGGCTACTGCCATAAAAGACAATAAAAAAATGTTTCTACATATACATTAGCAACAGAAGGAGAGCTGAGGAGAATCTCCATCCTTTATTGGATGCAGGTGGAAACATAGAGACAAAGGATAAGAAAAAGGCTCAGGTACTTAATGCCTTCTTTGCCTCAGTCTTTAATGGTAAGACAAGTTGTTCTCTGGGTGCCCAGTCCCCTGAGCTGGAAGACAGGGATGGGGAGCAGGACGAAGCCCCCATAATCCAGGGGGAAATGGTTAGCGACCTGCTACACCACTTAGACACACACAGGTCTGTGGGGCCGGAGGGTACTGAGGGATCTTGTGGAAGTGCCCATCAAGCCACTTTCAATCATTTATCAGCAGTCCTGGGTAACTGGGGGCGTCCCAATTGACTGGAGATTAGCAAATGTGACGTGCATCTACAAGAAGGGCCAGAAGAAGGATCTGGGGAACTACAGGCCTGTCAGCCTGACCTCGGTGCTGGGGAAGGTTATGGAGCAGATCATCTTGAGTGCCATCACACAGCACGTACTGGACAACCAGGTCATCAGGCCCAGTCAGCACAGGTTCATGAACAGCAGGTCCTGCTTGACTAACCTGATCTCCTTCTATGACAAGGTGACGTGTTCAGTGGATGAGTGAAAGGCAGTGGATGTTGTCTACCTAGACTTTAGTAAAGCCTTTGACACCATTTCCCACAGCATTCTCCTGGAGAAACTGGCTGCACCTGGCTTGGACGGGCATACTCTTCAAAGGGTAAAAAACTGGCTGGATGGCCGGGCCCAAAGAGTTGTGGTAAATGGAGTTAAATGCAGTTGGCGGCTGGTCACAAGTGTTGATCCCCAGGGGCCAGCTCTGTTTAATATCTTTATCAATGCTCTGGACAAGGGGATCGAGTGCACCCTCAGTAAGTTTGCAGACAACACCAAGTTGGGGGGGATCTGCTTCTAGGGTAGGAAGGCTCTACAGACGGATCTGGACAGGCTAAGGTCAATTGTATGAGATTCAACAAGGCTAAGCACCGGCTTCTGAGCTTGGGTCACAACAACGCCATGCAAGGCTACAGGCTTGGGGAAGAGTGACTGGAAAGCTGCCTGGTGGAAAAGGTCCTGGGCGTATTTGTCAACAGCCAGCTGAACATGAGCCAGCAGTGTGCCCAGGTGGCCAAGAAGGGCAACAGCATCCTGCCTTGTATCAGAAGTAGCGTGGCCAGCAGGACCAGGGAAGTGATTGTGCCCCTGTACTCAGCACTGATGAAGCCACACTTCAAATACTGTGTCCAGTTTTGGGCCCCTCAGTACAAGACAGACATTGAGATGCTTAAGTGTGTCCAAAGAAGGGCAACGAAGCTGGTGAAGGGTCTGGAGAGCAGGTCTTATGAGCAGTGGCTGAGGGAGCTGGGGGGGGTTTAGCCTGGAGAAAAGGAGGCTGAGGGGAGACCTTATCACTCTCTACAACTACCTGAAAGGAGGTTGTAGTGAGGTGGGTCTCCATCTCTTCTCTCAAGTAACAAGTGAGATGAGAGGAAATGGCCTCAACTGGCACCAGGGGAGGTTTAGATTGGATATTATGAAAAATTTATTTACCAAAAGAGTGGTCAAACATTGGAACAGGCCACCCAGGGAAGTGGCTGAGTCACCATCCCTGGAGATATTTAAAAGATGTGTAGGTGTGGCATAGGGACTTGGGGACATAGTTTAGTTGTGGACTTGACAGTGTTAGGTTTATGGTTGGACTCGATCTTAAAGGTCTTTTCCCACCTAANCATCTCTTCTCTCAAGTAACAAGTGATATGAGAGGAAATGGCCTCAACTGGCACCAGGGGAGGTTTAGATTGGATATTATGAAAAATTTATTTACCAAAAGAGTGGTCAAACATTGGAACAGGCCACCCAGGGAAGTGGCTGAGTCACCATCCCTGGAGATATTTAAAAGATGTGTAGGTGTGGCATAGGGACTTGGGGACATAGTTTAGTTGTGGACTTGACAGTGTTAGGTTTATGGTTGGACTCGATCTTAAAGGTCTTTTCCCACCTAAAGGATTCTATGATTCTATGACCTTTGGACTCCCCTTTAAAATCTACTAAAATTTAGCCATGACTGTAAATCTTTGAAATTGTAGTTCACAAAAACACAGTAGAAATTGTGACAATTTCATTGTTACATTCCTTTTGTTCAAAGGTTCAGGATGCAAGGAAGCCAAGGATGAACAGGATTTTCTCAGCATTAGGCTGCACACAGGTAACCTGAACTGAGAGCAGGGAATAAAATCTAGGCAACATAAAGGAAAGGTCTTCCCAAATTAAATGCTCCAGGGACAAGAGCTGGACTGGTTGAAGTAGTAGTTTGAGAATTTTTAGCTAGAAGACAATGGGAAAACATTGAAAATACTACTACTAATCAACACCTAAAAGAATCTGAATTAGTAAAAGTTAAATAGAAACCCTGCAGGAAAGCTGAGAAATAGATTTTTAAAATAGAGTCCAGCTCCAGAACAGTTTTGGCCTGTGAACTGAAAAGAAATCCTGTGAAAACTGACTTTGTCATGATTATACCAATCGTTCAAGTATTTGAGTCATTATATATTAAGCCAAGTTTTATGCATGTATGCTTATCTGTACCTCTGTTGAGAGACGAAAAATTTTGGCAATGAAAAAAAAATCTCTTTTCAGGTCCTTTAACACAAATAGGCTATATTGTGAGGTTGTACTGACTTCCTGATTCCAGATGAACTGAACAAAAAGTGAACTAAAGTACATAGACTTTTGCAGTCCCCAGTCCAGTATAAGTAAGCAATCAAAAAGAAATAAGTAATAAATAAAGAATCAGTTTTAAATTAGATCTTACTTTTGTCTGAGTTAGGTTTCCTATTCTCTGTATTAGGAAATGCTACACAGGATGTCAGAGCAATCTTATATTTAATATCTTACTCAAATAGTGAAAATTTGGTATGAATTAAAAGTGTCAGAGAGCCAAAGCCTCATTTTTCACCGTTCTTATCTGTATGTTCAGGCTGTTAGAAATCCCCAACAGAGGTAAATTGGAATAACAGGCCACCTGACAGAATACTGGTTCCCTATGAGAGCTATTCTACATATAGAACACCTTTTCACATTTTTCACAGAATTCACATTTTCCTTTATTTTCTTCTTATCATTTTTCAGCCACAGTAAAAGAAACATATATTTAACATTTCAAATGGGGATCTAAATTTAAGAATTTAAAGAATTAACTTGCTTAGAGTATACCTGTCAAAATAAAATCTATGCAGAAGCACTATGAAATAAATTTAACATGAAAGAAAAGTACATGAAAAGTAAAATTGAAAACAGTTCCCTCTTCAAATCCTGCCCAAGTGATTATCCATTGCAAGTTCCTTTATAAATAAGTATTCACATTGAAGAAATATCTTTTTTTAAAAGAAAAAGGAAAGAGGTTTTTGAAACTAATTTTTTAAGAAGGTTTGGGTTTTTTTTTTTCCCCCAAATAAGGAAAAATAAGAAAAAATGATCGCATGTCTGACTTGCTCTTTACTTGATTTTGTAGATATTGTGGGAAGATTCCCACATGTACAAAGACAAAGATGTGCATTTTTCCTTGAAGAGCTTGAGTTTTTTGGCCCGTCATGCATATTGACCCATAAAACTGAGAATGTCAAGGGAAAGCTTACCAACCCAAATTATCATTTGTTGGAGTGCAAGAACTCCACTGTTCTGTAGAGGTTTCTGTAGAGGTTTTGCTGTACTAAGTAACTAACATTGGTTAATCTCAACAGTTACTTCGGTAGAACAAAACCATAAAGATGAGCATTTAGCAGCAGGGCAGTAGATACAACAGCAGAGTAGTTTTTGCTTAGCATTTGAACTACTACAGACTAAATGCACAGTTGAGGAGTTACAGTCCAGGGAACACAAATCAGTAGTTAGAGCTACAACATGCAGAAATTTTTGGAGTCTTTTCCAAATAGCCTGATAGAAAATGCACTGTGTCATGCAGAAACTATAAACAAATTCCTTCAAAAATTATTGATGCTGCTGAAGAGGAGCAGCAGTGCTTTACTTTCCTTATATATTAAGCTTCATGGAATATATTTTCGCTACATGCAATAACCAATTAATTTATAGAAAATGTTAGTCAAGTATGACAAATATTCATTTTGGGGGGACCACTGCAGAGAAATCAGCACAGCAAGAATTTACTTTTCTGAAATCTGTAACAGTATAAGAGATTGAAAAACCTGATTCTTCAAAAGTCTTCATTAGATGTTCCTAGCAATTTTTTTTACCTCCTCACATAATTCAGACTATGTTAAGGTTTAGCTCTCCAGTATCTGAAATGGGAACTGTTTTACACTGTCTTGCAATGCTGCATTCAGTGGCACTTGACATTCACTTTCCACCTTTAGGCCTAACTTTCAAAAATAGGAAGGCAAGTGTGAAAATATTAACGTTAATTAAGCTGCATTTTAGGAGGATGATGGAGAAGGTATTGTGAAAATACTAATTCTGTTTGCTTTACTGGAGAAAACAGACAGAGGAATAGAAAATGATTAAAAGAGCTAACTGGACAATGGGAGTCAAGTCAATCTAAACAGTTCAAATTTGTAATGAAGTCTGACAGAAAAATGAGTAATGTCTTCCACAGAGAGGTAAGGAGTAAGATTCAATTATTCGTCAGACTGGCTGTCTGCTTCCAGGACACGTATAAAGTGGTTGCCCAGACCATTTCTCCCTGGGGATGCCACTTCTTTACTGTGGAAGACAGGGTCCCATGGAGGGTTATGTAAAGCTGTGCCATTCCCAGGTGGTCCAGCCCTGCCAGCCTGCCACCAACTCTTATGAAAGGACTGAAGCCTATTTGCTTACATTGCTTTCTGCAAACTTCCACTATGGTAAATTAGGATCAAGATGTTGTCCAATTTGTCGCTGTCAAGGGAAACTGCCAGCTGACAGAGGTGGCTTCACCCACATTGCTCCTGGACTGTGGTGCTAGGTGGCTGGTAGTCTGCATGGCTGAAAGTCTGGGTGGCAGCCTCCGTGTTCCAGCTGGGAGAGCCTAGCAAACCCAATTACTTTTGCTGAGCTATTTTTCTATGCTAGCCTATGACCAAGGAAAGATTAAAGGTTGCAGAAAAAGCCAAGAGGTGATTTTCCTATAAATGAATTGTCCTGAAAGGTAAATTTCTTCACAGCTATTATAAGAGTCAGCCACTGTGACACAGCAGTTTGCCTAAGGGATTTGTTTAAACCGAAGATGTCTTTCAATTACTATATATGTGCTAGTAAAAAACAAAAAGAAAACCAAAATCAAAACTAAAAGACAATTAATATTTTACATCAATAAATATCTCATTTTCAGAATGCAATTTTGTGAACGGATAAATTTGACAAGGAGACTGAAAATCCTTTGACATTCAATTCTTTTTCTCCTCACAAAAAAGTTCTTCATTATTTATAGGTCTTATTAAACTAGCAGTAGCAAGCAGACAATTTCACTCAGTAAAAAACAGACAGCTAGAAGCTGACCTTTATACTCTTTGAAAAACAGTAATTTATTCATATTATCTGAAGATTATTGTTTTGCTGATAACAATAAGAAGGACTCATTCTGCACTTCTTATGTATTCTAAACTCTTGGGGACTTCAACAATGAAAATTATCATCAAGGGTACTTCACGGAGAAATGGGAAATGGCAGAAAATGCAGGACAGGCCCCAAGTAGCTATACATTATGAATGTATACTGTAAATTATCACAATTGTGTTTTCTTGTTAAAAATAGCTTTTACATGAAATAGCTATTCAGAAAAATAGCCAGCATATGGTTCACTGCATTCATTTCAATGTGACAGGTAAAATACCTCAGCGCATTTTAACTTAATTTAAAATAATATTGCAGAAGGAATAATAAAATATAGGGTTTTTTAACCTAAAGTTCATTTCAATTACACTGAAAATATTATTCCTAACAGTACATACTGTCTGAAATTTGCTTAGGTGCTGAAGCGTTACATGGCACGAAACATATTTTAAATACATATAGAAAAAGGGGAGTAAAGTGGATATCTGTCTCAAGAGCAACATATCCCATGCATATCATGGGCACTGTTGTACCCCCAGCTCACTGGTCGGTGGCCTGACTATCATATGGAGCCAGTATTAGACTAGAGGTTAAAGTGTGCTGAGATATAGCTTTAAATGGGTACAAAGATACCTTGTAGATCCACTCAGTGGATAGCTATAGGAAGACAAGGCAGCACTCTGCAGTACCCAATGCTTAGAGGAAACAGAAAAGTCTAATCCAATAAATATTGACAGAAGTTCTACCTTTACTGTTGGCTTTGACAATGACCTTTATTCTTCAACTAATTAAATCAGTTTAGTTCTGGAGATTAATAATACGTCATATTTTTTTTTCTACTTTTTATGTGATACTTTTTAATTAGAGTCCCTACTGGTGGTTCAGGAATTTGTGTGCAAATATTGTGTTGGTGGTGTATCTTCCTTCTGGCTAACATTTACAATACTTGGATCATTCATGCTCCAGGAAGCTTTTGTTTTTCTTTACTACAATGTACCACAACAAAATAAATCACCATTAAAGTGTTCTGTCAGCATTCTTCAGATAATTTTGACTCAACTTCTATATTTTACATAGATTGTTGAAGTACAATCATAAACTTTGGAACTGTCATGTGATGCTTTTGACATACATGCATTTACCGAGTCCTGCTTTCCTCCTTTGAGCCTAATACTCTTCCACTGCATACCACACCTTCACACCTTCATAATCTAGTAACTTATCATATAGCCATAACAATTCTGAAGCAGAATCACTCCAGCTAATCCCAGCCCAACCTTTCTCATGAATCTGTCCCTTCCAGGAAGAGTTATAGACCACAAACCTGTCCATTCATTTTTGCTATTCATTTTTTAATGTCCTATTACTTCTAGGATGCTAAGGAAACAAATGAAAACAAGTAGTATCAAAAATGCTACTTCTAATTATTGATTAAATTAAAACACTATCTGAAACCATGACATTAAGAAATGCATGGGTTTTGATATTAATTGTAGCTCTAACTTGAGTATAACAACTTGGCCTTCAATGTGTTGCTTTGCATAGAAGACAAGAAATAAGGTATCACTAAGCTACTCAGAGGTTGTTCCCACCCCCTCTTGTTAACAAACATGGCATTTCTGAGAACTGCAGGATGAAAGCTGTGGTGATTGAAGAAAAATGTCTAAGCTTTCAATTCTGATTTTACAATAACTCTTTTAGAGACACTTTCTATCTTCTGTTTGTTGAATGACAAACAACTGGTTGGTGTCAAACATGTGAAGAAATGACAGACATTAAATGGAATGTAGTAATTGAGCATTTAGTGTCAGTTGATCTTCCACAAAACAAGCTGAAGCAGCTCACTGCTAGCCGAAAACGTGATCACATCTTTTGGGGTAAGAAAAATTTGCAACTAAAATAAAAAATTATCTGCAGAAACAGTTTCTTCGCAAATCCCAACACTTATTGCAAGAACATAAACACAGTACTACAGAAGGCAAATATGCAGTACATTTACATTCTTCATTATTCATAGAATATGCTCCCCTCACTGTGTTAAAAATTTCATGTTACACGATTCATTTCATGTACCTGATGGACTTTTATACATTTAAAGATACGGTAATTCAAGGAAGATTAACGATTTCCCCAAAGCATACCAGTCAGGAACTCATTCTTATTGTCATGAAACTGCTATACGTATAAATTACCCAGGTTGCTCTCCGTTGTCATCATAAAGCAGTGTTTCAGAAACGGGAAGTTTATTATTTGGAGAAAAACCATGCGAGAGGAGTCATACACATACACAGCTATATGAAAAATCAGAGTGCAGTTTAGGTCTTATAGAAGAACATGAAGTTCAGGCACTATAGAAATCCAACTTATAGCTTACTCTGAGGTCATAAAATGTTCTCTGTGGTTTAACTTCTATACAAGCTTAGTAGAATTATTTTCAAAAAGCTTTCCACCCTACTATTACATTTAGGCAGACAGAGATGGGTGAAAATTTCAGAACAGGTGAGTTCTCACATTAATGTCCTCCATTAGGAACTGCCCACTATGGCCTTTTTCTGGAACCCAGCTTAAAGAGTGAGTTTGGTACTTCTGTCTGCTTTTAAACCTTCCACAGTCTTGTCTTGAAAAGTGCTAACTACTCAGGAAGAAAAGAGGATAAATTTATATTAAAGGAATAGATTTGGGGTAGGAAACTAGAAATTTGAAATTAATTCCTTTCATTTCCTCCTTTTTTTCTTCTACTATGGGAATGAAAAACATGATTTAAATGTAAAATATTTATGAAATATTAAATAAGATAATCAGAAAACATGAAATCAGGTGAAACTTGACCATATTCTGTCAATTCACATTCCTACCACCCCCATGAATTCCTGAGTTTTAGTTCTGTGAAAAGTTTGTATTTTCAGGTTCTCTCCATAACCACTAAATGAAAATAAACAAAACCCCAATTCTAACTTATTAACTTACTCTTCCTTCCTCCTCTTCATAATGAGATGGAAAGACTTATAGCAAAAATCCTCTATCTAATTTTTTAGGAACTAAGGTTTCAAGGCAGAGAAATATTTTGCAAGAAGACCACAACTTCAAAGAAAGCAATAGATAATATGAATGATATTATTTATCTTCTAAAATATCTGAGTAGAGACAACACTTTTTTTTTTCATTAATTTTTAGAATTAGACTCTCTTAACCATTCTCAAATACATTCCAAAACAGGACCAATGCTATAATTTATGAATTCAATTATAATAGGAATAAAGTCATAAAACTATTATTAAGTTAATTTTTTCTCAGAAACGTGCGACTTTGTAGTACAGTAGTAATACACTGTGAATCACTTGATGTTAAATAATGCTTCTTACTGCCTGCAGGGTAAGAGTAGTCTTTATTGAAACAAGAATGAGATTATTCAAAAACCAGGTCTATAAAAACTGTTTTCTCAGTGTGAAGTAGTTTAATATACTTTCCAGGCAGATAAATTAAGTACCAGGGCATGCTTTAGACCTGCCTAGATTCACCTCACTGAAGAGATTGATCATGCAGTTAAAAAGTCCTGAAAGCATCAAAAAATAAAAAGATTTTCTGCTGAGGATAAATATCATGCAAAGAACCACCAGTGCTTAAACCACATTTTCAAATGTAGGTGTCTAAACTGGGCCACAAAGATCAGTATCTAGGAATTTGAATTGAGGTGGCCTGATTTTCAGAAAAGTTTTTCTGAAATCTGCCAAAATTCTCATAGTTCAACACCTCTAAAAAACAGAGCATCTTTCTTTATATTCCCATATTGCCAACTATAGACTCCTTTGTTTGAAAGCAGTTGTTTTTTCAACTTATCATCCAATAGCATAAATGAGAATAACTATACTTCTCTGGGAAAATGGCAACAACAGAAAATCCTAAACAATTTAAATTTTGTTTTGTTTTCTCCTCCACAGAGTTCCCTCTGGTTTTTGTCTGCATGTCCATATATGCAGGTGCACAGATACATATACATACATTTAGTAGAAGGGCAAAAATGAACAAGAGCTATAGCTTTCTTGCCCTGAGTCTCTGAAGTCTGTTGTAATTGTACTTCCATCTTACCTACTCTTAAAAGACTGCTAACAACATCAGGTCCTAGACAAATCCTGCTGCGATTCCTTCCTTGCAGTTCTGTAGGTGTTTAACTCTCTTTATGAATTAACCCACGATACTTCTAAGCCCTCCTTAAAAACTGCATTCAAAATGTGCCCCCATCGCAACACCTCTGGGCCTGGCTGTCACCTACGCAGCATGCAGAAAATCTCCACTTGCCTTTGCATGTTGTTGCATACAAACGTTAGGTCATGCACCACCTCCTCAACTCTGGGGAAGGTGCCTCCAAGGACCTGCTCTGTCCTGCTCTCTATTCATTTCCCATCAGATGTCCCCGATTAGGATGCCATGCAGAGTGAAAAAAAGGTGAGCTGCCATAAATATTGACCTGCTGCTACTTGTTCCTTCTAAGCAGTAGAGAACTAGAAATGAGACTGCTGCTCCCTGAGTCACCAGCCTTCTCTCTGGCTGGTTCTGAAGCAGTACAAATAGAAACAGCCCTTGAACTGTAAAGCCTTTGGCAGAAACTGACTTATTTTTTAAATAATAACCAATAGAATGGATGCAATTACTCTCTCTGGTTATACAAATAATACAAAATTGCACAATTTAGTAAAATTCATAAAAGCAAGTATTTGCTACTACTGATTTTACTTAATTATGACTTTTCAGACACCTCTATGCAAGCGTTCATCCATGAGATACACGTTTAACCTGGCACAGATAAAATAGATCTGAATAAAAGCTTTTAATAACACTATTTTCAGCAATTTCATCTCCATTTGGAAAAGAGCTAGAAGCACAAATTCATGGTAAAATATGGGTACACAGTGAGGCATCCAGTTATCGGTAGTACTTTGAGGTTCTCTACTTTTATAAAAACAGCCTATAGTTTTGTGTTTATTGCTATATTTGGAATGTGCTATTTTGTGCACAACATTCTGCTGAAAGAATAAAGTGAGGAACATGTATAACCTCTGAAGAAATCAGCTGGAATTTTATATATTACGATACATTAGACTTGTTCATCTGAGAAAAGCAAGTAGAAAAGTTAATTTTCTGATACGTCTGAGGACCAGGGCCGGAATCCAATCCCAAAACGATTATTGTGAGTTAATTGATTGGGCTCCATTTACTGACTTCAGTAATGAGGATGAAAAATTGCCCAGAGGTAGAAAGAACTAGAAACAATTTAGGTTTTTTTCAGCAATGTAAATCATATTACTTATTATTAAAATATAACAAACATTTATTTGCAGTGCATCATTATTGAAATATAACAAGGAAGAGGCTATCTGCAATGCCAAACTATAAAAAATTTTCATTCAAGTTATTATTTGAAATTTATTTTCCAAGTTTTAATTAAAATGAATTATATTTCTTATGTCTGGGAAGACAGAATCCTGTAGAAAATCTCTACACTTTAATAACAAAATAGCATCTTGTGCTGAAATTAAAAGTGCATTCATATTACAAATATGTTGTATTAAAAGACGGTTCACATAAGTAAGAGAGTAAGAGAAATAGGGCCTGTATTTTGAAATATTTCAAACGAAATACAAATCCGCAAAGAAATTTTTTTTTAATTTGCAGTCTGTGAAATACTGCAAATCCATCTACTTGCACTTAGTACACCATAAATAGAAATACAAAATTATTTTCCATATATATTTTATTGCATAGTGTATATATGTATTCTATGTGCTATATATCTCATAAAGCAGTTTATTCCTCCCTATACATATATATGTATGAGTTCAAATAAATTATACTGCTCATAATAAACAAAGAACACTAAGGTTTGTCTTAAAAAGACATTTATAGCTGAAGTAAGTATATAAGAATACAACAGAAGATACTATGCTACAGTAAAAATTCTACTGTAATTCATTTTACAATAGCTTCTTATTGGAATCTGAGATGAGACTACTTGTTTTCTCAGCAAGAAAGTAGATACTATTCACAGTGAAAAATAAAGTCTTGGGTATTGACTGATGCCAAAACATTTCTGGTTGGATTCAGACTGTCTTTCCTGTTTAAAAAGTCTCAACAGGTTGAAGCTATTTATAACTCTATTACTCACCACGATCAAGTTTCAAACTTGGGATCCTAGTTTTGACAGTGAGATTAAAAGAAATCTATTGATGTGTGTGTCTCCATACTCATATGTTTTCACTGCTGTAGCATCTGAAACAATTTCTGATCTATTTATTCTCACAACAGCCAGTGAATTAACTAGCTTATTTTTCACCATTTTCTAGATTTCCTAAGGTCACAAAGGAAAGGAATCATAATGGGAGTTCCCAAATGCCANAATGAAGCACCTTATAAACAACTCAAAATACAGAAGAAATATAGGGAGAGGCTGAAGGCAGATTAGCCAATAGTCTAAGGATAATAATCACACATATTCTAGTAAAAAATAACTAGCGGTAACTATTTCAGTGTAAAGAGTGCCACTGCTCTACCACTTGTTGAAAGTGATACCTTCCACCAGGATTGATTTCAGATCAAGTGGAATATGCTTCTGTTGCCATCTCAGAGGGAGGAATTCTGATTATTACTTCATAAATATAACTTTGCAATACAGATGCTGACCTACCCCGTTTGCCTTAACTCAAATTTCATGATGACATGTAGAATCTAGAACTTCATCTTTTAATGAGAAACGAAGGAACCTAAAGAATTTACAGTACAATAAGGATAGAAATCAAACTGCTAGTACACAGGTTAATTGTTATGGCTGCATTTTTCAGATACAGCTAGGATGAAACCAGTGCTTCTGTCACTGTGGGTATCTGGAGAGTCACAACACAGTAAGATGTCCCCCATTACATCACAGAGGAATATAATGTTATTTTGGGGCATGGAATGCTGCATTTCCTCTCCTTACACAAGAGTACATGCTTAAATGTAATATGATTGACACATGACATAAAAACCTAATTCACTGAAACTCATGAGACTTTCTACTTACTTTTCTAATAATTTTATTTTAATTTTTTTTAGGTCCTCCTTACCTTGCTACTTATTCACTTGATGCTATATCACTAAGCAAACTTGACTTTTTACCCTCCTTACTTTTCAACCATCACTTCTCTCCTCTAGTTCCTCTAATTTCACTCTCCCACTCCAAACCCAGCAGTTTTACCTGCAAGGAACAAATCACCTTTGGAAGCATCGTGAAACAGTTACCGAACTGGTGCACTTCACTTTAGTTTGACTCATTTCAGTGAACTTAATCAATATTCCTCCTTCTAACTTTGGAAAGCCCTGTTGTCTGAACAATGATTTGTTTTATATGATGTAACTCATTCTTTCTTAAGTGATTAGTGGAAGATTGAAAATAAACTGTACCCAAAATATGGGCAGATGTCTGTCAGAAATATTGAAGGTCTGTTCATCTATCTATCTATATATATCTAAAAATCAGGCAAATGCACATATGGAATCCATCCATCCACTTACAAATAAATATAAAATAATCAATCTGCACAACAGCCTTCCATTTTGTTATGGAGGTACAGACTACTCAGCAGTTACATACTTTGCAGACAAATAATGAATTGATCGGTAGTGACAATTTTTTAAAATTTATTTTTTCCATTAAAAGTGACCTACTTGTACCTGTGTCAGACCCTCCATTATACAGTTGTCCTCTTGGGATATGATAGCCATTAAAAGCTACTTAGTGTTAAAATTTGGTACACAGTCTTAATTTTAGATTATTTCTCTCTCTTCAACAAATGTATACACGTGCGCACACACATGCACTCAATTTACTGTTGGGGTATTTCTAAAAGTTCACAGACTACAGATTTTGAAGGGCATATTACATTTCTATAAACGGAACAGTCTGATTTGTGCTTCTTTATACTGCTATAGTAACATGAAGCAGGTATACAGCACTAGGTGTCCAGATGAGACTGCAAAACCAGATTTATGGCTGCTTTTTCAATTTTTCCCAAAGGTAATTCCATAAGAATTTTTATTATGAGCTAAAATGCATACTAGACAATGAAATTATAGCATAATGGCTTTAAATTTTCTTATTATTTCCACATTACATGGAATAGATTCACCTGCTTTGTAAATCTTGATGTTTCATATATGTCTGCATGTAATCCGAATATATAAATCCCTACAAAATTCACTGAGTATCTCCCATGCCTCATTAAAATCAAAGGTCAAAGAATTCTGGTCAAAAACCATGTCAAACATTGAACAAATAATTTAAGAAGTCAAGAGACCAAAGATGACTACGTTGTTTCTACATCAGTGCACTATTATGGATGGGTTTTTTTCATTCACTCATTCCATCATTGCGCATATTTAGTCTTATACCATAATGTCACTTGAGGCAATGATTATTTATGTCTTTGCAAATATCATATTCTAACAGCAAAGCCTTCTAGATTCTCAGACCTAAAGTACATCAGTGATTAGGCAACGCTTTTTTCTCCTCACCTACACTCAGCTGACCAAGTGTAGCTATTTTTCAGAAGTGTACTTTGTCATACCAAATCTGTGTCATCTTAAAATGAGTTATTTTATGTGGAGCTACATTTTAAAAGCAGCCTCAGCCTGAAGCAGTGGCAGAGTGCAGAGGGAAAAT
>WEKW01025616.1:113523-129161 GCA_013389905.1 Sula dactylatra
AAATACATAAGCAGGACATTCTGTAGGAAGCTCCTGGTATCCGTGCTCTGGGATGCACAATGGTTAGATGCAGACTTAGCTACAGGTATCAAATCATGTTACATACCTTTATTTGGAGTGTTCTTCTCTATATGCTGAGAGAAAATACCTCTTTCTCTTTCAAAACATATGTAATTTTGGCCATCAATGGCTGTTATGATTGAGTACTGAGTGCTTTCTCTGTGATCTTTCCTTCATCTTCTGATTTCCTTTGTTGATAGAGAATCCATTTATTTTAGCATTCTGTAATAGTCAGATGGGGTGTTGGTCACCCTTCATACAGGTAATACATCCTGATAAAACCTAGTACTCTGTTTTCCTTCTCTGAGTGCTAATTCAAGTATATTTTACTCCAGTTGCTTCTCAAATGTGTTTGTACTCAACACATGTATTCATAATGTACTTGAACAATCACAGTAAAATGGTCCTGAGAAAGGGGCATCTGGTCTAGTACAGAGGCAAAAGTAGTAAAAACCCAGATAAGTTTGGATGAATGATCTGCTTAAGATGAATACTCAGCAACTCTTAAAAGTTCAAATGATGCTCAAAAGTAACTATGGCTTTGCAAAGATGAATACAAGGAGAAGCTTCCATACCTGCTTGCAAATAGTCAATCCCTCAGGCTAAAATAACTATCACCAAGAATGTTCTCTTGAAAAAACAAAATTAAGACTAGGAAACTAAAAGTCCAGATGGAAGATCCAATGATTGAGGGGTAGGGTTCTTGCAGAACAGTGTGGCCAAAAGGAACCCTGCTCAAGTTAGGATGCAAATATACTGTGTGATCCTGAGCCAGAGAGTAAAGTTTTAGTACAGTGGGTGAGTGCATACTAAAAAGAAAAACTCTCATGTGAAGAGACAGCACATAAGTTGTTCTTACAGAAGTCTTCCTGGTTTCTACCAGTATTTTTGAGATCTCTTAAATATTTCTCTCCACTATTCACACAGCTAGTATCTAAACTTTGAATTCAGACTGGTATGGATCTAAAATGACCTATTCCTCAGTGATTCAGATGTTCCAGATGTTAAAAAAAACCTGGAAAAGTCCAGAAGTAGCTGATGAAAAGATCTCAATAAATCAATAAGGCCTTCCTTAAAACTCTTAAAGTAAATTGTCCCATTTAATTCATAGTTTGGTAAAAGCAAATGTTTAGGCTGATACATAATTCCCCTGATTCTGACATGAAAGAATGATTTTTGTTCTTCTTTACCAAGCACATTACACTCGTATGTCATTTGCGCGTCTTATCATTAGGTCCAGGTATGAAAGCCACAAAATCTTTTGACTGAAATAAAATCAAAACAAAATCTTCAGTTTCAGTATAAATATGTTAAGATTACAGTCTTCTTACATAAGAAGGTTAGTCAAGATGGTGCTTCCCAAACAAAATTGTGCTCCCTAGCCTGGAAGAGCCTAGTTTTTGACAGAAGGTGAAAAGTAAATAGAAGATCTTCAACAACCCTGAGCTAGATGAAACAGATGGTTACAAGTTTCAGTAAGTTTCAGCCTGTCTTACACCCAATATAAGCACACAGAAACACATGTCCAAAAAGACATGTCCTTGTAAATGAGCACATTGAAATTTGCACCTCTACTCGTACATCAATTTGAGATTGGATTTAAAGCAGCAACACAATGCAGTTTCGCATTTGGTCTGAAGAAACTGCTCTCTGCTGTGCAATCTATAGATGCTTCTATAGACTGACTTTCCTATAGTGACCTTGAATCCAGAATCTTTGTCAAGATTTACAAAAAGAGTTGGAGAAACACCCAAAGAAAAAAGGTAATCCACTTTGTTCTCCTCTGAGGGGAAGAATTATGCTTCTGGAAAGGTGATGTTTGAACCTTAACACCTTTCATCTAGCCACATTCAGCAAATAAACAGTCTATGTCCACAGGTGCTAATTAATATATTTGATGCTGAAGAAATTATTGGTTGTCATTTCTGGTGTGAAGGATTCACTGACGGTCACAGGAAACCTAACACTACTATGTACCTTGATGCCATGAATTGGCACTGGGATATCAGCATCCATGAACAGAATTTTTTGAGGCAGGTGATACTGGCTTACTCAGAAGAAAGTAGTTCCGTCAATCCTACAAGTGTCTCTGGAGAAGAAAAAAAGACAAGTGGACATTTCACCATGTGAAAACTGAACAGCTTACTGATAGCAGATTCTAATCAGGTGTTATAAGCAGCTGCTGAGTAAGAGCAAGTGGACATGTAGTGCTGTGTGGTATATTACTTACCTTTCTGTTTATTGTGGAGTTATGCTACAGTGCATCCCATTTGGCTGAGAGGGGCGATACAGGAGAGGGAGCACAACAGGAGAGTCCTGGAAGCTGGACTTACAGCACAGCCACCAGTGCACAGGTAGGACATCCAAATTCAGATAATTCTTATCAGCCACATGTAGACAAGGAGAAAACTCACTTGTTTTTTGGGGTTCTTTTTCTTAGAAAAGTACAAAGCAACAGAGAATTTGTCAACAATATGTCTTTCCCTATATAATTAATTTTCTAAGGGGTAGACTCATACTGCACTTGAGACAATATTTTAAACCCTACTGTTTTTGCTAAGCCATAACAGTAACTAACAACACATTAACACAGATGATTGCAGACAGACCTAACCTTATCCTCTGTGTGCTATAAAAGAGGCCACATTTTAGCATGTTAGTGTGACAGAACAAATCACTCAAATGCACTAACATGAGTTCTGGACTGGAGGTGGCTTCTGCCAATCCAAATTAGATTAGAAAGAAAAAAAAATGATCTTTCTGTACCTGCATGGGGTATATCCTAAGATATATCCTAAGACAGACAATTGCCTCTATTTAAAGAAAATACTTCTCCAATTTCCAAACTCTAGCCAAAGCAACAAATTTCTCTACGTACTCTCAAGGCTGATTCTACAGCCACATATGTTTATTGATAACTGTAAGTGAACTGCTCTTTGCTTCGCATCACAGTAAGAGAAACTAAGGATCAAATGTTCCTACATAGCCTTGATGGCATATTGAGTTGAAAGACATGTAGGGACCAGTGGGTCCTACTAGCCAAAAGATTTTGAGTTCATGGGACATTCATATATCAGACATTAAATTTATACCTGAATAAGCATTTGGAAGTTGATATCAAGTTCTGGAAACTGTTAGAAATTACTGGAAGGAAAAGGGGAGGAATAGCAGGGTCTAGAATAGATTGCAACACTGGTTGATTATATTCACAAGCAAAAGAAAAACACATCTGTATGAGGTGTTATACTTCAAAACATAATCAATGCATGATGAAGGAAGATGCACAAAGTTTGTCATTTTGAAGACCGATTTATGCAGTCCCTTGATGTTTACAAAGTTGCTCACACATATTTACATAATGTCTCTGTATAGCTACCACCTGACAGATATTCTGGACACACAAATTTTGCCAGCCTATCCGCTCCAAGTTTCTGGTGGATTAATTCCCTCTAAGCCTGATGCTGCTGCTTTAATGGTCTGAGCCTTTGCTTCAGTTCTGATCGGCCCCCCACTCCTCCCCTTGCAGCTGAGTAACAAAAGCTTTGGAGGGAAGCTGCCCAGCAGCAAAAGTTTCAGCCAAGGAAGCTGGAGGAAACATATTGATCAGTGTCAAACCACTTTCAAATAATGGAAGCAGAGGGAGAGTTTCATTCTCTTCTAGTAAAAGTAGTATTGATTCAATTCTGTCCTTATAACTGAAATAGCTTGCTGGCTCCACTGAAGCCAGCTTTCTCCTCATTCTGGTCTCTCTTTCCTCCTTATTGGAAAGTGGAGGATGGATGAAGAAGAAGAACATAGTCCCTAAGTCTGCGACACAGGATCAGATCAGATTCCCTGTCTTGCCAGATGTTGAACAGTGTAATAAAAGTGAGCAGACTGCCTGTATTGTCCTACTTTCCCATGGAGGAGTAAGGGCAAGTCAGGCTCTTCTTCACTATAACTCCTTTGCCATGTAAAGGAGGGTGGTTGTCCATCATAGCACAGTGGGTGACCCGTCTTTTTGCTTGTTCAATTGAAAGTCCACTTTTACAGGAGAGAGAATTGCATGGTGAAGAGGCCATACTGGGTAGAACACTTCCAGTAGCTGTGTTAATGAAGAATTTTTTCTGCAGATGTACTATTGTTCTATCTTTGTTCTTGTTAAAAATAATACTGAAAGTGCCTGGAATACAAGATGTAGGATATTTTATATCTCATTATAAATGACTAGAAAAATAAACAATAAATAAGCTGTTGCATTTTCACAGTACAAACAGATTAAGGAGTAGTGAAGCTGAATCTACCCCTACACTTCTGTGGACAGAGAGGAAAATTGAACTGGAATGATGGAAACACTCCCATTACTCAGTCCATGATGCTTTTGTGGATCTCTATTTCTGCTCCCATTTCTGCTGCTGACTCTTGGTTTGGGCTTAGACAAGTTACTCTGCTGGTAGAAACTTCTGTAATGCATTGTCACGACCTCACTAAAATCAGTGGAGTTGTAACAAGTTTGTGACTAAGGATTTGCCATTTAGCTGTCTTCTCTGCCTTGTGTCGGCAAACATCGGGACAAGCATTCTGCCCTTTCAGTAATATTTTCAAAATAAGTCAATATACCTGGGATATTAAGACAAGCATTTTAAGGCATCAGAAAGCCTAACTGTGGTAACAGATCTATTTCAGCATATGGCTCATGCCCGGTCTCCATGGGGTAGATGGGGAGGGCTCACTGCTCATTTTGGTTTCAGGATCAACACTGGCCATTCAAATATGGTCATCCTTGTATATCAGCAGAAAACCTGACCTTGCATTCAGTAGGAGAACAACAAACTATTCATTCTGAATATGCTATAAAATATTCCTTAATCATTTGAGGCAGAATTCTTGTTTAATAGCAATGGCAGTACCCAAACATAGGAAGAGTTAAATAGCACAGATCAGCCTTAGGGGAACTGGAAATACCCCAAGACACTGGAGCTATTCACACTGCAGATGTTATAAATACATCCACTATACTTTATAGCATTTCATCTTTTTACATTTAGAGCTCAGTTTTATGTTGCTAGATACTTTTGAGTGAAAGTATTACATTATCATGTGAGGAAATGCCATGGCACTAACGGGTGCATTAAAACAAAAAGTTACACTTCAATTGATCTATCATCTTGAACTTATTATTTATATTAAAATCAGTATAATTTCTACCAGGTGGATTTTTCTGAAGGGTGAATTAATATAGTTGAAATTACATGGAACATTTTCCCACAGACTTAACAGCAATATCGTGCTGTGAGAAATCAAGAAAGGGATGTAACTGTACATCTGCTAAAAAACAATATTGCATTTTAATCTTTTTTTCCTATCTGTTACCATATGTTATAAAGTTGAAGCTCATGAACTCATATGTAGTAAGAGATTTCTAGACGTTAAAAATGTTATACATCCAGAGCATAAAAAACCGAAGAAGCGAGCACCGTTATGAGAGAAAAGTTACTCATTTGTTTGGAATTCAAAAAGTAATTTGACAATTCCATAACCAATGCATTATATAGCAACACAGCAAATATAAATTCTCACCACAGAGAGTTTTAAGGATGATTTATTTCAATAGCTCAGTAACTATAAAAGTGTTGTATTAAAGATTTCACATTTTATCAGCTGAACAATTTTATGAGGTGATGAAGGGAATCTACATCCATCAAAGATCCTACTCCATGATGAAAAGTTAATGTTTCAGAAAACTGGAGTAGTCTCCTTGGCTGTGTGATTCTGACTGAAAGCAGTTACACGGCAAAAAGGATTGGTTTGGGTTCACATGTAGAAACATACTGACAAAAGCAGTATTTTCTGAGCAAGGGCTTCAGTGAGTGAATAGCTTTTGTTTACTACAGCAGTCCATGCAACATTTTGTTGAAAAGCTGACAGCAAAATATCTCATTAATAACTGAACTGAAATAGCCTATTTCTATAAAATGTGAAAAAACATCACTTTGCATAGAAATGAAAATCCTATTAAAATTAACGCGAAGCCCTCTTTAAAAGTAGATGGAATAATATGACCCATATAGTAGAGAGCAGACAGGAATCTGAGCAAGCAGGCAGGATTTTTTAAACATATATCCATTATATATATTTAAAATACCCACACTTAATGTTGGCATCTATGCCTGTTTTTTGAAAGGTGTCAAGCAGACTTGATCCTAAAGCTTATCCTGTAGTAACAGTGTTTTGCATTTTCCTATGAAATGGATTTTTAACACACAAATACTGATACAAAACAAAACTCCAATTGCATCATAAATCAGAAGAGCAAAACATGTTATAAACATTAACTGAACTAAGACCCACTTAATTATCAAGTTTTGTAGCAGTGAACAGCTTTCAAAGGCAGCTGACAGGCGTTATGTACACTGTTTTCAGTCTTCCTAATTAACATCCACCTACAGACACTTGGCAATTCATTGTAAAATACAAATCTGATCCTAGCACCTACTTCTGTTTTACAACAGCAAAGTAAAACCGGCAGAAGCAAACCAGGATTTTTAGTCTGAATATTATTTTACCGTTTCAAGCCTTTTCATTTCACAGCTTTTATACGTGATGCTCTCTAAGTCTATTTTAACAGATCAGACACCACACCTATAAACAGCACAAACAGCAAGTGACCACTTTACCTTCTGAAAAATCAATCAGTCCCAGCAAATGAAGCAGCTTCAGAGATGCAAATATAATCACAACAATACCCACTGTCTGCAGTCCCTCCGACTCCCACTCGAGAGTCAACATTCTTCCAACAGGCAAATCATTCCAGTCTTCACACCAGTTTGCAATCAGAGGGAAATTAGAGGATTTTACCAAGAGTTTGCTTTGAAGAAAGTTGCAGTGGTGTAAAGCAGCACTGTACTGAGCTGTGGCAATTCACCAGCCACTCTAGCTGAGACAAAATGTTAGATAAAGCCCTGCATCTCATGCTTCTCTAAGCATTTGATTTCATCAGTAGTGAGTCCTCTTAGAAGGCTGAGGTGGACCATGAACCCCTGGGTATGACATTGCACCCAGCGAGCAGCGTTACTTCAGAGCTGCTGGAAGAACATCTGTGTCGGAGCTGGAGACTTGGCTGTGTCAGTGCCAAGAAGAAACGCTCCCTGGAAACTTGCACTAGGGAGCACGCTGCTATCAGCACTCTGCACTCCAGCGCTTCCAGACCCAGGCTTTGCGATTCTCGTCCAGCTTCACAGACCTTCCCCAGCTTCTCTTGGCACAGTTTTTGTTAAGTTTGACAAATGACAGTTTGCTAAAGACAGACATCTGTTCTCACGTGTGCTAAATGCTGCACGTCAGAAGACTACTGCCCTCTGCATTAGAAAGAACAATGTTCACAGAAACACTGTCCCTTCCTCTTCTTAAGCATCACCAGAATTTAATTAGAATCTTCAGTGAAAATGAGAATGGAAATTAAAGATATACACATCAGCGTGATTGGTGCCTCCAGCTAGCAAAATATAGTGCTGTCAAGGAGACATGCACTGCCCAAACCCCCATTCCTTAGCCAGGAAGAATGTATTATTTATTGATTGAGAAACAAAACAGTGCTTTTCTGTATAAGGATGTGAATCTAGAAGTGCTGAACCCCGAATTCTGATATATACGAATGGGAATTAGGCATTTTCCACAGCTCCTGGGAAGACCTTGCTGAGGCTATGCATGAGGGGAAAAAGAAAAGAGGCTTATGATCCCAGCTGATTTATTGGATAGTCTGTGTAAAACTAATTGCCATGTGTTTATTAATGTGATTACCAAGGGGATACCCAGCGTGAAGAATAGTATCTGAAGAATATTTATGCAGCGCATGCATAAATATTATAAGGTTAGGCCTACATGCTCATTCTTGTGCCCATCCTAATAATTTCATTAAATCCTCTCCACTGGTATACAAGGCTCTACAATAAAGTGAAGGGAATTCTCAGAAAACATAATTTTAGACACCCTTATTACTAAAGAAACACATATGAACTAACACTAAAAACAATCTCATAAATATTGACTGCTCATCTTAGGTTGCTTAACTCTTTCCATTAGAGTTAACTTTTACTAAGTTTTGAGAAGCTCAGAAACTTTTATATTTGCTCAGAAAGCCATTACAATTTTAAATCAGCATAATAACAAACTGTAATGTTAACAATCTATTGTTTACAGACTACCAGGTAGAGAAAGAAAAATGTAATCTCCAACTTACTATCAGTTTTTTTTGATTTTTCTTTGAAGGCTGTCTGTACTGAATTACAATAGCTAATCAGAGCCAGATTTTTCCATATAGGCAGGACTCTAGAATCTGCATATTTTTGTTCGTTCAAAAGATCACGTGTGTACTTCAGTTAATTTTAGTTTATATCTAGGCAATAAATAAGCAACAATATTCTTTGATTTTGCTCTTCTGCGTATTTAATACTAGAATGTCATGACTTCTGTATTATTTATATATGCTCTCAATCTGAATGTCAGTTCCTTTCCCTCTTAACATGTAATGATAAACGGTGTCTAAGAGGAAAGCAAACTAAAAATAAATCAAAAGAAATACCCTATTCCACATATGCACCTTCCAAATACGTCATTACCTTTGCCTTATATTGTAAAGTAATTATTCAATATATATTCATCTTAAGTTCTATTTCTTTTAAAAGAAAATTAACATTGTTTTCTCTTTTCGATTTCTAGTTATTCCATGTAATCTCCTTTTAGGGCCCTGACATGTTCATCTTAACTCATTTTCATATCTGATTTCTATTTTCTCCTTGAGTTTATTCCTATTTATTTTTATGTTTTTCTCAAATTTTTCTTCTTTTTCTCAAATGATGAAGCATGGCCAAGTGTTCACAATATTTCAAGGCTTAATGTGATCCCAGGATGGGAACTTTGACCCACACTGTTTTACAGGTATTACAGGAAAAATGATCCTAATATACTGCAAACAATCATACTATAACAGTGAAAGAGGCCTTATTCATTGTTAATAAAGAGTATCAGGGAAACTATTAAAACTGAGAAATCTGTCAGTCTATATTCTCCTTTCAGGTCCAGGCTACTTTGTGTTCTTGAGTTGTCCACTCTTGGGATCAGAGGCCCTTCTCTACTCCACCCCTGAATGTGCCAACCCACATGCAGAAAGCCACCCAGTGAGAAGTGGTGTCAGCTATAACCAGTGTTTTGTTTTCTCCTTTCACAAAAGAAGAGAGATCTGGATCCCTTCTGAAAAATGAAAATGCCAAGATTATGAATTTGATGAGTTTTAGGGGCTAATTCTGCCTGTGCAGCAGATGAGTTACAGAAGAATTTTTAAAGAAAAATTTAACCTGAGAACATCCAGTCGAATTAATGTAACTGATTGCTGACTTCAAGTATTAGCTCCTTAAAATAAGAAGTAGACTTTTCCTGTTGTTTCTCATGATAGTTCTCTAAGTTAGGGGAACCACATAAAGACTTTGTGAATCTCCAAGTCTTAGCTCTAAAAAGTAAAGCAGTAGGGATAAGAAACTATATGGAAAGGAAAAGGAAATGATGTATGAAATGTTTCCTTTAATACACCAGGCAACAGAGTCAAAGAAAAGTATCACTTACAAAGCTTAATTCTTCTGGAAGTGGTTCAATCAAAAAAATTCCGTGCTTCAAAGCATTTGAAAATGAAATCAATCTTGAACAAGGAGATAATAAAATTCAGTTATATATAGGGCAGCTCTTTGTATTCTGATCTCTTCCTAAATTCATAGTGAAGTGTAACTCCTCTCTCTCACTGTGTATTTTGATCAATTATTTCAAAATAAATATTTCTGTGACTCATCCTTATGGAGTGCCTGCATTGACACTGCAAGCAAATTTTAAAAGCTGTTCTAAGAAAAGGAACTTTTCACCAATGCCACCCTGAGGATACAAAAGAAAACACAATCCTTGACATGAAGCACTGAAACCAGGGGCCAACAGCTTGTAATATCCAAGCATTGCTCTGGCTCGTTGTCTTTCCCTAATTCCAGCTATTTCATTTTCAACATCATGATGCATTCTGGTGGTGATTTAGTAATACATTTAAGTTTGCATAAACTTTCTTTTGATTTTTCAATATGTTGCATAGAAAAAAAAAAAAGTGCTAGCATTGTTAGGAAGCTATTCCATCTAAACAGTGCATCTTTCACTGGCTGTAAATTCCTCTCTACAAAGATTTGAAGCAGAACTTTTATTGTTTGCTGGAAACTCAGGCACTATCACTCTGTGGTTTTACTGGTCCATTAATTATGGGAAAGCATATCCATGTTAGTACTAAACTCCAATACAGAGCACTCCTGAATTAGCAATAAACATGCACGCAAAATTACAGCATTAGGCAGATTAGGCTGACCCCACAAAGTAAGGGGAATGCATGCTGCAGTGTAAGGCTGTGGTGGGTGTGGAGGCATGGCAAGGCATGGCGTTCCTCAAAGGATAGAGTGAAGGAGTTCATGGCTGTGGACCTGCTCCTGCCAACTCCCTCCCCCTGGTGAACAGCTGTACAAGCATAAAAAGTAGTACAAGGTTTTTTTTCTCCTAAGTAAATAGACATGAGAAACCAGTGTTGAAGTGCTTCCAGAGATAAGATATACCCCTGGAATCACAGATCCTAAGTGAGTTCTGAACTCGACAGAGTAGATCTGCCAAAATTAGCAGGGTCTACAAGAACAATCCCATTCTGGAGTACTTACATTTATCCACAAACAATCCCAAGTAATTACTGGCTACTCTAACCATTGTAAATAGAATGATTTATGTACGGAATGCAATTAATACAAAAAAGACACCTTAAATATGACAGTGTATTACATACTAAATAAATTTTAGATCCGATTGCTGTTTTTAGAATACCTACAATTTTCCTTTACAACTTGCAAGAAGAAAAAAATACTTAGAAATATTATCTATAAAGCTTAGATGTGGGAAATTGAATTTTAATAATTTCAAAGTTGACTGAAAGCAGAGAAGATCTGCCATTTCAAAACAAACAATATTCCAACTAATTTAGCAATCACAAGAACTAATGCTTGAGAGTAACACGTAGGATGCTATGAATTGAACAATTAAGGAATAAACCATTTTGAGATCTTAAAAATAGCTAAATAATAATTTTGATATTAGTGTATTAGGGTATAAAATTTCCCTATAATTTTATATGATTACACAGTTCTTTCAAAATTATCTGGTATTATCACACTTCTTTTATATACATTGGTAAACTAGTTTAATTCCAGTAAACTCTTAGTTTTTAACTATAACTTGTCACTGTAATTAGTACAGTAAAATGAAGTATGTATTTTTCTTCTAAATGCTTTAGTTCTCATAAATAATTTTTATTTTACTTCTTTTTATTTTAATGCTTACAAGTTTTCACTGTAATTTATAAACTCTTCCTCTTTTCAATTTCTTCTGAATTTTGTACATAAGAGTAGAGAAATATGAATGTGTACCTGATCCCAAATACATTGAAGTGTTTTAAGTCTTTCAACTGTATTTTGTTTTTAACATCTGTTTATAAACAGTATCAGCTTTCTCAGGATTTTCTCAAAGAGAAACAGTTTTCAAGGCAAGGTTGTATTATTATTAATTAATTGACTTGAATTATACTGCTTTCCTTAGTGATGAATTCTGCCCAGTGTGGTAACTAAGCGGGGGGCAGGGGAGAAGTCTTAACTGGATACCAGTAATAGTTCATTAGACATTATTTGGTATTTTCCCCCAATGTAGCTAAAAAAGGGAAACTGCTGATGAGTTAGAAATAGAAACAAAATTTGGAAGTATTAATTAACTACCCTTCTTTCTGTACTCTCTTATTCCAGAGGGAAACATCAATCAGCCAAAAGAGAAAGAAATTGTCAAATAAACAAAGAAAGGGCACCTATGTACAGGTCAGATGAACTGCTAAGCTTCAGCTTCTTGTTCATGCCAGAGCTGAGCTTATTAGAAAAGTTATCTGGTGGGTAACAAACTCAATCCTCCTATTAGTTAGCCAGTAAGAAATCCGTTCACAGGCAATAATCTATAGTTTTCTACACTTAGATCTGCAGAAGAAAACTATGTCCACTAGAAAGCATTTGGAGAACAAGGAGAAGAAATTAATTTATGCATATCTTTTCAAGAATTATTCCCAGGGTAAAAGAATTCATACCTTTTGAATGCAACACTTCCTGCATAGGCTGCTACAGCTAATCACAGGACATCACGTAATTTTCACAAAATGTTTGGAAAAATGAGAGTAATGTATGGAATCACATTGTCTCATCAGTGCTGCAGTTACTGAATAGCACAATATTGCACTAGCAGATTACTTATCCAACCAAAATTGCAGGGAAACTTTCACTAGTTAGAAGAGATAGGTAGAACATAATTCCCCAACATTAAATTTGTCAGACTTCATGTATCATCTTTAATATTTACACTAAATGCCCTAGATCTTTGATGACTGTAAGTGAACATAGGCTGAGAAAGAAAAAATTCAACAGCTGTACAGGCAAGATAAGATTCACTGGTTTGTAATCAAGGGAAAAAACATGCTATCCAAGCTTCTGAAGGTTTGGTCTCAGAAGTAAATTACACTAAAATAATATTGCAGCTATAGCTTCCTCATTTTAGTAGTCTGGTTCTAGAATATGGTATGGGTTTTATTACTTTTTTTCCCCCTTCATTTTCACCTTCTGACTCTCACTTGCTCCTAAGAAGCTTTTGTTCTTGCTTTGATCTAAATCAAAGGACTGATGCCACTACTGATCTGAAAACAAAAGTTGAAAAGAACCCCACAAGACAACCATTACCAACTCCCCCCATGACATAACAGCTACAGGTGCTTTCATTTTTCTATAAAATTAATTGATATAGCGTGTTATACAATTATGCTTAAAATAGCTATTGTGCAAGTGGATTGTAGATTAAATGGCATGGCCATGGGAGTAACAGCAGCATTTTAATTTATTAAGCTTTAACAAAGCATTACAGAGAGGCTACCTCTTTCCTAAACAAGGTTAAATTACATTTAGTAATAGTAAGTAATCAAATTCTGGTTTGTTTTACTGCAAAGCCCACTGGCTTGTTTGACAAATGAAATTATTTCTAAATTATGTGACTATGTCTTCAGCCTACAGACCTGTTTTTCTTTTTATATTAAATCATACTTGATCTTGCAGCACCAGGAATTGCCACTACCAAGTTTGTAAGCATAAATGTATGTCTACACAGGAGAAGTGCAGTATAATGGAACTACAAGGGGCCAGTCAAACCCAGCTACTTCATTAGGTATAATACAGCTGTGTTATCATAAAGCTTAGACTGGGTTAACCTAACCAGCAGAAAATCATCAGTAAAAGTAAACTTGCCCCAAAAAAGCTTACTGTAGATTGTCTACAAAATTAAATGATTGCTGTTTCTCTGGCCATTGAACTACTTGAATGGGAGCGCAGAGAGTATCTTTAAGAAAACTCAAACCCAAGGCATGCCTCACCTGTACATCTTTAATTCCCATCCCTTCTTTTGAAGTATTATCTGACTAAATCTTTGACCTACCTTCCTCTGACTAACATTACATGTAAGACATGCTTTTTCTACTTAAAACATAATTTTTTCCCTCCTCTTCTCCAGTCTTTTCACATTCAGAAAGGACACAGTAACAGCAGGGTCTGACCTGCTGATTTTCCTCTTTCATCACTATATTTGTAATTATACATTGAAGCAAGAGAACACCATTATCAACCGTTTTATTTATGCAAACAAGGAACTGCTGTGAGGCCTAAGATCAAGCTGGTAGAAATGATGGGACAGAGTAGCAGCATTCACAGCTCCATATTCACTCATTTTCTGTTAGCCGAATTATGAATATGTCCACTTACACTTGCCCATACATCTAGGAAGCTATGTTTTCACGGACTGTGCAGTTAGATGACCTCTGATGAGTCCCTAAAGAAAGGGACAGGTGTTTTCTGCTATGATGAATGAGAAAACAAATGAGCCATGTATGCTAGTAATAAAAGCTAATGTTCTAGTAACCAACAGGAATATTCACCATCCCAACCTCCAAACCAACCATCTATAAATTTAAAATCCTCAACCTATCCTGTGCAACACCTCTGTTTCAAAACTGGTGTGTCTGGCTCCCTATGGTTCAAAGAATGGTTAGCAACTAAACTAAAGAAAAAATGTATTATTAAACGTGATCATAAGAACATCGCTACTGTGCAGCTCTTTTCTTGTGATGCACCTGTCTTTCTCTGATCTAAAATAACCGATGTACAACAAATGTTCTATTTCTCTCCTTGGCTTTTACAAAGGTGAAGCACTGTATTTTTCCATAGCAACAGGAAAGTATTATAAATGAAGACTGAAGTGGCTGACATATTTCTACATTTGATGTACTTGTTAAAAGATGAGTGTATCTGTCCTATAAAGATGAGCTACAATAAATTAACCCATATTACATGCCTGCAGCATATTCAAGAAACATAACTAAAAACCCCTTCTAATCACCATCTTGTTCCTTAGGTGTATATAATAAGACTTGGACTATATATAACATATCACAGGTTTGACTACACATCTGCAGCATGTGGTTACCATTCAGAATTATGCAATATTCAGAATGAGTTTATAGTATTTTCTTATATGCCTCTGAAGCATGTAATTGTTTATTTTTTGTTTATCACTGACAAAAAAAGATGCCTCACCAGATGACACCACACCTGGATTACTGTGCCCAGTTCCTAGTGCAAGGGAGGCATGGGCAGACTAGAGAGAGCCCATCAAAGGGCCACAAAGATGTCTGAGGGACTGGAGCATCTCTTCTGTGAGGAAAGGCTGAGAGAGCTGGGACTGTTTGGCCTGGAGATGAGAAGGCTCAGGGGAAATCTCATCAATGTAGATCAAGACCTAAAAGAGTGGGTGCAAAGAAGATGGAGCCAGGCTCCTTTCACTGGTGTCCAGTGACAGGACACAGAGGCAATGGGCACAAACTGAAACACAGCAGGTTGCCTCTGAACATCAGGAAACACTTTTTACTGTGAGGGTGACCAAACACTAGCACAGGTTGCCAAAGAGGCTGCAGAGTCTGCCTCCTTGGCCCTATTCAAAAGCCATGTAGACAGTGCTGGGCAACTGGCTCTAGGTGGCCCTGCTTGAGCAGGGATATGGAACCAGATGACCTCCAGAGGTCCCTGCCACCTCAACCATTCTGTGATTCCGTGATTTATATCCCCTCCGGTAACATTTTAGAACTTCCCTTTCCTGAGCAGAACCTTTTTCAGGTGATCCAGTTTTTCGTATTATACAATTTGATTAATTTTTATGGGCAATAATTTTAGGGTTAAATTTAATTCTAAGTACACTTGAAAATAAACCTTTTAGGGCTAGATCTCTTCTTGTTTCTAGACACTGAAAACTCCTTTTTTTCAGTGTAGGCCCTGAAAGTCACTCCAAGTGCATGGGTTTACTGCTCAGAAACGGTAGGAGTAGCAACAAAGGGAAATGAACAAGGATACAGGGATATAAATGCATATAATCCCAACACTGAAAGGAAAAGGAGCTGCTTTTTTTTTTTT
>WEKW01025616.1:129191-147781 GCA_013389905.1 Sula dactylatra
TAGAGCTTTCGCTATACTAGGAATCTCAGATGCTTCTAAAGCCTTCTAATTCCCCCATCAGAAGTTTAAGTTAGGCAGAGTACTAACAGTTCAGGGAATTTGAAGGTTTTGTGAGAAAAACTCCCATTCTCTCACGAAAGCGAGAGGGGGAAAAAAAAATTATGGGGAAGGGGTTGGAAGAACAACCTGATCTTTCTCAGCTCCTAATGCAGTTTTTTCTTGGCTTACAGCCCTATCCCGGTGTAGGAACCTACAGTGATATTTGAGGATCCATGCAACACAATGAAAAATTATCTCCTCCAGCAGTTTTGCTGTTCTAGCACTCTGGAAAGCAGCAGCAGTATAAAACCAAAGCCTGAAGGGAGCGACGAGCTTACAATGCCTTGTTATCACTTAAGTAAGTAAAAGGAAGGTTACAGCTCTTCCCTGAGGAAGCTTTATAATGTCCAACTAACTGCAGCGTCATGAGGTTCTTGTAGATGCTGAAATGAGGGAAGCAACAAAATACAGAAGCACGCTCTCTTGAACCTCCAATAAAACTTTCAACACCACTTTTGATTGTGTTATGCTACTGCAGGGATCAAATCTGTTCTTCTTTAGTAGCTTTGCAGAGTTTACCACAGTGTCCATACTATCCAAGCTTACAGCTTAGACAAGCAGATATTCCATTATGCACAATGGGTTTGTGAGTTATGAGAAGTTCATTTTCACATACTTCTTGACATGCACATGGTCATACCCAGATTCCACAAATAAGACACCTGTCTTTCTCCTGCTAAAACAACACGATTTGGAGCTGGCTGGGTTTTTAAGCCATTTTAAAGCTATTTTCAGCCATTTTTTAAGACCAGGAATATTTTTGCTGCCATTAATACTTCAGGAATCATTTCTCTCCAATAATTATCTGTGCACCAGGCTATGAATTTTAATTTCTCTAATCTTCTCAGAAGCAATTTCCCTAGCTTTCCAATCATGCTGCTCTTTTCTGAACTCACTCTAATTAGGCAAAACAGTTATATGGAAAAAATTAGTAACTAGTTTTTAGGTAGAGTTCAATTAGTTATGAGCAAGATTGTATGATGAGACAGCCAGCCATAGCCTTAGAATTTCATGAACATACCCTTCTCATAAAAATAATATTAAGTATTTAAGAACATTTTGTCTTGTTTATCACTCAAAAGCAAATAAATGTCAGCACCCCTCTCCCCCCAACATTAGGTGCTTAGTGTTCAGGAACTTGCATTTTGGTCGAGGTACCCTAAAAGTGTGCCAAGACTTCAGTCCATTCCCTCACTGCAACTGATGCTTGTTTTGGTGATGTTTATTTTCAAACTTATTCTTAGAGATCTTTCTTTGACAGTAACACACGCTGTCCTTCAGTGAAGCAACTCTGTGCTACACTGGAGAATAATTAGATTGTTCCAAGGCTGCCTGAACAGGTCTGACACTTTGTTGCTCTGTCTGTAGCATGTTGTCCCTTCTGCACTTGATTTGGTGCTTGTCCGATACTGTGTGAGATTTCACAGATTGTTAAGTGAGACGAAAAACAATTTGACAAAAACAACAACAACAACAACAAAACCCGGAGCTTTTGTCCTCAAGATACTTTGCAGACATTTCACTTTTGAGTACTGATCTCATGGTTGTAGTCCAAGACTAGCAATCCTGCGCAGGCTCAAAAGGACAAAAGCCAGACTCTAATGGTGAAAGAGCACGTAAGCAAGGAAATAAATCCTGGGCAGGTTTTATCTGACATAGGTAGCACAAAGGTATTGCAAGACAAAGTCAAAACTTGCTGTCATACCAGATGCATGTGAAGAAAAGCAGTAGCCAAGCAGCAATGGCAATTCTTACTGTCTAGGATTAAACAAGATATAGAGCCTGAATGCTCACGGGTGGTAGTGGAAAAACAGTTTAGTCCAGCTTTGTATTTTTAATGTGTTTTAAGATTAATCCTGATTTACACTTCTTAATAAGTACACAGGACACATTTATAGAACTATGAAAGGTATTCCTTAAACTTGCTGATTTGGATCCTGGCTGTAGGAAGAAGGTAAGTTTATATCGTATTGTGTTCAGACAGCTGGTAAATTCTCTTGATGAATTCAAGTCTGGTAGATTTTTTCTTCCTAACATATTACGCTGTCTAGCATACCAAAAGAGATATATATGATATCTGCTCTGAGTCACAAGCTAACAGAGCGCAGTGGCTGTCTCCCTCCTTCACTGCCAGAAGGATGTTTTCTTTCACATTTAATTGTTTAGGGGGAAAGGGAATGCCACTGCAGTAAAGGTTAAGCAATACTTGCTGCCTTATTTGTTGAACTGAGGTTCCCATTTAGCAGAGTGAGGGAATTTCTGATCCCCAAAGAAGCTTCTCAGTTGTGTTAATGAGTTAAGAACTTTAAAGCTTTTTAGTGTAGATGGAGAAAAAAAATGCAAAAATAGTTAAATGGTTTGAACAAATACAATAATTTCCCCCCATCCCAAACCCCAGTACACACTAGATTACTTGGAAAGACATTCTCTATGGATAACTAAGTTTAAAAAACAGGTATCTATCAAGATTTTTCTTAAATATTTAATTTCTTAAAAAATAAATAAGTCAAGATATTGTCTTTTTTCCAAGGTATTACTTACACAGGGTGCTTCTGAAGGAGGCTAGGAATAAAAGGTTGGGCTGACACAAAACTAAGGTGGTTTTATACTCTTCAGGAACATATACCAGCAAAAAGCAAGTTTCAAAAAAAGCAAGACACAAAAGTTAAGGAATTGTCCCAACAACCTCAGCCCCTCTGGAACCGTCAGTCTCCAGTGAAAACAAAATGAAAACTAGGCGTGGAGGAGTGGTGTTCAGCTCACTTTCATATTTCCAAGCTTTCTGGTAGTTAAATCAGTACTTTGCAGGGTATGCCCTGTGCTAACAAGCAGTAAGGGTGAGTAGAAGTTCTCAGACCATATTTGACAGGAAGGGCAATTTTAGCCCAGTTGCGGGAAGAGGAAAAGGGTTGTGGACACCCTCAGAGTGCCAGATCCAGATCCCAGACCCCAGCTGCTGCCCTATCCATGGTCTTGGTTCAATAGTTCTGTGCAATACAGCTTTCCTGAAGCAAAGAAGAAAAAGCAGGTATCAGCACTCACTACAGGGCATAATTGTCTAATGTTTCAGAGATATCTGCAGCATTCTGAAAAGCATCAAGAGCTGTTTTGCAAAGAATAAAGGGATTGAAGCTAGACACATGGTCCCAGGCATAGCTGCACGTTGCTCTGTGAAGCAGTTGATGGCCAGTGACCCTAGTGATTTGGTACAGTATTCTCTTTTTAGTTCAAAAGTGACTCACACTTTGAGTGAGAGTTTAGCTCTCACCTTATCATTATTTTCACGTTGTGCCCCGAGTTATCAACTGCCCAGAAGTAAAATAAATGTTAAAAATAATTTTTCAGCCAGGATCATGACCTGATGTACAAAAGGACACAAAAACAGCAGTAAGAGAATGATTAATACTATGAAAAGCCTTTCAAGTTTATGTATGGTTTGTTTTGGTTTTGTTTTTTTTTTTTTTGTTTTTTTTTTTTTTTGTATGTTTGGGGTTTTTTTTAAGGAGACTTTGAGGAATTTCTTGGTTCAAATTTGGAGTTTTTTTGTTGTTTATCCTTTTCTCACCCTGTACAATTCAAATAACATTTCTGTACAAGTGTTTGAATTTTAACATGTAGGATAGTAAATCTTTTAACAGACCCTGCTCCTACATATAAATATAGCATGAAATATACTTCAGAAAACTCAGACACTGCATATACCAACACATATCAACGTATATCAATCCCTATCCTATAGAGTTCACTGGTAAAGTTGGTGATTTCTGTTCGAAGATACAGGATTTTCATATTTTTAATACTTTGTTAAAACCAGCCTTTTGCCCTTGGGCAAAATAACTAATACCCTTAAAATCATAACACTGCAATCCAGTATTAGAATTTAGAAGTTGAAAGTTTGAAAACATCATCTTTAGGATGATGAATGAGGGAAAGTTTGTGTATATTTTATTTTTTGCTTAAGAAAAACAACAAAAAGAAACAAGTTAATAGGCTGCTAAGTCTGCTGGACTCAAGACATGGGGACGACGACCCAAACTATTAATGAACTGTAAATTTTTACTCCCTTTAGACAGGAATGAGCTAGATAACCTGTGTAGACCCTTTACACTTCTTTCTCTACTCCTGTACTTCAACCAAACCCCTCTAGAATATTTATAAGCAATACTTTATTTCATTAGTGGAAGTACATATTAAAGATGTAGACTGACAGTAGGTAAATATCAGGCATATAAAGCCTAATTTTAGAGACTCAGGAATAGCATGTATAAAAAAAAAAAATGCATCCACCTATGCTATCGTACTTTTTAAAAACTTGTAAAATAAACTAATTGATCACAATATCATAGCAAACAGACAAACAGTTAGGAGACAAACCAGTTAGGAAAGCTAGAAAAAACATGTCTCAAGGTGGAAGAAAACATCAGGTCCTTAATGTGGTACTTCTGATTCAAGGATACACATGTCAGAGTACCTCCCCCACCCCAGGAGTTTAGCTGCCCATGCTTAAAGCCGGTTCCCTGGGGAGCAAGAGCTGCCTGAGGAGCTGCAACTGCCCATAAAGCTGTTTGAGAGAGAGCTGGAAGAAATCACACTCTTTCTCTCAGGACCTGCATTTTCACGGAGGCTGTTGCTCTTGCTCCCTTCCAAGGCTACATTGAAGTCACACCATAAGTAAAAAAAATTCATCTTCTACATCAACAAAATTTGCACATGGACTACTAATAAATTTAATAGGAGAGTCAAGAAAAAGATTTTCTATTTTACAAGAACCTTTAATATACAAGTAAATATGCCATGAATATTTGAGGAGAGAGATATAAGCCATATTAACTAACAACGATGTTTATAAAATGAACACAAAATACTTGTTGTGCATCACTGCCAATCTGTTTGTACACAATATAACAGACAGAAGTGAATACATTTTTCATTTTTCATTTTTGGAATGCTAGCCAATTGCAGAATAAATACCAAAGAAGATTTATATTGTTATTGCACTGAAATATCTCAGAAACTTAAGTCCATAAAATATTATGCCACTTTCATCCATCTGCCATCTTTTATGTTGTTTTAATTTTCCTTGAGAACTAAAAGCAGCCTTTCTCACACAGCTGTATTGTCCTAGCTGTGCCTCCAGCACTCTATAAAAGAGTGACTATCTACATCTGCTAAATCTCTTTATCTTTTCCCCCAAAGTTGCAAACCAACTTATAATGAATAGCAAGTACCAAGCTGCTTCTAAATTTAATGGAAGAAATATCTTCATTGTGCTTGCTGCTCAGCTGCTTCTTCCTTCCACCGCCACCATATTTTTATATGTTAGCAGATCATGATCCCTTCAGTTAAAGCCTTTTTCCGCTAACAGATAAAAACACTTCGGTTTTCAGTTCCGTACATTTTTGGACACATCAGAGTCACCAGATATCACCGCGGACACATTAACAGTTCTGCTTGTGCTTTGTTTAATTCTGTCGTTCACTTCTGCTGCTTAGCAAAGACAAACTGGTTATGCTTTACAAAACTGGACTGAAAGGAAAGAATAGAAAAACAACAGAAGTGAGGCAGAAAACCAGATTCAAGTAGTTTAGCTGTAAAAATCTCTGGAGAATTAGCTCAAACCAAGGAAGACTGTGCAACTTTATCATATTTGGTGATCCTACCTTTTTTTAAAAAAGGTTGTTGGTGCTCACCTGTATGGAATTACTGGATACCACTGAAGTATAACCCTCCCTTTCAATAGACACTGCTTCTTTGCCAGTAGCTGCAGTGATAAACAGTTGATTAAAATCTTAAAGTAAAAAGCCAAAATTAAAATAGAAAGTCCTCACTTCTAAGTTACCAGTTACTGAGTTTCTGCTCTAGACAACTAGCCCACCAAGCCCCCAAATCTAGTACTTAATCAGCCTAATTAAACTCCAGGTGTGTATGTGTGACCATAGATACAGCCAACAATGAGTCAACAATGTTTACTAGCAGTGCACATGTAGGGTCAAAGAAGCCCTTGGTGAAATTCAGACCGCGCGGCCCTCCCCCATAACGTGCTACCCTTTTTCTTCTGAATAAATTCTGACTCCAGAATGTACTATTTGCCAGTGAGGACAAGTATTGACCCTCCTATAACACTAAGTCTGTTTTTTTCTTAAGGTGTCTCTGCAACAAAGAAGAATCAAGCTTCCTAAAAGGCAGACAAAAACCTGTTAGTCTCTCAGCCATATTTTAGCTGTCACTGCTTTGGTTTGTGTCCATAGTTCTGTATGGAGCAATACCGAGCCTGAAAATCTTACTTCAAATAGAAACATTCCTATATGAAATAGAAAAAAGTAAGGTTTTCTCTTTGCTTGAAAGCTGGAACATCTTTAATGAAGTTATAAAATTCTAAGCTTTATCCTAATGTAGTTTATTTCAAATTAATAAAGCAAAGTAAGCAAAAGTAAAGTGTAGTTTTACATCTTATTCTGTACATCTTAATAGATATTAAGATAGCTGCAGTGCAGTTGTGTCATAATATTAAGCCATTTCCATTTCGTATATTCTGCTAGAGAAGTACTGCAACTGCAAATTAGTTACTGCCACCTGCTAATAAGGAAAGCTACTTTTGTATATATTAAGCTGTTATGTTGAATACTAGTGCTGAGAATGGTATTTCTGCTAATAATCACTAAAATAACTGATTGGAAAAAGAACTGCTTTTTTTTCCCTCTTTTATTCTTGCATACAGAATATCATAGTGAGGTTATACCCAATGGGTCCTTCAATGCTATGCTGTTTCAGGCATTAAATACAAATTAGGAAATACTAGCTTCAGGTTTGCAATTGTATTGCTAATATATGGGGAGAGTGAACCAGGCAGTCAGTAACAGATGACTGAAGACAGGTAGTTATAAAATCCAAAAAATAAAAGTGAAAATAAAAGATGAGCTTATAGGAAGGAAAAGGAAAAATACAGCAGGAGTAGGAAAGATTATCTGGCTGCTGGCATAATTTGGGCATTGCAAACTTTTTAAATAGCATAAATAGAACATAAATGTAGTTATTTCTGATTCGGTATAACAGTTGACGTATACCCACTCAATAAAGGCAATAAACAATGTTTTATGAAAGAGCCAAGAGCAATGCACAGCTGAGGAAGATAGCATCAATGGACAGAACAATCACAGAGCGAAAATATTTGCAGCACTCCTGAACATAAAGAATGGCACCAAGTGATGTCTGGGATCAAAATAATTCAAACTGGAATAACTGAAATCCAGACTCATCTTCCAGTAACTACACATAAAAATGGCCAAGTCCAATAATGCTATAGCCCTGTCAAGTATTCTGAAACAGGTACTGTCTCATAATCTATTCAACCTATTCTCTCAAAGGTTGTTTTTTTTCTGTTTTCCAAGTGAATGTGAAATATAACCCAAAATATATTAAGAAAACATGTGAAGAAATATATATATATACACACACACACACACACACACACATAAATCCCTTTTGGTGATACATTTAATTTTCTACTTACAATTTTTGAATCTTTGCAGATTTAAAATACAAAAGTAACAGATTTCTATTGATGCTGAAAGGGGCATCTATCCATAAGTTTTTAATGTCTTTGTTAAGATTTTAAAAAGTAGCACAAATTAGATTGTTATTCTAGGTCATGCTATTCCAGATACCATGACTCAGTCTCATGCACTGAAACTCACTTATGCTATCTCTGTCTTGAAGTAAATGCTGAAATATACCTTATTAGAATGCACTGACAGTAAATCAGGTAGGTAGAGCATACTGATGTCTACCCCTTTCCAGTGATTTCCTCAATTCAGTATCAGCTAAAATAAGCAAATTCACTGTTACTTCAAAAAAGTTAAAAAAAAAAAATTGCTGTGTGACAGAAGTTCCTCTACTTCGCGTGCTAGGAAATATGACTGGGTGTTTAGTTTGTTTTAGGATTTTGATTTTTTTAGATATTATGTGACCAAATGACCATGAACTTCAGTGCTTCTGGCAGTCCATTGTGTGATATTGCTGTGTCTTAGTAGTAGAACTGCAAAGGCTAGTTATACCAACACCTAATATGTACTCTCATAATCCTTGTCCCCACTGATTTATTATTATACTCAATAAATGGCATTACTGCAAGAACCTAAAGATTCACATATTGGATTTAGAGTATTTAATATTCATCATTCTACTGAAATAATGAGGCTAACTCTGCTTCAGGACATCATCTTTAGCCAGGATAGCACTGAAGCAGCATGTCCTCAAGATGCACTGAAGACAGTGAAACTTGAATATGTACATAAAGTTGCCAGAATTAATTGCATTTCTGTATTCACGGCTTGCATAAGCAATGTGTGGCACTGATGTTACAACAGAAGGAAGTAGAATTAAAGGGCACTGTTAAACGTTTTGGAAAAGAGTTTCATTCCTCTGAAGGTCAAGAGCAGGTTTACTTGATTCAGAAAGAAAATCAAAAACAAACCTCACCAGCTGTGACATTAATTTGACCGATATTTTCTTCATTTTTACGAATTGTATTGAAAGTTCTAAAAAGGAAAAAAAACAGTGGAAGAAAAACCACATCCATTGGCGTGACATGACAGACAGACAGGAGCAGAACCTGAGCTGAGCTACATCCAGTAGGAGATACTGCTAATGAAAAGAAAGAAGCTGTGCACCCTGACAGGAATTCTGTTATTAACAAATACTATTCTATTTAACTATATTGACAATAATAATTTCACAACAATATTGAAATAAATAATCACTGAAGAATACTCCTACACTGACAGGTTGTAATGGCTGTGAATGTGGTACAAAATAAAAATGACAGAGCCTCCTTGTACAGAGGACAATTCCTTTATTTTATGAATTTTATGCTGCTATGAGCATTCCAAGATGAAGGATGTAAGGTATGGAAAGACAAATGTTGTTGTAAAACGAGTTTCAAATGCTACGTCTTTCTGTCCTTTGTAGTTTTTTTGACTTGGCTGTACTCAATCACCAGTACACTGGGGATGACGTAAGCATGCAAATATCTACACACTTGAAGCAATATTTTCTACTTACAGAGATTTCACATACAATGGAAATCTATGGTAAGTTCTTGTTCAAAAGCTGCATGATCCAGGATTGAGAGCAGGAGCTCTTGCGGTATCTTCAGAAAACTAAAACCCACCTTTGCCAAAATATCATCATGGTGGTGGTTTACTGTTTCAGGTTTGTTTTGGTTTTTTTAAGTTATCTTCTTTCTTTCAGGAAAATATTCAGTTGTAAGTAAAGTTGTAAGTAAATATTACTTTGTTAATATTTGAAAAATTATTTCAGATCCTTTTATGATAGCCACTGAAATGTGAGTTATTGATATTTTATCATCCCCATCACTACCTGCTAATGCTTACAGTTCCATCACCAACATCCAACACCATTTTTACTTTGAATCTTGTTTGGTGAGCCTTTTTTCATCTCCTCTCATATTTTTGTCACCTTATTAGGTCAACCCATTGCTGCACACAGAAATTAAACAAAAGGGTGAAAGGTGTGCTGCTTTTAATTTAAAACATTTTGTTTCATATGTTTAATCATATTAAATAGATTGTCAAATTAGTGATTAAAACAAGTGGAGAAGAATCTGTACAATAAAGAGATTTTTCTTTTTTTATAGTATTCATTCACAATAGAAAATGAATTTGTTTTACTCGTTATCTAGCTGTTAAGGATAAAATAAAAAAAATTAATTTGTTCTGTACAATTAATGAAAAATATAATGAGTGAATATATTTAATATTTCTTAAACCCCAAACTGTTAAAATATTGAATAACACAATAATTACTCTACAACTTATTAACATGAAACTAATCAAACTATCACTTCTTTATGTTATATTTATCATAGTTACCACAAACTGAATGCAGGCTTCTTAGAATTGCCTAAATTTTGAGCTCTCTTGCCTCTGTTTTAGATTACTCTTATCCAGTTCATTGGAGTTATCTTAAATGGAAAATGTGTAGCAAGCACTAAAGAACAGCAGAAACATAGGACTTCACACTACTGGCAAGTAGCCTTTTTTCTAGGCTACAGAATCAGGCTGTACTTGCTTATTCTTTTTGATCCCATAAGGCTGGCTTTTACTGCTAGGTTGCTGTGCAAAAAAAAAAAAAAAAAAGATGTAATACTACGTCTTCTCTTCTGTTACATATCATCCTTATAAAGCAGGTTAGTGTTCTGAATTCCAAATGGATGGACTACCTCTCACAAGCCCTAAATCAGATATTTGTTCAGATATGTCTTCGTGCCTATTAGCTAGGAAAACTCCCTTCTAATTGCATATTGATAGGTCTACTGTATTTCAGAAATAAATGGAGGGGAGGGTGGAGAACACAGGCAGAATGAAATAGTTTCCTCTGTATGCTCTCTTGCCCAAAGGGGAGTCCCAAACAGAGATTTCATAGTTTCCTTGACATCTGTCCTCACAGACCTCAGTTCCCCCTTCTCCCCCCTGCCCACAACAACCCCTAAACCACTGCCACCCCAAATGCCCAGCCATTTGGAAGATGATATTGCTGTTCTCCTCCTTGAGATTTTTCACTTTTCCCAGGTCATTCACTGTTCCACTGGGAGTGGATATTGTTTTTCTCCCTCAGCAGGAGCAGTAGGAAATGATGGGGGTCTGAGCATGGCCACTTTTACCCTCCCATCAGTTGCTTTTTTGGTGGAACACTGACTTGTTACTGGCCCTCCCAGTAGGAGAAAAACGCTTAAATTTACCAAGCTATTTCTGATTGCATTATTTGTTAATATTGGTATAGTCTCTGCCTTTTACTCTGATTCAAATAAAGTGGGATTCAACTTCATACTAATGAAAGGCCCCTGACTTCCACCCAACAGCATTCTTACAGAGGTCTGAGCACAGCTGCTGATATATAGAAAAGCACATTCAAGAGACAATTGTCTAATCAGCTGGAATTTTGAGTCATTAAGATTCAACCTCCAAGCACATTTAGCGTGCATCCTGGCAAGTTTTATTAGGCTGTTATTTCTTTTCCTAGTACAGTTATTTAAGCACAGAATCCAGTACGATTAGTATAGTGGAAAAGAACACTTGCTTTAATGGTGATGGGGCTTTTTTTCACTCTTTCCATGCGTTCCAGCAAGCATATTGCCAAACTGCCTTAAATTTCATGAAGCATTTAATTGAACAAATGCAGAACAGAAACTTGACCACAGTATTGTGGAGAAAAAATCATGTCCTGACCACCCACTGCACAAATACCAAACTAACTTGGAACTGTGCATAGTTTCAGCTATTCTTTTCCATTTATCTAGATTCTTACTACTATTATAATTACAGTGCACATTCAAACATTATTAATTCACATACATTAGGGAGCAGTAACCCCAGCTGTTTTAGCAGCAGCATCTCCTTACATACACAATTGCAGGCTTTCCTGCTGGTCGTTATATTGATGATTTTCGTAAATAATAATACACTTCTAAATAGTGTTTTTTCACCGTCTTATGCAGTAGAAAAAGCAATTTAAGAAAGATGAATAAATATATTTTTAATAATGTATTAGTTCTATACATTCCCATTGCATCTTCTATATCAAAAACAATTACCAATGAAAGAAACATCCCTGAGAATAGGTAATACATTTTATCAAGAGAAAAATCACAGGGATCAATAAAATTATGTTTGAAAACTTTCTGCAGCTGTTTAGCTGTGCTTTATCATTAAATGCCTTTTTTACAAGAGAGTTGATTGGTATCTCAGAGTAAGCTGACACATACACATTCATAAATCTTTTTCTATTCCCATCTCAGACATATCCTGCCTGTGTGGATCACCCTTGTTGTGCTAAGTTTCATGCTGGGTAAGAGAGGCAGAGAAGCAGGATCACTGTTAGTGGAACTGTTCTGAAAGCAGGTATGGCATGTTTGACCACTGTTCTTTAGAACAATCAAAGTTTTCAAACATGCCTTTTTGCTCACAGGCTGTTCTGGTGTTCTCATGTGAACACCTCATTTATAGCCTCATGACTCATCTGCTCAATTTCCTCAGAACTGAAGAGGTCACCAAGATATGTGTAGGATGATAAAAATTTCATTAAATGAGACAAGACAGAAAAGGCCAGAAAGTTATTTTAACTTAAAGAGTAAAAAGTATGAGCAATCCAACTCTCAGAGCATTTATTTCCTTATTTCATTTTCCTGAATAACCCAAAGAAAATGTTTGAAGTGGATGAATTCCTGGCCACAGAGACATCAATGATAACTTTGCTATTGTTCAACTAAATTCGTGTTTTCATTTTTACACGTATTCATACGCACATTATGTATTCATACATAAAGATTGTGCCCATCTGCACATACCTTAAAATCAAAAAAGAAATTTATTGCATGCTTACATGGGCTGTGTGAATTAGCTTTTAATTATTAATGGAAGTTTGGTGTCTAATTCATTTAAATACTATGAATTTGTAATCCAATTTATATCTCCAGATACGGACAAACCTGAAATAAGTGATAATCATAGTACCATCTAAATTAATACCTTCCAACATGGTATTAATGATTTAAATGGCAATGTAGAAGTGCATCAGCTGTCTCTTGAATGATCTTTTAGCTGTTACAGTGTGGATCACTCGTTAATATTCTATTTAAAGAATACAAATTGTACTATTATTAATCAACTGCATTATTTATTAGTCCTATTTCCTAACTAAACTTTATTTTCACCCTGCAGTTTTGCTGTGTTTGCTGTGGTATGCATCTTAAATTCAGATTTTCATGTTAGATAAGAATAGTTTCCTCCTGGTGTATTGCATAATTTATTGTAAAACCAATTGTAAACAAAAATTATGTGACTGACCAAAGAACATCTGCAACAGATGTGGTGATATCTTGGTGGCAAGATTTACGAAACACAGACAGAATTGGCAGAGATTACTGTCAGCTTCGTAAAGAAGTGGAAACTATCTTTTTCCCCACTGGAACAAGAGGAAAACATGCGCACGTATCTCTGTTCTGGGCTACAATTTGGTTCGGTAATCAATTCAATTACAGTGTTTTCCAAAGTGCATCTTTGGTTAATATTACATAGGAGTTATGATCAGCGTGAAGTAATTTGAAACAGTAATTCTTATTTAAACAAAATGTTGAACTTTTTTCCAAATAAAACATTTCTGAAATGCTGTCAAGATTGTCTTGCAATCCAGTAGCACTCTCTCAGCGTTATCTTAGATGTGATGCATTTAATTTCATGCCAGTATTTTGCTGACGGATGGTTGGAAAAGAAAACTTTTGGAGAGGGCTGCAGGCAGAGTGCTATAGCTTGCAAACAGTATTTTGTTCACAGATTAGTGCGGTGGGAACTGTCCAAAAGTTCCATGGAGGAAAAAGCAGTATCCAGAAAGATTATATGATTTACTCCAACTTTGATAAGTCAAAAAAAAAGAAAAATGTTGTGGTCAGTGATACCAAAAGTTGCAGATAGATCTGAATGGATTAGTAAATTAAGAGTTTTATTATCTATACAAACTAATTTGACTTAAAGGAAGAGCATAGCATATCAGGCTAAAACAAGAGGGGAAATGATTTTAAGAAACTGCAAATGATGTGCTAGTTGCTGTCACGAATGACTCTATTGTGTGAAAAGAAAGGAGACAGCTTTAGTGGTTGCCTCCTGGCAATAGAGTCTTATAACTGATGTGAAATAAAAACATCTAACCTTTAGCCTGACAAGGTGTTAATGATGACAACAAATCTCTCTTGTTCCTTATGACTTACCAGGAGACTCTCAAGTCCATGTCAAAACCCTAGACTGTCTCGTCAGTGAACCTCAATGACAAGCCAGGTACTAAAAAAAAAAAAAAAAAAGCAATCCTTGTAACTCCACTTCTGAGATTTACTGTAATAAAAAAAAGCCAGTCAGGATCCAATTAGCTACAATATACTAGTCAATTCTGAGCATTTTCTGTCACAAAGAAGCCATACACTGTGTAAGAGCTATCCAGACACAGGCAAAAGTTAAAGGATTGCTTCCATGACTTAAAATGAGGGGAGCGGCTTTGGGCCATTCTAATAATCCATAAGGTCCAAGGAGTATCTTTGTCTTCATAGATGATATGGCTGTTGATAAGTATATTGCTGTAAAACTTTAGACAAAGAAACAATACTTGGCTATACTGAATCCAACTTTCTCTTCAATAATCATTTCAGGGAAACATGGAAAAAAAATTGCTGAAATACATTCAGTGATAGAGGAGGCTGATTTCAAAAGCACATTAGCAATGTGGTCTTAATCAAACTTTATGCTGACTTTACAAATTCCAAAACATAGTACAGAATTTGATAATTTTCTTGCAGTTTTTCCCTTATGAAAAATACATAGAATAGAATAGAATATTTCAGTTGGAAGGGACCTTCAACAGTCATCTAGTCCAACTGCCTGACTACTTCAGGGCTGAGCAAAAGTTAAAGCAGATTATTAAGAGCATTGTCCAGATGTCTTTTAAACACTGACAGGCTTAGGGCATCGACCACCTCTCTGGGAAGCCTGTTCCAGTGTTTGACCACCCTCTCGGTAAAGAAATGCTTCCTAGTGTTCAGTCCAAACCTCCCCTGGCACAGCTTTGAACCATTCCCACACATGTCCTGTCACTGGATACCAGGGAGAAGAGATCAGCATCTCCCTCTCCATGTCCCGTCCCCTCCTCAGGAAGCCGTAGAGAGCAATGATGTCACCCCTCAGCCTCCTTTTCTCCAAACTAGACAAACCCAAAGTCCTTAGCCGCCCCTCATAGGACATTTCTTCCAGCCCTTTCACCGGCTTTGTTCCCCTCCTCTGGACACATTCAGGTACCCGAACATCCTTCCTAAATTGTGGGGCCCAGAACTGCCCACAGTACTCAAGGGGAGGCTGCACCAACACTAAATACAGCAGGACAATCGCCTCTTTTGACCGGTTGGCCATGCTATGTTTGATGCACCCCAGGATGCGGCTTGCCCTCTTGGCTACCAGGGCACACTGCTGACTCATATTGAGCCTGCTGCCAAACAGCACCACCACATCCCTTTCTGCAGGGCTGCTTGCCAGCCACTCCTCTCCCAATTTATACTTGTGCCCAGAGTTACTCTGTCCCAGGTGCTGAATCTGGCACTTGGACTTGCTAAATTTCATGCCATTAATCATTGCCCAATGCTCCTATCTATCTAGATCCCTCTGCAGAGCCTCTCATCCCTCAAGAGAATGAGCAGCACCTCACAGTTTGGTATCATCAGCAAACTTGCTAATGGTGCATTCAACTCCTGCATCCACATCATTGATAAAACTATTGACCAGAACTGGTCCTAGGATCAAGCCCTGAGGAATGCTGGCTGGTTGCCAGCCAGATGTAGCCTCATTCACTACAATTCACTACTTAATTTTTGGGTGCTAAAAACACGTGCCCTTAGGAGAGAAGAATGATGAAGACAAGGCAGGCTTTGGTTGCTTAATAAGGGGAGTGGTTAAAAATGTGCTCAAAGACTCAGTCTCTTTTCTGCATTTATGCTCCAGGATTTCCGGCTATCTTTGATCAAGGCATTTCACTTTTGACCTTAGTTTGCCGATTCATGTATTGAAGCTATGCTGCTTTACAGAAAAGGTAACTTTCTGAGATCACGATATGAAAGAAGTTTGAATTATTGTGATTATTATCTTTCTCCCACTGATCTAACTTACTAGACCGTCAGAAAAAGAGTGCACCTTGTTTTCCCACACTTACATGCACACATCCAAAACAGTAGAGTGAAATTAGTGGAAATGTTGGCAATGAGGTAGTAATGATATCCTTAGGACTAAATATCTAGTTCTGGTAAATTACTATAGGTTTTGTTCTACCAAGTTTGTATACAAATTCTCAAACACAAAGGGTTATGTCTACAACAGCCATGAGAAAAACTCATAGTGAAAAAGTTCTGCAGGAACTGTTTTATGCCAGCATTTTTAATAAATCTTTTGAACAGTAAAGATGCAGAGATCATAACAAGACAGTATTCTGCAGATACAGATCTTTGGAAAGAGTAAATCAATAGAATTTTCCTTTTACTGGGTATCACAGTAGTCAAACTGTCTAGCTGAAAATGATAAAAATAGACTACATTGCTTAGAGCTTTCAAAAAGCATCTATTAACTAATTAATGAACAAAAAAGTTTCGAGTATAGTTTTAGACTTATTTTTTCTTAATCTCAAAGATTAGGTAAATTTTCTGGTTTTATCACATTTACCTTGGGAAAGAAAAAGCACAATACAATTGTATTGGCATAACTTCATATACTGAAAAAACATTAAAAATGGGGTCTGACCATGCCCACAATCGTGGGACCTCTGAAGCATAGGTGTACATTCCATTGGCAATATTCTGTACATACAAAATTATGAATTGCACATCATGTTGTACAGCATGTCAAATAAATATTGGCTTCTCTGTGAAAATCATCTTCAAAGGTTTCAATAATCAGGAGGCATTCATAAGATATTTCATAGCAGGTTTGAATGTATATGATCTGTTGACATTGTGTTTTCAGATTATGGACCAGAAGGACCCAGTTCAACCAGGAGTAAGTAAGTAGAAATACGAGAAGTTACCTTGAAGTCTCAGAGTCATTGTGAGACTGAGACCAAAGGTGTAAACACAAGCTCAGAAACATTTAGATCACAAAATGAAACAAAAGAAAAGCCATTAGTAGAGGCCAGCTCTGCTTTCCATTCTTGGGCTTTAATCGGAAATATTTTTTTCCATTCCTAGTGATTTACTAGATTTCCAGAAAAATGAAGGATTTGTAGGATCCAGTTCATCAGAAGAAAACAAGCAGTATTTGGCCGACTACTCAAGATTTCCTTCCTTCAGTAAATGAGACAAAAACACTTATCTTGCTCTTTTGATTTTCAGTGAAATCCTCTCAGCTGGAGTCACGTTCAAAATGGGAACCATTTGAATGATTAATAGCTTTTGTTCTTCTTCCTAAGTATTCACCCACTGCAATACACCAGGAGATTAATTTTTATTTAATTATTTATTTTTTACGTCAAACTTTTGAAGTAGAGTGAAACAGGTATTTCCCTACCTATACTTTCAAACACCAGCAAGAAAGAACTGACCCAAAAGTCTATACCTTTTTATAAAGGATTTTGTCCAACTGAAGTTGGGCAAGGCATAGGTTAAAATGTTCATTTGACAACACAGACTATGCAGGAAGGAAATTAATCTGAGAATCAACCCCAATCTGTTTTTTCAGCCTCTATGGTGTATTCTAAACCAGCTATCAGAGCCTGAAGAGCAAAACTGAACTAAAATTTGCTAAAATTTCATTTATTCATTACATTAACAGACACATTAATATAGCATTGCATAATGTCATGTATTTAAAGACTTTTTAAATCTTACATACATCAAGCTAAGAGGAGGATGACTCAAGTTAGTGAGCAATCTAATGTGCAGATATATAACATTAACTACTCCGAAATCAGCCAGTTTATATTTATCATGGATTACGTAGCTACATGCCACCATTCAGTGCAGAGTATCTAATGGGCCATAAATCTTCTCCCTAGTTTGTTTGTGTTCATTTGGAAGTGCAGCATGAGCAGTATATGCCACTCACTAAGGGCCAGATAAGGCATTGTCAAGTGACTCACCCAAGACAATGTCACAACTCACAGATTGAGCGGAACATCCCGGTTCCTCATCTGTGCTCCTTCACCCAACATAACAAAACTTGTACCAATACATTTCATGCAAACCAGGATGGATGTAGTACTTATACTGCCAAGGAAGTAGGCAGCTAGGAACTGATGAGAGATTTTTTAGTTAATCTTTCAAAACTGTTTATTTAGAATTTACCTATTATACCTAATCTGGACTTGGACTCATTCTTAGCATATCTTAATAAAAGTATTGACTATTACTGTTGCCTTTTTCCTCAAAAAAAAACAAACTGTGAAGTAATATTTACCAAAACCTTTTAAAATGAACTCAAGAAATGCACATATTCTTTCTATCTTACACTGCAGACAAGAACATTTATTGAAACAAGAGAGTGGTTTTGACTAAACTTTACAAAGGAGAAGATATTCAATGCAGTTTTGAGGATACATTTAAGAAAAGATTTCCAGGAAGACTGAAACATGATTTCTTATTACTACATGCTATCAAAAATAATCACTGCTTTGTTATATTATACCACAATACTTATCAAAAATTTTTCATTTTTGTAAACCTTTGTTGGTAAAGAGAAAGTGTTTTCAAAAAATCCTGAAAAACAGGTGTTATAGATTTTTCAGAACCTTGATATGGTTCNTGTATGTCAAAACCATAGCTAAATAAGTTCATTACAGGCAAAAGAAAAATGGGAAAGAATTAGTGGTGATACACTCTTTCTGTTCTCATAAGAAAAGCCATATCCCCTAGATTATATAACACTAAGCAAAAAATCTCTTGAGAAGATTAGGAGAAT
>WEKW01025616.1:147959-161633 GCA_013389905.1 Sula dactylatra
GTTATAACAGAAATTAATAATGTTATAATCTTACTAATATCAAAGGGCAATTACTGGACTAAAAGCTGGTAACATTAACATTTTGCATAGAAACTGGATTATTTTAAATTTCAGATTCCAGAAGCTCATTTGCAATATTAATTGCAAATTCACTGTCTTTTGAATAAGCTCCTTCAAACTCAACTATAGACTATAATTTGATGCATTCTTCATACACATATTGAATCAAAGCTACTAAAAGATTCCTGATTTCACATAGTTTTAATGTAGTAGGAAAAAATAAAAACACACAAAATCCACTTTCAGCCAGATTAGTGTCTTCAGAACAGTCCTGAATAATTTTGCTTGTTGAGAAGTAGGAAGTTCTCTAGCTGTGATGAAATGTTACTTTTTAGATGGTCTTTTGAACCCATTCATTTGGGACTCAGGGGCCCTCATTCCCAAGCCTGAACGGTAGCCCCATTTATATCTGTGAAGCAGATGACAAGCATTTATACTTTTAATGCTATGTGGAAAAATTAATGCCAATTCTCTGTGATTAAGTTAAAATGGAGCACAGCATGTTAATTTCAGCAGGTGACAGAATTGCTCACAGCTTAAAGCAGGTCTGTCCTGATGTTTTAAAGAAGATAAAAATCTTTGCAAGCTAACATGACTTTAAATATACTTTTGAATCCCTCTGCTCTGAGGGTACTCAGATTTCTTTTGCTTCAGTCCTTTCTGCAGCTATGTTTACTTGTTCAGTTAATGGGGGTTACATACTACCAATTCACATCTAATACATTAATGGGGAGCTGAAATCATAGAGCTAACTGTGCCTCTCAGAAAAAAAAAAAACCCAGCAAAGATGCTGAGAAAAAGAAAGGCCCTTGACAATTCACATAAAAAGTTAAGAGTGTCATTTGAGCAAAAATAGGAAGATTTTTCTTAAAAACAGCATGCAAGGAAGGAAAAGGTTAGGAAACACTATTAAGGCCCAGAAGTACAAACTAGATTGGGTGCAATTTGTCCTCTGATGCACACCTTGCTGAGAGAAATTTTTTCTTTAGTTCTTAATTCAAGTCACAAGTCTCCCTGGAAGAATTTAAAATAGTGATTTAATTACCCAATGAAAACATCAGACATGAGGTTAAACCACGACAAAGTGGAAACCTACCAAGACTATGGAGTAGCAGAACTCAGTCTATTTATTTATTTGTAAATTCTACCTGCTCTGCATTGCAAGAACTAAGACACACTTAGTAAAGACAACTGTGGTTAGTGAAACCACCACCATAATTATTTACATACAGATTTTCTACACAAGGGGGACAAAAAAAAGGAAGAAACCACCCCCACCAAACCAAATCAGTCATCCAAGAGAAGATGTCATAGCAGAAATATGTTGATAAGTACTAGTGGTACAAAAGTACTTAATTTTACTATATGCATCTTATGATTACTTGATAGTTATTAGTAGTCATATTTGAAAGCTATCTACAAATGCAGTTTCTCATGAACTTTTGTTCTTTCCCAATGGAATTGAAAATTACTACAATATGTATCTCCAGAGAATAATTAAAATTTTAACTCTAACTTGTTTTAGAAGTAGTCACTTTTAGTCTAAGAATGTGCAATTCATACATGCTTAATTTTCCTTTTGTTACATTAAGGGATGAGTCATTTTATCTTAGGATAGAGCTGGGAAATCACATCTTTTGTGAAGATGACAACAACAAAAACTGCAAATGTTTCCTCCAATAGTTAAGCTATTAAATACTTTGTTATCACCCAAGAGTAAGTTTCCACTTGTAAGAATTACATCGTCTTAGTAATGCAAACTTTTAGTTCTGGTATACTTGAATTCTTAATCATTGTGTATCTTAAACAACAAACTTGGGATTGCTTTCTGCATAGACATGCAAACTCTCATTTTTGTGATCTGCTTATCAATGAAACCAATTAACAATTTTCTGCTCCAGTTTGTAATTATTATATTCACCAGTAAGAAGATGTAACTTGTGAATCAACACAGAAATGGCCATCAAGACCCTCCATTATACCTATACTTGTATTACAAGTTTTTCACATTAGTAGCATTTATTTCTACATTGGTTTTCTTTCACCAAGGTAAGGGCAAGTGCAGGGACATCTTGCTGAAAGGCCAAGCCAAACTATCTAATCATCAAAATGTAAAATTCATTTTGTGAAAGTACATTACACTCCTCTGTGTTCAATAGTCATTCATAAATAAAATAGCCTTAGTTTGAGTTACCTTAATGGAGTGCATCATACCTTAATTTCTTCAAGGTAATTGCTGTGTTTGCTACATATCCAGCTACTGAACGCTCCCACTGGATTGTGAACTGAAAGAAGTCCTTCAAAACAAAAAAGTAAAGAAAATAGTGACAGGGAGAGCTATAAGATAATTTTTTTTTTTTTTTAAAGTTCAAGGTGGTTCTCTGAACTGATCCCAAGAGAAAAAACACTACAGGCCAATTTATGGCCACCGTATCTGTGAGATGATCAGTTTTCTGCACCTAAGCATGCCCAATAAATTAAAAAGATGCTCAAAGTGGACACAAATAATATATTTTATTAAAAATCATTTTTTCTTGTCACTAAGAACTATGACTAGTGTTCAAAAAGCTTTTAAACCTGCAGTCTGTGCTTTGACCTTAGAAACTGCCCCCTGTTAACACACATTCCTTGTTGAACCCTACTGGTTCCCTTCAAAGGTGCAGCCGCAGGAGACCCAGCAGGACAGGGAAGCGTCACCCACCCAAGGCCACTCCTGCCAACCACCAAAGTCTTTTGCTCAGGTATGGGTGTGAAACCAGCCTATCCATTCCCAGTTTAACAAGATTAAATAGCACAAACACCTGAACTGATTAGGGTGATATTAGCAGCACACAGCCAGGGCCCTATGTGCACTATTAGGCTTTGATGGCCTTGAATAGCTTCACCTGGGATCACCTACCCTCTACCCTGGCTGTCAGATAACACAGTCCTTTCCTCTCTGCAGTTCATTGGTACTCTCCACCACCCACAGCCCACTCTTTCTGGTCTCCTAATTAGACAAAGCTGCTTCTGCCTTCTCGTACTCATACACAGCTCTTCAACTCACACTCAGGATCAAACCAAAGCACGTTAATGGTTGCACAAATACACATTCACATACTTCAAAATAGGTACTATATTGCCTGAGAGAAAGAAGGGGGTATTGAATATGGTTTCCTCATAGTCACTCTCCACACCAGGCTTTTGGCTATGGAAGACCCCTCAATGCTGTGGGTGGTATGAAGACAGTGGGGCTGTTAAAAACTCTGATCTAGCTGAAGAAACACCTGCTTTCTCCTAGCAGAGAAAGCATAGGCAACAGGCAAGAGGTAATGGTAATTTTTGGAGGTGAGATTCTACTACAGAATTAATGGCAGTTTCCAGTGCTGTTGATATTAGAAGATCAAAAAGTGGTTGTTGGTAAATTAACTGCCAAACTGGTGCAAGCATCAAATGAAACTTCAAAAGAGCTGATATGTTTTGTTACTTTCCTACAGCCACAGATAAAATCATCTTCTAAACTAATACAAGAGAATTAATTAATGATGGAATTAATTTTACCCCGTGAAACACAGAATCTTCTCTCATATTTACAGCATAAACCTAATTAAGTTTAAACAGAACTTTCAAAATTATTTCTTATAAAACTAGACATTAAGAATTATGTTGGCTGTTGTGAAGAATGGGGATATACATGTTCCTGCTTTGTACTAGCAAAATGGGTCTAGATTATATCAGAATTTTGCATGTTAAGTTGTGAAATATTAAGAAACAAAACATATTCTCAGAAGCTGAATTTGATCCTTCTGATAAAAATCACAGGATAATTAAGGTTTGAAGGGACGTCAGGAAGTGTCTAGTCCAACCTCCTGCTCAAAGCTGGGCCAGCTATGAGATCAGGCCAGGATGCCTGGGGATTGACCCACTCGCATTGTGAAAACCTCCAAGGATGGAGACTGCAACTCTCTGGGCAGCCAGTCCCACTGCTTGACTGCCTTTGTGAAAAGACAGAACCTCTCATTTCAATTTGTGACTATAATCTCTTGTCCTTCTGCCATGGACCCCTATGAAAAGGCTGACTGCCTTCTCCATGACCTCCTTTTAGGTGCTGGGGTGTTACTGTCAGGTCCCCCTGGAGCTGTCTCTTCTCCAGTCTGAAGAAGCTCAGCTCCCTCAGCCTCTCCTCGGTGGACACATGCTCCAGCCCCCCACTAACTTAAGGGCCTCCACTGAACTCGCTTCTGTTTATCAGTACTTTGTATTAGAGGACCCAAAACTGGAGGCAGCACTCTTAGAAGTTGATGGTGTGCTTCCCCTCACCCATCCCCCAACCTTAATCTCCTGTAACCCTGCTCAGGCAATAACCACCAGTGGTGGTCCTAATTGATGCATGTGGTCATGATGGCTGCATCCAGCTCAAAGTGGATTCGGGAGACAGATAACACCACAATAGGCAAAGGCTGGTGTGCAATATGCCCACTTAACCACAGTGAGAAACTAAAATCTGTGGTTGGTATGCAAATATGACTATAAGGCAACCATCTTACCCCCACAAATAGTGAGCAGTCCAAGAGCCCTTTGAGCTCTCCTGCATGGCAGCGGGCTGCATGTCAGGATCTCCCTTTGAGTAGGGACACCTCTCAAGATTACTTTTCGAGGTTAAGAGATTCCTTGCTGCAACAAATCCTCAGTAAGTGACTAATAGCTAAGATATCAACTTGTAGCATGCTAAGTTATATAAAGGATTGATTGTGCATTTAGAATCCTTTAGACACCAACTGTTGACCAAGTCTGGGGCCAGGATTGTATCCAGCCACACCTAGACTCCTCTCTGAGGAGTTTAGAAAGCAAGAGGAGTCCTTTCTGAACCTCATGACTCAATGGGAAGGTCTCCCTGACAGTTTTTTCTGACCCTGTCCTCTATGCAGTAAGTAATCAAGAGTACCTTGCCATCAAATCTTGTTAAACCACTGTCGCATTTACCACTGAACCTTGCTAACTCACTGTTTTATATCAATAAAGTATACTTTTGCTTCTCTTACGAGTGAAGTGCACTCTTACACCATCTGCAACGTAGATGCAGTCTAATGAGAGTAATAATCACTTTCCTCAATCTACTGGCTGTAATCCTTCCTGTTAATATAGCCTATGATGCTCCTAGCCCAACCTCGCTTGAGACAGCAACGTGCCAGGCAGCACATCCAATTTGCTCTCTACCAGGACCCCCAGATGCTTTCCAGCAGAGCTGCTTCCCAGCATGTATTCCTTCCTAAGGGCAGGATTTGGCATTCATCCTTATTGTACCTCACAAGATTCCTGCTGGCCCATTCCTCCAATCTGTCTAGGCTTCTCTGTCTAGTGGCTCACCCAATTTTGGCATCACTTGCAAACCTGTTGACAGCACACTTTGCGGGTTATTGATAAAGCTGTGAAACAGGAAAGGTCTCAGAATAGATTCTTGTGGTACTCTACTTGTTATCAACCTCCAGGTAGAGTATGGCCCACTATCCACTAAACCTAGTCACCCAAACTGGGCTTTTTTTTATCCACCTCACTGTCCACCAATCCAAACTGTAGTTCTCTTGATATAACACTTCAAGTGCATGCACACTTTCAGATGCCTTTACCCATAGACAGAAAACAACACAAGTACAGAGCTGCAGGCTGGATCCTATGCCTAGCTGCATTGCTAGACCTTTAAGTGCAGCTTGGAGAGTACAAGAGACATGTATTGCTGCAGGATCAAGAGTCTATCCAAATAATTTGATAGGATAGTTCAGTACAAAGTGTGGTCTTCTAAAGTTTCTAAGACCCATTCCTAATCTGCATTTCTGCAGTCTACAAAAGGAATCTGCCATAGTCCAAGATGCACTTTTTGTTAAGGAGAACTTCTAATTTTCAAAGAAAGTCACAATCACTGTTCTGTTTTTATGACAGCTGTTTTATTGACATGTCCTACAATGATCTTTAGAGATCATCTAGATTACAGGATTATAACAGAGTAGCAGGACCAAATGTCTGATTATATTTAAAGTACCTGTAAAGGCTCAAGATGGACATGCAGCATAATTTTCATTCCAGAAGGTAGCAAGACAAAGTAATTTGCTGCTGAGTAAATTAAGTATGTGATTGAAAACTCCAAATATTAAAAGGAGTCCTGATCAAAACAGGCTAGAATCAAAAGCACATATTCATGAGACAAGACATCTATATATTTGGAAACACTACAAAGGGGTCTAGTTAATTATGTTTATTACAAAATCTTAAAGTGAATTACAAAAGCAAAGAAGTTCTTTTCAATGCATGTAAAGATGACTCTCTAAATTGCCACTCCCCCAAATCATCAATAGCTGATAGATCTCAATATGTTCAGGACCTATGGTCTTGGACTGGTAGCGTACTGTTCCACTTTTTTTTTTTTTTTCTACAAATCTCCACATTATTTTTATGTAGCCTGCTTAACACTGTATTGCTTATCTATTAATTGCAGGTTGTGTGAGTGCATATGCACATTTCTAACCAGTGATGCAGAAGCACTTGTTTTTGCTATTCCTAAGCAAAGTGTAAGGGTTCAGTGCATGTTAATTTACTTTGTATTAGGTTCCTCCAAAAACCTGTGCCTTCAGAAAAGTTACCAAGGCTACATTTAAACTGTACAAGGGTTTCTGCCAAGATTGTCTGCTGGGAAAAAAAAAAATACTCCAACCACCTTAGTTGTGTTGTTCTGCTCTTTTAATTCTTAGTGCCTTCCTAATGTCACAAGAATAAGAAAAATGGACATATTCTATAAAACTGATGAATTGCACATATGGATCAAGTCCTTTACTGATATATGTAGATTCATTGATTTTCCAAGAGGTGTTATCCAAGAGATGATTGTGGCTCAGGCTTTTCCTCATTGTTATCTTTTCTGATGAATACATAGCAAAATAGAGACAAGCATGGAGCACAGACTCAAATTCAGAAGTATGATTTGCTTTTGTAAGTAGCTCGGCTGGTCATAGTTTTAGAAGCTATAAATAACACCATAAAAGGATCAAATCTATAGATCCCAAAAGGCCATTTACATGTGAGCATTACTTATACAATGGGACACTCACACTCTATTTAAGTGGCTTTTTTCCCCTTAAGTTCGCAAGATATATGATGCAAGACTGTAATTAAGATTAAAAAAAAGAAACAAACCCCAAAACATTTTATATTTAAACACTACAACATCTTAATGCAACTGATCCAAATTTTGAGCTAAGAATAAAATTGCAGAAGTTAAGACAAACACACTTATTCAAAAATTCTTTCCATCTTGCAATGGCTGAAGACTTTTTAAATAGCAGTATCAAATAACTGCATTCCTTGCTTGCTTCTCATATTGCCACTAAAAAGACATTTTCTTATTCAAAAGATCACCCAAAGGACATAAGAATAGTAATATTTCACAATCACTGTTTCAGAACATACTCCAGTACACTTACATTCAGATCCACAGAATATTACCTATAGCATGTTTATTATTTGTAAAATCCTGTTCCTAGCTCTACTACAAAAAAAAAAAAGTGAACTTCCCCTTAATGCCAGGAAACTTTTACCATTTACAAGCTTAGATAAAGAGTGTGGCTGATGCTGCAGCTTTATCATTTACCTCAAATGCTGAATTAAGTGTACAGTAAATAAACAGTAAGAAATACATCATTCAGGAAAAGTTGGTCCCAACTGACTCAAACCCCACTGTACACTGAGAAATGAATTCAGGTACAATCTTAGCATTTCAACATACAAAGAGTCTCCAACTTCTTTATCAATTTATTTTAGCTAAATCTAAGGTTCCACTTAAGCATTTTGTTGGATCAGGAACAGATTATTTACAAGTCTTCAGAATTAGACTCCAAGCTTCTTGGTATTTACAAGCCTGTGCATATGTCTGAAATTGTTTGCACTTTATTCAGCAGTAAAACTGGAAGGAGTTCATGATCAAACATTGTAAAATCTCCTTTTTTTTTTTTTTTTTGAGGTTACATCTTGTGTATAAAAAGAACAAGAAAAAGAACCTACAGTAAAAAAAACCCCACACAACAAAAAACCCCAAAACAACAAAAATTGAGTTTGGAATGGAGGAGGTTTGTTTGTGTCATTTGTCAAAAGTGAACTGAAAACTGGTTAAACCATCAAGTGACAAACTACTGACAAATTTCTCTATCCAAATAACACTACAGGAAATAAGCTGTGGAAAAATCATTGACTCATATGATCAGATCTTATAATGTGGCACAACAAATCACTACGGGTAAGATCCAGACTCCTTAAAAAAAAGAAAGGGCCAGATAAAAAAAACATCTCTGCAGCTGCCAAAGTTTTGACTTCCTTGGCCACCACAGTTCACTCTAAGGACAAATTCATAATGATCAAGGTGAAGGATGATTATTTTACAAATGAGTTAACTGTGTAACACTTCACTATTCTCAGATTTCCTTAATTTCTAGAGCTAAAATAACACTGACAGCTAATCGTGCCTCCCTTTTCTACTACGCATATGAGAAAATGGAAGCAAAAATGAAGAGAACTTCTCATCTTCAGGTATGCAGACAATGGTCCCAGTGGACATGCTTACAGACTGAAATCTGTTACTGGCTAGTCTCACATAAAATTAAACTTAAGGTTTGCAAATTCTCAGTCAACTAATTTTTTTGCAAACAAATGTCACGAACTTCAGGTTTTTTTTAAAAGACAGTAAAAATTAATTAAATCATCATACTGGTTGTGAAGTTTATCAGTATTAAAAATTAGATTGAATCCCACTTTGCCAGCGTCACTACTTCATTATATCAGTGTTCAGAGAAACCAAGTTTACAGAGCCATAATAGCAGCCTGGGTGGCATCACACTGCAGCATGTGGGCTGCTGGAGCAGCAGTGAAGGTATTAAATACAATCTAGATGCAGATTTTTATCCCACAAATATCATCATCATCACACTGTTTAAACTCCCCCCATGGATTCAGGAAAGTAGCATTTGGCACCATTAGAATGATGGCTGCCAAATTTTCCCACGTGGGGACTCTTTCTTTTCACCATTGTTAGATTAACTTTTTTTCCCAAATTAACAATATGACATGCACAAAGAAATAATAGAGTTGCTTGAGTCAGGAGGCTTTTTTTTTTATTCCCTTATCAATTTGTACATAGGCAGACAACCACTAAAGATCAACTTTATCTAAAATAAAATTATTGAGTATTACTGTATATACTCTTTACTTTTGAAAACCAGAGGAAAGGGAAGGTTATGCCTAAAGTAGGGGAGCTATAAAATTAAATGGAAAATTTCAAAGTATTCAGCAAAGCATTTCTTGTAAGAGAGAAGTGATGTTCAAGCGAAAATGAAGAGATCATCAGAATGGGAGTCCTGTGTTCTCCATCAGGGAGGACTCTTCAGGGAGCTACGTACCACTTTTGTACCACTGAATCCCCCAGCATCAAAAGATTCAAAGCTAGTTACAAAAAGATTGACTTTAATTTTCACAGAAATGCGGCTCTAAAAGTAAGCATATATTCACTATCACTACACATTCAACAATCCTTTTAATGACTTGATGAAACTCCTCCTTAAAACTTTGGGATTTGTTTTTCCTCTTCCTGCTCCTATTGGAAAATTGTCTTGGAGCTTTATCAATTTCCAACATAAGCTGTCTCACAGAGAGTTTAACCTATTACTTATGCCAAATAAATTATTTACCTTAGATACAATTTTTTCTGCTTCTTGATCATACCTCATTCCTGCTTTCTCTTTTGCTGTGCTAAATGAGTCAGCTTCTTTCAGCTTCCTCCCATAAGAAAGGTTCTCCATCTCCCTGGTTGTCCAAGTACATTCTGCCACACCTCTGCCACTTTGAATTAATCTCTCAACCTCTAACCTGATGAGGAGAGCATCATAAACCAAAAAGAGCTGTCACAGGCTCTGATCCCTGTACAAAACAGGCCAAATTACCCGACAGCCAGAGCCCCAGATCTAGCAGGGCAGGAGTTACGTCCATCAGTCTTATAAATTCAGCAGGAATACTAGTCCTTCAAAGCCTTCCTCATCCCTCACCTCAGCCACTCACTTTAAGACTCTCCACTGCAACAGCTCAGCCCGAGGGGAGCATGCACAGGGCTTGCGTGGCCCTGGAGTGAAAGAGAAGCTGCAGTAATGTGTACGAGCCCACGCGCTGGGGTGCACATTGGGTGCTGGGGCCTCCTTGTCTCAGGACTGCAGGGAGAGGAGCAGCCACGCTCCACATGCCAGCGCTCACTGCTGCACGGCCATCCGCGCTGCAGCTACACTGGCTGTGCCACCATGCACTGCAGTCAAATCCACCCCAATTTGAGTACCAAGTGTAAACCCAAACGAGAATAATATAATTCAAGTAATTAAAGTGCCTAATGGTGCTTTTCAATTTTTGCAAAATATACATTCTGATAGAGCTTGTGGTCCTACAATTTTGAAACTAGGGTAGACCCTATCTCTCCTCTGTCTCTATAGCTGACTGTCTTAAGATGCAGCAAAGGGGGAGACACCTGTATTGAAACCTCCTCCTGTACTCCAGGCAAAGCAAGAATCTGTTTTAGAGCAACTGACACACTGACAGATACAAATTTTTAGGTTGCTTGGTTGGTGTTTGTCTTTCGTTCTGCACTTAAAAAGAGTAATTAAAAATCCACAGTACACAATCCCCCTCAAAAATTATTAAAAGAAAGTGTGACCATAAATTGATAGGCACTAAGGTGGATGTGAAACTCTGACTTCTGTCCTGGACCTTGAACGATGCTAATTCCAAGAAAAAAAAAACACATTTTGAAGACTGTTACAGAAAAGTAAAATGATTTTGAGATGCCTGATTGTCAGACACATACATACAGTCTGGCAAATACAGGAGAAAGCTGTATAGAACAAAATGTTTTTGCCTTTTCAATCCAATTTTTCAGTGTTTTTGAGCATGACTGTAATAGTCAGGATACTACAGATGACAGTGAGCAGATGTATTTCCTACTCATGGCGAGAACAGATGGAACCTCAGTAATCCTCAGCAAATCTTATTGAACTATGTTTTGGAATAACATCAGCACTGTAATACACAATATTTCATTGATGAATAAATCCTCAGTTACTGGCAAAATCAAAAGGACAAGCCACAAAAGAAGCCAGTGTTAAAAGGACTTATTTTTCTGTAGCAATTTATCCCACTGAGGTCTAAAATTTTATTGAAAGAATTTTTTTTTTTAAATGAACACAGATATTTGAATTGGAGGTTTTGTTCCTTGGATGTTTTATGTTACAGCAGTAAAACAGCAGGGCAAGCAACTAACCACATTTAGAGCATATTACTGTTTTTAAACTGCTGGCTAACCAATGCAGAGGATAATCACCTTTGGTATCTGTGGGTTTATGCATTTCAGTTTCTGTCATTTACAAGTGACATCAGCAAAGAATTTTTTTCAAGCAGCTTAAACGTAAGGTACAACACACAGTGAATGAAATGCAATCCAGCCTGAACTCTTCTGACTCCCTTCTTGTTCTCAGCACAAGTTTGTTAAAAGGCACGACTGGATACATCTGCTTTTTTCTTTTTTTTGAAACCACCTAAAACCACCTACTCCCAGCAGTTACACCTCCTGCATAAAACAGCAATTTAACAAGCTACAGAAAGAAGAAAACACTTTTGCCCTCAAGTCCCCTATACGGGTGCACTAGGTTGCCAACTTACCACCTGGCCCAATGCAAGTTCTACATTTTCCAGGCAAGAGAAACATACAGCCTATATGTGGCATTTAGACAGAGCCTAGCTAAATAAATTAGCATTCTGCCAATGCATAATGGCAAACCTTCAAGCAGAGCTTATTGACTGTGTCTGATTACATGTTCCTAAGAGCCTTGTTACAGTCAATAAAAGGCATGTGAAGAATGATGACAGGGTTAGGAGAAGAATACATTTCCAGAGAGAAATTTATAAATTACGGTTACTAAAATTTCAACACAGCATTTATGGCAATCTTTAAAGATAATCTAGAATATCACTTTCCTACATAGTCACAACTCTGAAGGTAAGCACTTATCCTAGATGAAGCAGTTAAACAAACCCTGCTTCTTTTCAAGTTTTCTAGTTTGTGAACCTACATAAGATATGCAGCACGTATTTTAAAAAGCGTAATTAGAACGACCATTATCATTTTGGCTGTTCTGTAACTGTTGCTGTTGCAGCAGATTAAATAACAGATACGGCTTGTCTATGGAAAACAGTTTATTGAAGTAACGAGGCCTTATAAAAGAAAAAGCTAAAAAGTAGAATCTTGAAAGGAGATATCACTAGATAAACATAAAGAAGAAACCTCTTCTTTAACTAATAGGAAAGAGTACGTATCTCAAGATGCAACACTCAGAGGAGTTCATGATTAGGTTTTTCATCTACAGTATGAACTTGGATGTCAGTTCACATGAACACAGCAGTATAGTCCAAGAATGTACTCCTTGGAGCTAAAAATTTTGGAAATCCAAAGCCACTGTAATAAAGCGACTAATAGCTGCCCATCTCTTTTTACTCTTTACTGAAAGTATTGGAGAGGCATATACTGACAGAATGTCATCTGTTTGCCCCCATCCTTTACTTTCTTCCTACTCCAAGACTAAAAGATCTAAAGCTTGCAACATGTCTTACCCTATCAAACTATCCTAGATGACTTAGAACCCTTTCTCTGAAGTTGAGCAGGCTTTGCTACCTCTAGTGTTCCACCCCCTTCAAGAAACCCTCTCCCTTTTTTTCCCACCAGCAGTTTTAACTGCATAGATACTATGAATCTTCATCCAATGCACTTCCCAAGTCTTCCTCCACTCCTCTATTTTGCTTATGTCCTGTTAATGGGTTTTGAGAAAACTGATTTAGCAGTACTAGTTTAACAGCAAGAAACTCTTACAAGCATAAGAATTGTTGATTGTCACCCAGTTAATACTTCCTATTTTATCACACAATATTTTAAATGGATTTTGTAATTTTCAGAGTTCACTGCCTGTTTGAATGCATAGAAACCCTTTTAGCACAAACCTTGGGTTGCACTAAATAGCTTTTTATTAACACTTAAACCACAATAATTCCTCAAAAAGCTTGAGTACTAACTTTTTTCCTTTTGAGTCTTAAAGCAACTTCAAAAATGGGAATAAGCTTAGAGAAAGAGGTGTTATCTAACTGTTTAAAGAAAATATTAGGCTCTGGAGTTTAGATGCAAATTTTGTTTCAGAATGCTTACTGGTTACTTCATGATATGTTCTAGCTTGATTTATCTTAAGAGGATGAGAACAAACACCACCATCAAATCAGGGGTACATATGGTATTCAGAATTATGGCCATTTCTAGAAAGACTATGTACAGTGAGATGAGCTTTAGTACTGCAGTAGCAGTTAAAATGTAAGCTAAGAACTTAGCATTTAAAGTAAACAATACTTGCAGGAATTTACACAGACTTTTAGACTACTGGACTAATCTAAGTAGCAACTAATAACTACAGTTAGCAATAGTTGTTGTAACAACTGTTCACAGAAGTACAACAAATGTAATTTTATAGGAATTTATTCAGAAAGTAAAAAGTATAACTTGGTTTGCCACTGCCTTCATTA
>WEKW01025618.1:0-12887 GCA_013389905.1 Sula dactylatra
GGGGGGCGGGGGGTGGGCCTGTATTATCACACCTCCTAAACCAGCTCCTGATTTCTGATGAATAAAGCACCATAGCCTACAGCTATACATGCAGTGGTCAAACACTGGAGCAGGCGTCTTGGAGAAGGGGTCGATGCCCCAAGCCTTTTAGAGACATTTGGACAGTGCTCTTAACATGCTGTAACTTCTGGTCCACCCTGAAGCGGTCAGGCAGTTGGACTAGATGATGGTTGTAGGTCCCTTCCCATGGGAACTGTCTGTTCTATTCTATACTCTCAAATCACCTTCCATCAGCCTGCTAAGAACACCTGAAGAGCCTGTGTGCACCAGAGAACCACAGCGGAAGGGCAGAGAGAGTGCGTGCAGTGGAATTCACACTATGGAAAGTCACATTCCTTTGCACTGACAGAGTAATTTTTGTGTTGAGGAAGGTCCCACACACAGAGCATGTGAGGACACAATGGCCTAACTGATACGGTTCAACAAAGGCTTAAACAGCACCAGGGCCCATGATGACCCTGTTCTGCAATTATACTAGGGCTCTGCAGAGCTCCCCGTTTGGTCTGCCCGCTCCCCCCGTCCAGTTCTCTCCGTGCACAGCATCTGGCACTGTTAGGCTCATGGTCACAAGCCCCTCACAGATCACGGAAAAGCATAATGAGATTAGGAATAACACCACAGGTCATCATAAATCAAGCTACTGGCTTCCTATTTTTATTTAATTATATTCAGAGCTACAGGCCACACAAAGTATGAATTCTTTATTAGTTAGCACATAAGTACATTCAAGTTGCACAACTCTTTCCAGACACAGTAAAAGCAGTTTTTAGCCATCAACATCTGCTAGAACATCAATGTAGTTACAATAAAAATCAATGAAACTGCCATTACGGTTAATTCTTTGAAGTGTTGCAGATGATAATGTTACATAAGTCATTATTTCCTGAATGATTCATGTAATCAATAAGCAAAAACAACTGTACTGCTTGCGAGAGTGGTTTTAAAAGCATATGCCAATCTTGGAAAGCTTCAGCTTCTCACTCATTTTGTCTGTTGAAGTAGAAAGATAAACAGATAAATGAGAGGACAGGTTTGTTTAGAGCTAAGAAAGAAACAAACTCTTCAGAACTTCTAGAAGAAAGGCATTGCTCCTGCTAAAATCAAATGTCCGATATAACTGCTACAAATACAATAGAGTTTAAAAACCTATTCAAGCTGGAACACAGCTTCTTGTTCTCCTGGCAAGAACACACAGTTTCTTGGAAAAGAAATACACATAACTTAATATCTTTCTGTGAACACATTAAAGCTGCCATGTGAGGCACCTTGTGAGTTCTAGCACTTTGACTTTTTATGCAAGTTCACACAAAATCCTCAAAGGATGGTAACATTCAGTCACCTGTGAACAGCTGTCACAAATTAAGCTTGATCCCCTCCTGCTGGGATTCAGTGCAGTCTGGCAGGGGTTCCTGTCCTAGCCAACCACCTGGAGACATGTGAAAAGTGTCCCAGTAGTGGGACCAGTAAAAATAATAGCCAAAACCTTCACAGAGGGAACATCTACTTCTAGTTCTCAACAACACCCACCCCTTCCTCTCTGATAAAGCACTTCTCCTAAGATTATCTCCAAGGGTTCTGCAAAGTCAGTCAATACTTAATCTCTACAACAACAGGGGAAGTTATTTACCCAAGGTTGATAAGCAAACTGAGGGGAAAATCAGCAATTCAGACTAGGTCACCTGAGTGCCACTGCAGTGCTTTGTCCTTCAGTGACTCTTCAGCTGAAATTTTTATTTAAGTACAAGTAGCTAGGAGTACCAGCATGCTACTTACACCTCTTCACTTCACAGTTCTGATCCACGTCTGGTACTTATCGGGAAGTGCAGCGCTCATTACTGTGGTATACACTGTGTTACTGGTAGGGAAAGAGGAAGAAAGTGAGTGACATTCCAAAGGGGAGAAGATTAATTTATAAAACTCACAAAGCAGCAGAACAAATTTTAGGGGAAACAAGCCTTCTGCTTAGGTATAGAAGGGTTAGAAAAAGCAGGAAAAAGAGTGATATAAGTAAAGGCCGCTGGCACAAATTTTTAGTATTTTTTGGCCACTTAGTACAGCAAAGGAACTGTACTTGAACATCCATTTGATCACTGTATAAAAAATTAGTATTGCTGATCTTAGCAGGCACACAGATATCATCTTCTCCTTTCCAAATTTCCTCACGTTTCTAAGGCAGAGGAGAGCAAGTCCTGATATCAACTTGGAAGAAGCCATTGCCAAGCTCTAATGCTAATAATGACTGATCCAGGGAATATACTGAGCTCCATATAAAGCTAAAACAAGACAGGATAACCTGCAAAGGTACAATTTGTGGAACAATGCAGAACAATAACAGTATACTGAAATAAGTCTCTCAAAAATCCTCTAAATGGTACCTGAAAGCTATGTCCCCATTTACTGTTTTTTCTTTTTACACGTGAAGCAGAGCTACATCAGAAACTCCGGAGAAAGGCATTTGCAGCATTAACACAAATCCAAAGGTTCCAAAGTGAAAGGCACAAATGACTCAGCACAAAGTCCAGCTGCTCTTCTAAGCAGTCATTTGTTTGACTCCTACTTCCCAGGAACTCTCCACTACCAGACTGAGCCTAACAAAGTGTAGGTTCTCGGCTAGAGTGGGAAACGACAGAAGAAGAGTGCTGTGGAAGTGCAGAGTGCCACGTGCACAAGCAGACATCTAAGCTGGGAAACCACAAAATATTCAGACAGACACAAAGGAAAATCCTAAGGAAGTTTGTGATTGACTTAAGTGGCCTGAGGCATGGCAGGAGGCGCTGATTAACTTCTCTCAATCTAATACTTACTTGTTTAAGACTGGCTTCACTGACAACACCTGTACAGAAAGTTTGAATAGTTGTCATTTTGGTAAATGAAGAGGGAGTAAAAAGGCTATTTAGAAGCAGCAGTAGGATGAAGTTATGCAGCAAAGGAATAATGCAAAGTCAAGGATTTCTCTTGCTGTTTTTTCATTTTTCAACATCAGACCATTTTACAAAAATATTTTTAAAAGCCCACTGAAAGGTGCAATGTTTAGGTTCTCAGAACTAACTGGTAAATACCACTCTGTAACACTTTATCTGCCTGCTGTAATATTTCTAATTGTGCTTGAAATAAGGAACTGCACAAAGATGATGGTGATGGGATTCACCTCTTGCACTTTCCACTTGGATTGGCAGACTATTACAAAATGCCTATGCAAGGTCGTTCAGGAACATTTTAACAAACTTAGCAGCCTTAAACTCTCCAGACACGATGGGCAGTACGCCTTTTTCACCATGCCATCCCGGCACAGCCTTTAAACCCCTGACAAGAATGCAACTGCACTTCTGCTTCAAAACAGAATTTTAAGTCAAAGTCACAATGCAGAATTTAAATAAAATACCTTGAAGAGCGTATCAAAATTGATGTTATGCTGTCCAGTAGCATTGAGAGCTTTGATGGCTGGAGTTCTGCAGGAAAACAACGCAGTATCATTAAACAGACTTCAGTGTTCCAAAGGCTCCAAAGCACCTATGTGAAAAATTTCTCACTAAATGCCTTGACACTGAAACGCTTGCTTTGGCCTAAAATAATCCAGACTTCTGCGTGACTGAATCCAGTGTCACATTGCTCAATCTGCTCTATTACTACACTATCAAGAACAGGCCAACAGAGAATCTGCCAACAGCTTTTTCCAAACTACGCAGCCTAAAGATTGTATGATGTCTGTGAGTGCCTTCCTAGTGCCATCAAATACTTTCACTGTGAATTTAAATCCTTCAACTTTTAGTAAACTTTGCTTTATTAGGAAACTTTTGGTACATGCCTTATCCTTGCAATTTCTCGTCTTCTATGCCATGCCAGGCCACTCAGACTTTCTTCTGCAATACGTGAATATCGCTCCTTAGCAGATCTGTTCCCTTTTGGATGACATTACAAAAACTGAACAGGCTGCCTGGTCAACGAGCTAACACCTGCTCAGAGAAGAAAACACCCAAGTCTCCAAGCTCTTTCAAAGTAAAAGTGTTATCTCACCACAGAGCTGCAAACTAAATTTACCTTCGATCGTCAAAAGGAGGAGGGGTAGTCCAATGGTCGTAGTTTGTCTCCACACGAAACCACCTATAACACAACACAAACATAAAAGCAGACAAAAGCAAATCGGCAGGTAATTAGTAAAGGCCATGAATCAGTGTCTCTGTGTTGCCAAAAGGAAAAAAAAAAACCTCCCTCAAAAGCCTCTTTCCTGTGTCTCTTGCAAGCCCAAGGGATCCTGTGTTGATACTCGTGGCAGCCTTTACCATGAACTACTGAACACAAATGAAGAAGGAGCTGAACTCCTGCTGGTGTCAGTGACACAACAATACAATGACTACAATAAAAGCAAGATCAGACCTTTAAAGAGACTATCAGAGGAAAGATTATGGATCTGCGTACGATATGGCCTGCAGCATTCATTTGGGAGTACACAGAGCCAACAGGACATCTGGCTGTTGCCAAGCCAGTATTTGCTGGCTGACTGTAGTCATTACGTGCCGTTTTACACCACAGGGCAACTATTTAGGATCTCCTTCATATATTAAGCTACTGATTTCACAAAATCGATAGGAACAGTTGTTTTTGAGCCTTCAGCCTTTCTACCACATTGGGACAAAACTACCTTGGAAGTGCTGAATTTACTGGTGCGTTACTTGGCAGACAGACAGGAAAAGCACTCATGTCTCGTCTCCTTTGGAACCTTGCTAAAAAAAGAAATCAACACATACCGATGCTTTTTCCACCCTTGACCCTCTGGGCTGCCCCAACCTGACAAAGTGGTATGATTCCTTCTTCAAGAGAAGCAACTGGGGTTCCTTTCAGAGGTTTTCAAGCTTTCCCTGTCCAGCTGTAAGCATTAGTAAGAGGTGAGCCTGGGTCTCTCAAGGAAGTTGTGTCACTAACTCTGCCTAGCACTCAGGAGGGAATATGAAAAAGCAAAATAAACCATTTTTTTTCTACTTACGCTCCACCTAAAGGATCGAGAGGCCAGAGATCTGCTGGCCCTCTTCTATTCCTTGTTATGACCATGCCTTCTTTGGGCGATACACCTCCTACAATATAGTAAACTTCAGCAATGATGGGAACGCTCGCTAGTCTGATAACAGCTGACTGAAAGTCCTCTGCTCTGCTCAGGGTCTAATGCAAAAAGGAGATCACAGTGAAAAAAGGATCACAGAGCACAGTCAAGCACAAAACCGAGCGCTAGGACATCTTAAAAAGAAGGAAAGGTCCAGCTTTTTTGAGAATGGTAACTGACTCTGAAGTGCTACTTAAAAATATTTCTCTGAACATAGTTTTCCAAACCGACTGACTAGCATATAATCATGAAATGCATATGACCAGTAAATGAACTCATTAATCCCAGCTTTGCAAACATTAAGAGAAAACAGTAAATATACATATGCATATACACCGGCATATATGTACACACATATATGGTGAAAAGCAAAAAAAAGCTGTTAAATCTGCCATTCAAAAGACAGAGACATAACCATACTCTGCAAATTCAATCCTCAAAGTCTTTAAATATGAACAACGGGATAAATGAAAGTGGATGAAAGGGGAGAAGAACCCTCTCCACATCTTTGTCTTGCCAGTGGTTTAAGAGGACTTAGGTAACAATGGTGAATAGGGCAGAGGCATTGCTTACAGCAAGCGTGGCCTCTCCTCCCGTAACCAGGCGACTAACTTATCATAAACTGACAGTTCCACCATGGCCAGTGAAGCTACTGTTTTCAGGCATAGGGCCAAAACCTACCGAAGTACATCTTCAAAAATTAATGCTGTGCAGGAAACTAGAAACAAATATGGAGAACATGCATCAAACAGAATTGTTCAGAAAGATGGGGAAAGCCCTGGAGAACAATTATTTCTGACAGCAACACTGCAGCTAGTAGTTTCGAGTCACAGCCTCAAGTCGTATCTCAAACTCAAAAAATAAAGTCTCCAGTAGACGTTCCAGTTTTGCAGGGAGTATACCTACAAACCATATCGTGCATGTTTACTGGAATTCATGAGAGAGAAGCAGCAGACCTGTTTTAGCTTAGTAGTACCCTAACACAGCATTCATAAAATGCACTATACCAAACACCAGTCTAACTCCGGCCGCTCACCAGCGAGCTCTGCATTTTTAATACACTAATATATCAAACATAGTGTAAAATAACCACTGAGTCTGATACTAACCATCTAAGAGCACAGCTCTTATTTATAATTCAGTTTGTTGAATTACAAATCACAGCTACCTGAATACTCCCTATGAAGGAAGTCTCTGCACAGCCTCATTAAGATTTTTGGCATTGATTACAGATTGCCCCCCGAAGGGCCGGAATGGCCTCTCTCATACACAATGCTGACAATTTGGGGACAATACCTATCCCCTCTTACAAAATGCCTTTACTTATCAATTTATTGATTTTTTTTCTGTGAATCAAAGTTGGAACATCAAATTTACCAGGAGTTTTTAAGTACAAGTGACATCACTGAAGTATGAGAAAATAACACTTACGTCTCGGACAAGCCAGCTGACGGGGTAATTCCGAGTCAGAAAAGCAGCTATTGCATTTTCCCACCATCTACCACCCGCTGGAAAAAAAAGAAGTTACGTACTTACGTGCATGTTATGTACGCTCTGTGAAATCTATCCTCCCGCCTCCCTTTCTTCTCCATGCCCCATCTCTAGCTCTGCAATCTTTCCCTCTACTGCATTACGGAGATCAGTGCAATAAATTCTCCAATTCCTTAACTATTCCACTCTCATAAAAACATCAAAGTTAGGCAGCTTACACCAAACCAACAAAGCACACATGATCTTTAAGTAATCAGAGCCTCTGTACCATCTTGAGCTTATCAACACTTTTTAGAACACTGAATGCTGTTAGTGCTCCTTTTCTATTACTTTACTGATATCTATACATCAAACATGCAGGATGGGCTGCATAACCAGGCTAACGTACCCTGCAAGCCCTCATTTTACAGCATTTGTCGTTCAAATGCTCCGTTTTCTGTATCATTAGATTTGGATATCAAAGTACGACAGAAAGCTAAATCCTCAGTGAAACAGGGCGGTTAAATATCAGCATAAAATGTCAGCGTTTCAGGAGAAGTGGTAACAAAGAGCATAACATCTAGCTGAAACTACAGGTGAAATATAAATAGACAACATAATCCCAACTGAAGTTCAACCAGGGCAGCTGGATTAATACCCCTGCTTTCCAGAAAGCACCTGAGACCTGTAATGACAGCAGCCATCATTAGCTTTTTGGTGTCTTCCAAAAGGTACACTATTCCAGTGAGCAGTGCCATAAGAGGGTGCCCTAAAATGGCAGGAAGTCTGAAGTACAGTGGACAATAAAGAACACAGTGTTCAGCACTGTACAGAGAACACACAGTATCTCTCAGAACTTGCCAGTGCTAGCAATTGCAATTTAAAACTATTACATTTATTCCAATGTTACTAACTTGCTAGCTGCTCAGTTTTTAAACTGCTTTTATTCATAGCTGAATGATAAACAGTGAAGAGTCAAAGGTGACTGTAACAGGGACTAGCACTTTGTAACACGTATTTCCAAAAAGATTGCAGTTCTGTTCATGTGATGTAGTAGTCTACATGTGTCAGCTCAAATATTAGCATTTATCACCTCATTTTTTATCTTACTGAAATATTACAACAACAGGAAGAATTACACAGAAATCATGAAACAGCTAAAAAAGAGGTAGTGATGGTGTTTCTGTGTTGCTGGAAAAAATTAGAACTAAGAAAAACAGAAGGTCAAAACCAGAGACAGCCAGCAGAAACAACATGATTGTCACTTGATAGACTTTCACCCTAATTTAAAGTCATTCCCCTTCCCATCTATAGCTCACATGCTGGTTTCCCTAAATTTTTAGGTCAGTTGTACAGTGGCAGATAAAGCAGCAAGCAGACAGCAACAACTGATTTGCAGGAGCAGAGCATGTGTTGGGTGAATGACTCGTCTGGAGTTAAGAAGTGAACCAAGCCAAGGCACACAGGTGGACAACAGCACATCAGCTCCTGGCAGACAAGAAGGCCCCATCACGCACACACATTTGCAGCACTTGATTCCTCAATCAGAATCCGGAAAACAGAACAAGTTTGTGCACACATTAAACCACCTCCCTGTTGTCTGTGACCCTTGTACTGAGGGCTGAAGCACGCTGCTGAAAAACAGCACAGAGAATAGGACAGCACTGGTTTTGTCCTCAAATTGTGCCTGTTGACATATATAGGGCTTTGGTCCACAAAATTTTGTGAATCGAGCCTTTTGCAAAGACTCGATACACTGAAGACTTTTTTATTTCCAAGCTTATATTAGTATGAACTAAAAGCAGTTTTCATCTCTCACATCAGAAACAGGCTTTTAAAAAACATGAGTGTAAACTGTGGAAAGAATCTAGTAAATGGAACAAGGCAGTATTAACAGAGGAAACAGGAATCAAAAGGTGCACGTGCTCTATAGCAAAATCCCTACTCAGAGATAATGAATATGTAAATAATGTATACAGTGAACACTTTGCATAACATCTAAAAAAGTTTTCAAAGCCAAAAGGTTGTCTAATTAAACTATTAAAAAGAAGAGTTACTTACCACAATCACAAGTGATAAACAAACATTTATTTTAAGTGTTGGTTCCAACCTGGAGTACATTGTTTCCAGTTCTAACAAACAGCTAATAAAGAACAGCAAAAAGTGCCTGCTTCTTAAGAAAAGAAGGAAGAGGGGGAAGGGATGAAAGAGGCAAACCCAAGCTCTGAGTTGGTTATAACTATCAAGATCTGTGAAACTGAGGCGCTGACGGAAAAGGCAGTGACCCTTCCTCTACCTTCCTGACTGTTACAAGCCCTTCTCTACTGTCAAGTTTTAGTTCTCAGTAGTGACAACTCTCAACTTCCCTCTACTACCAGATCTGTCCTCAGCTGCCTTTGCAGTATCTCCATGCATTCTCTCAAGCCCTGCTGCCTTTCCCCTAGAACTCTTGGTCTTCCGCTTCTCTTCCCATCCTCTTTGAAGCTGCCTCATGGGGACAGAGAAGCATGGAATACAGAGAAAGAGAACTAGCAAAGCAGCCATTTATTTGCTGTACACGACTGCATCTTTTTCTCTCTACCCCTACTCTACCATCTCCAATCGTGCCTCTTGAACAGACCACATTAATTTGTCTCTTCAGGCTTTCCCCAAGATTATATGTCTCCTTTGACACTTTTCAAGCTCAGGTGACACTGCACTGACAAACTAACACCCTTCTCCTGTACAGCAATCAAAAACTGGCAGCACATGTGCTTGCAACCCCTGAGGGTCTTCTATTCCAGCTCCTTCCTAGCAACCTTAATAATTTATTTTTTTTTTCCCCCCTCTGGAAGAACGTGGGAGAAGGGCCAGGGCAGACGACAATCAACTAAAACGGTGTACATAACATGAAGTGCGGAAGATGGATTTAGTTTACCTCGTTCATCGCCGGAGATTGTGAACTTGTATGGACTTTGTCCAGTCCATAAGCCTACGTAACCAAGAAATGTGGTGCCTTGATATGCTACCTGAAACCAGGAAACATGCAGTATTTCAGCATCCTGGAAAACAACACTACTTACAATATAGGCGACATTCTGAAGCAGCATCCTGTACTTTTTCCTCTAAATTTCACACATAAGCTGCTATAAAACACTTTGCCTTAAATTACAGTAAAACATGCAAAGTAAATTATAAAGACTCTGAGGACCAAAATGCACTGCATCTAATTTGTTAATGATCGCTAACTGCTACAGAAGTTTTGCTCAAGTTAGCAAGGCCCCAAGAAACAAAGAACAAATTCTCCATTTGCAAAACTGACTAATAAATATTAATAACATCACACTAACAAGGACTGCACTAGCAACTAGTTCAGCTTTGGAAGTTTTCACCTAACACACACAATTGGTCACAGAAATTAACAAGGCCTTAGAAAAAAGCATTAGAATGGGTCCCTGCCAAAACTGATCTCTTCTCTGTATTCTCTGGTATTTCTTTTTTTTTTTTTTTAGTATCTTGACATTTCCTTCTTTCAACATCCTCTTCCAAATTATGATTTTGTGATACTAGATTATGCTGTTCTATTTGTTCCAGTTGATCACCACAAACTGGATGTCCAGAAAGCAAAGAAAACCAGCATTCATCCCGCATTCCTAAAGAGAGTGACCATGGTGCTCTAATAACCCAATAAACCTGGGAGGGGAACCACATTCCCACACCGAATCCCACTGCCTAGGCAGCTGTACGACCACTTCCCGTTTCTCACAAAATACCACCCAGCCATATCAACCACAGATGATACCTGCCCACTTTTTATAAACCACACGTCGATTGTAATCTTGCTTAATATATCGACAAAATCGTAATCCAGGTTCCGACCATGGTAAAAGTTTCCTTTGTCATCCTGAGCAACAATACTAGTACAGAACCTTCAAAAACAAAAAGCGAAAGAACAATTTAAGAAAAAGCTATGACAACGCTTTCAGCATTAGAGTTCAACTAGCTCAGTGTTTCAGGAGTAACGGAGTTGGTCTTATGCAAAGTATTTTACTCATGTAAGCACACAAATAGGAGTTTGCATTATGTCATTAACACGCTTCCCAGCCTGAGAGAACAGCCTCATACTATACTTCAATAAAATTTCTTACAAGTTTTAATTTCAAATTGGGAAAAAAGGTGGGGGGGGGGCAAAAGGCTTGACTGAAGCACTGCATAACTACACATCACTACAGTGTCCTGTGTGACTTATGCGTGATACCCGTAAAGGAAAGTCCTTTTGCACAGAGTCTAACATACAAAACTTACCAGGTCCCACCTGGCTCAGGAAGTCAAAAGCCACATTATGGTCTGCAACAGGAAAGATAATTACAGGCCAGGCACTGGGAAAAAATTATTTCCTTTGACTACTTTTCTAAATCGAAGGGAAAAGCTGACATCTAAAAATGTCCACCAAGTATCAGTCTGAAACTTTCTGGATTTCATTTTGACAATTATAGATTGTTTCATTTCAACTTGGATCCCGTTTATATTTTGAATCACAACTAGATTAAAAGTCTTTTCAAACTGAAAACATCATTTGTTAAGGTAACAGTCTAACCCCTCCTCTAGAACAGGAAGCGTGCTGAAATTCCTTTCAGTTTCATCAAAACAGACTTTTTTAATGAAGTATGTTGAATTAGCAGGAAATTAAAACTTTATTTTCTCTGTGGAGTTATGAGTTCATCATTCCAGTGATGCATAGCACCGCCTTTCAAAACTGTAGAGGTAAAAAAATTTTGCAGACAAGAGTTTCTTCCCCAGTTGATGTTTTTTCTTTAGTATCATTCATTACAGCTGAGAAACTTAAAATTTCATGGGCCTTACCAGGGCTAAGAATGATAAGTGTCCTCTGTGAAATACTAAGAAAGCTGGCATTTAAATGACTATCTTATCCAATATTTAAAAAGAGATCACTTATACTGAATACCACACATTAAGAAAAAAAATAATCCAAATGCATACAAGTAGCTGTATGCACCTGCTTTTTACTAAAGTCTTTACGAAAAAATTTTTAGGATCCTCACAGGCAACACCAAGGGTTTATTATTCTCCTGCACATGTTTCTAGGGGAAAAAAAGGCAATGAAACTAAGTATTTTTTCCACTGAGGTTTTGTTTGCTGTCATAAAGATACTACATCCCATTTTCCATTGCGCAAATGCAAAAGTTACATTACCCAGTCATTGCAAACTTTCATCCAGAGAAAGGTTTAGAAGCAGCTTTATCTCAAATGAATGGTTAAAATAATTAGATTGCAACTAATTCTTCTAGTTTCCTTTTTGGTGAAATACGACAAGTTAAACAACAGAAGAAAACATTACATGATATTAGAAGATACAACAACCAAACCACTTCGAATGGATAGTCCTTCCTTATTAGCAGAAAATTTCACACTTGTACACCTTTATACAGATATGCATACACAAACACATTACAGCTACATGTTACCTTTATTAACAAATACAAATACTCTGCGTTTCTCCTTCAGTTCAGGATACAAACCGCCTCACAAGAATGAAACCTTCCAGCTGAACATATGAAACGGTACGGGAATGACCAGTGCAAATCATCTGCCACGTGTCTTCACCTGCTTTTTTGTGTGCTCTCCCACGCCGAACCAAAATGAATCTCTACATCCATCTCTACCAGATTCTGTAAGTACCAGACACTTACGCAGTAGATTCATAAGCGAAGTTAAGCAGGAGTCCATCTCCAAGACTTATTCCCAAGGCTTTGCACAGTCCCCGAATTTCGCCCACGAAGGGTTGCGGCATAAAGAATTCCAATTTTTCTGCTATTGGCCGAATGACTTCGTGGACCCATTTTGGTACACTTTGACTGCAAAATACACTCAAGGCATTAAGTAAGAGAGAGAGAAAAAGTTTGCAGCTTACACCTGGCGGTCAGCTACTCGAGGAGTCTGCCACCTCTCTGATCAGCCTTGTCCCAGCTGATGCTGGCCAGCCACGAGCAGCCTCAATCAGCCATCCCTGCATCCCACCCCTCACCGAACCTCATCACCTCCTGCGCATTCCCTGCACAGCCCGAGCAAAACATGCCTCACTGGCTTCCTACTTGGGCCATTTTTGGGTTTTTATTCCTGCCAGGGATCTCCCCAGTCCGTGCTGTGACAGGATCCTTGCGTACAGCGCTGGGTTAACACTCAAAACGCCCCTGGCTTTCGGAGCCGAGCAGCCGTGCAGCACCCCGGGCCGCGGGGAGCGGCGCTGCCCTCCCGCCGCTCC
>WEKW01025618.1:13133-31780 GCA_013389905.1 Sula dactylatra
TCCTCACCCCGCCCGCCATGGGCGGCCCAAGGGGAAGGGCCGGGAGAGGGCGGCGGCCGCCCTCTTCCCGCCGTGACGGCCGCCCGCGGCGCCTAACGGTCGCCGGGGGAACGTCGTCCCATCGCCTCAGAGAAAGCGGCTCCCGCACCGCTATGGCCAGGGGCCGGCCTCCCCTCACCGCCCACACCCCCTCTCCCCTCAGCTGTGACTGCAGGGAGGATGTGATGGAGAGAACGCCAAGAAAATACCACAAGAAAAGGTGCAGCGGGAAAGCCGGGGGTTAAGGCATATGTTTCATTTCCCCTGTGTTTTAGTAAAGAGTTTCGAAGAAGCATCCCAACATTCTCATTTTTGAAAGTAGGGTACATTCCTCTACTCTTGACAGCAACTGGACAGCACTCAGCTTGCTGAACCCCCGTCCCAGGCTCTTGTCACAAGGGAAAAGGGAAGAGACGAGACTAGCCCCTAGCCCTGACGCCAAACACAAAGAATTAATTGCCTCTCCGTTTCAGCCTCAGAAGTCATTTCCCAGAAAAGAAAAAAACTGTGAGTGTTCTATATAAAAGTACATACCCATCTCCTGCTACTGTGGTCGCTTCAGCTGCTGCGCCACACTCCATTTCCATAGCACCACAGCTCCTCTGCAACCATTCACGTCTCCAGCTCCCAGCTACATATTCTCCACCCCGCCAGTACATTGCTCTCATTCCCAAGTAGCAGTCCCTGCCCTTCCCTCAGCAGGAGCATTCAGTTTGAATGCAACATTCAAAGTCATACAAAGTTTCTGCTTTGTTCTTCTGTATCGCTCTGAAGCTTCTACAAGCTTTTTTTTTTTGCGCTTCAGGAAGCAAGATGTGACAACAAAACAAGAAAACATAAAATACACCAACAAGACAAGTAATAGGAATTAAAGTGAATACAATTGCAAATACAATTTACACGTGTAAACATGCCTAAGCTGAGTGAATTGCCCCATGTGGGATATGAACATTAACCTGGTTTCCTAAGGAAGGAAAACCACACCCCAGCAAATCCTTTTGCATTATATTGGGCATCTGGCACCTGTTTCTGACCCCAAGGAAATCCATTTCAAACAGTACAGTGGTATAACTAACTCTCCTCAAGTTTCCATTAAAACAGGTGGCTGGGTAAGGTACAAAGAACCCATGAATAGTCCCAACAGAGGTGAAGGCTGAAGCAAGAGTTAAACCTCTTAGGTAAAGGATCCACACATCCATGTTGTTCTCATGTATGTTGCAAAAATCAGAGAACACGTCCCATCACAAGATGCACTAATAGAGGAAAATACGGTTCCTTAGTTCCCCTACAGGTTATGCTACCTTTAAATAGCAACATGAAAACCATCTCCCATACACTAATTTTATTCTTCTTCATAAACCATAATGGAACTGGTTTTCCCCCCAATTGTTCACTTGATCTTATCTGTATTATGAGAATTTGGTTTTATTATTATTAAATGTGTACAAAGCAGACACTTAGAAAATGGCTTACTCTGTAAAAATCACATCCCAAAGGCAGGCATAGACATTACAAACACACACATTACAGACTGAGCCAGAATATTCTTTTTCCTTCCAATCACCTATTCATGAATCAGTTCAAGTAAAATATTTTTACAATGAGGTTGTATGTTTCAATACTTACACATACAAACCCAGCTCTAAGGAAATAATATTCAATGAAAGATAATTTCCTCCTTCTCTAGAATGCTTTGAAAAAAAAAAAAACCAAAATCCTTGAAGGATTAAGGCCTCTACCATCTGTCCTACAGATGCAATACCAAGCAGCTTGCAAGTGTTGACTTTGTAATTCTGAACAGAACAGAGATAAACCCATAAGGCATTTCAGTCCCTTTTTTCCTTTGGGGTGGCAGTGGGTGGAAATAAGCATTTCTCGGGCTATTTCTTCAAGGGTGATTAAGTACACTATTACTGTTTTCTTATTTCAGGAGCCGTCGTCTCTTTTTCAGAAGTGCATCTCGAAGAGCCAGCTAAGTATGAAGAAAGAATAGAATATACAGGTAAGGATAATATTAAGTAAGGAGACAACAACACTGTCACATCAATGACCCTCTTGAATTTCTTTAACCTCAAGGAAAACCACTAATAGCTTATCAGCTAGAACTGGGAGCAGTAACTGCTGAGTGCTAACGGCTACAGTGGCAGAAACGCTGTGGTGGTTTAGCTAAACTCAATAGTACAATTAAAGAGTTGGGCTTCGAAAAGAAGTATTTCAGTACATCATTAGCAGATCCTATATAACAAAAAAGAGTAACATAAACTGTTCTTCTAATGACTCTTATTCAACTAGACGAGATCAAGAAAAAAATTCAGTCCAGCCAAGAGGTAAGCAGTATTAAACAGCATTTTTTTCAATATTATTACGAAGCTGCTTTTCAAGGGGGAAGGAAGGATGCTATAATTTTTACAAGTGCCGTATCTCTCTAAAGAGACTTTGTTGTGTATTTCAGACATGTTTTAGTTGGTAAGGGGACTTAATCTGCACTATAGACAACAGGCCATTTTATTTTACCATCAAGGAGGGCAGCAGAGCACAGTATGCTACAACCACAGTACTTCAACCCACTTTTATCAAGTATTTCCAAATCATGGTCAACAGAACTGATGCTGTGGCCTAATTTTAGTGAAAAAAGTGTGAAATAAATTCTTGTTTCACTGTTTAGTTATTACATTTAAACTCAAAACATTAATTGGGAGTATGGACTGAAACCAATTAAGATGGCTTTTTAGAGAAAGAGAGCCAAGTATAACAGCAGTTTCCTATAAGTGCCTGGACTGTTCGTTTGCAACATTTGTGTGTTTTGAGAGCTGGGTTAACATAGTCAGCCTTATCTGGGGTGAGGCAGAGTAATAACAAATAAGACTACAGAGGATAGTAGTCCAAGTCTTCCTGTTTAACAGAAACACTTAAGACATGTTCTGTCTGAGTCTATAAACAGTTTCAGTCTTGCTACTCTTAGGGCAACAAATTCACTAAGACAAATATACATTATCCTAATGATATGATTCTGGAAACAACTCACAAAGGAGGGTTTTTAAAAGAAGCATCTGAGTGCACTCTAGCACAAGACAACCTAGCAAAAAACCACAAAAATGAACACCACACAGAAACAAGACCCCTGCATAATTGGATCATTCAAGAAGTTCTTCTTGGAACACATTCCAAGGAGTTCAATCCTGTAACACCCCGTATAACCCTAGACTGGCCAATCTGCCAGGTTAGATAAAAGGATTAAGGCAGATTGTTGTTGTTAGCACAGACTTACCCTGCCAAGGTGAAACACAGCAGGGCACAGCAATAGGCCTACACCAATTCTCTGGCAACAGCTGCCACAGTTCAGGCATTATCCCCAGCTGAGGTGCACCCCAGGAGCAGGGGGCTCCCCATCCACACTCCATTCTCACTAGCTCATCTAACCCCAGACACCTGCAGGAGCTAGGTGGCCTCACTGCCCAATGCCCTCAGGAGCAAAGTCATCCCCTGAAATTTCCACCTTGCCTTTTAGATACCCCTTCAGTTACCCTTGCCACAGCTGCCTGCAGGAACACACAGTACCTGGACTGCCAAATACATCTTTTTAGCTTGTATATCCTCTCACAAGGGCGGTCTTGAATCCTGTATCAGCCCTACGGTCAGGCTTATAGCTGAGGAAACAGCAGAGGGCAGGGGCTTCAGCACCACGAGCAGCACGTTGTGGAACTACTGTGGCAGGCTAAACTGAAGCGATTTATTTTTTCTCAACAGTTTCAAATAGGTAATAAAAAGCATTTATGTCTGTGCTTCAAGTATATTTGTGACAAGCTATTTGATGACCTCACAGCCAAGACAGATGAGTCCGTATCATGATGGTAACAGGAGAAAGGTCAGAGAAAGAATATGGAGAGGGAAGAAACACGCTAAAAGCTTGTCCTGAAAAACAGCTCCTCAATATCAGGGAAACATTTCTTTTATCACAGGATTATAGTCAGGGTTCTAATATAGTCCTGTTAGTTTATATAAAGGAAAACAAACCACATTATCATTGCCTTCCTAAGCTGCACATGACTTGGCAACAGGGCTTGGTCATCGATGCATATTGAGGAGAAGAGATGGAGAAAAGAGTTCTTCACCACCGCTATCTCTGATATACCCCCTCTGGGGTAGGATTCAAGGGAAGCCACCTTGCCCACAGTCCTTCCCAGCAATTAAACAATCCAAGTCAACAGCAGCAACTTAGGGCACAGCATAGACAGCACTTCACCTGCATTTTAAGTTTACCACTTGGACCGCCCCACCTATTTTCAACATTAAATATTACCTGTTTTTCCCTGAAAGAACGCTTATTTTTTGTCCGGACACTATGACTGTATCTCATCATCATGAAGTTCTTGTGCTTTTTCTTTTCTTTGTTGGAAGAGCTGGCAAATGGGTTAATTCTTGTTTTCTTTTTCACAAATTCTTTTCTGTCTGTTTTTCCAGCCTAGAACAGACAACATAAGGTAGTAACAGGGGGTCTTTTTCCTTCCCCTACAGTTAACATCAGCTGCTAAGGTGACAGGTTCTACGACAGTAACAATAAAGGTTCAATAAGTCTCTGTGTAGATTACATGCATTCTTCCATGCTGGCTCTGTTAAGTCACTATTAAGTCACAGTGGAAACTGGGTGTCTTTTTGTATTATCTCCTGTCACCAGCAAGAAGCTGTTTATCTGTTACAGCCCAGATGCAACAGCACAAAACGATACTAAACATTTCCAGAACACAGATAGCAGCTGGGCACCCATCTTACAGATGCAACCCCACCACCTCCTCCTCCCACAGGAGACAAAAAACTCAAATCCAAATCTAGAAAGGCAGATAATACGAAATAGCCACGGTCCTCACCATTGCAGTTGCCAATCTGGTCTCCTTGTCCGATTTAGGCTTCTTGTGCAGATGTTCAATATCTCTGAGTGAAAGCAACTCTCCCCTACACACACAAAAATCCAAAAAAGGCCATCAGACAAAAGTTGGCCTGGGAAGAAAAACCAAATGCCCTCCAGACCCTTTGTCTCTCACCAATCTCTTAGACCTTTGTCCTCTTATAAACTTGTACACAAGCACTTGTTCTTTCTCTCAGGCTAACCCTCAGGCTTGGGACAACCCTTACAGAAGTCTCTAATTACTGTTTTTCAAGTCCTGCTTTAACCACAAAGTTTAAGACACTCTAGAGATATAGTAACTGCTGCTACAAAACACGCCTATTGGTCTGAACAAGCAAAACAGTCCCATAGTTCCCATCAGCCCTTCATGTCTTTTATCCCAGGTAGAAACAAACCCCCTGGGACAGGAGCCCTTCTAGGCTGTGTGGCTGTTTGCCTCCTGTAAGCAGGGGATACTGACCAACAGCAGAGCTTTGTGCCCTTCTGCAATTATAAAAGCTGTATCACCAGGTAGTACAGAAGAGAAAGCACTCAATATTTCCTCTCCTACCTGCCCTCCTCCTCTTCATCGTCTATTTCAATATTTTTCCTCTTGGCAGCTTTACCAGGTGCAGAATTGAGTTCTTTGGAGAGCTGGGCAAGGCGTATTTTGTGGAAGTCTTCTTGGGTTAGCAGCCTGCTTGTACTGACTGCTGCAGCTTTGGCTTTTCTTTCCTCTATGGGCATGCTTTTCACCTTCTCTGCCTTTTGAAAAAAGTGCAAATCGAGAATCATCCAGAACTTGGCAAACCATTTCTGTGCCGTAACCCATGACCTCTGCCTCCCAAACACCTACGTAAGAGCAATGTTGGGAAATGCTATAACCAGCTGTTAGGATTCTTCATAGTCTTATATTCAACATGTATTATTAGAAGGACAAAGTACTTCCACTCCTTCATACTTCAGAGTGAATAAAAGCACTCATGTAAATATAGTAGCTTTGAAGAAATTTAGCACTGGGACAGAAATCCCCCCTTTCACCTCCTCACCCTAAGAACATGCCTACTTCAGCACAGGTGATAAGTGGTACTTCAACCTCACTGATTCTGATCAAGTTACTCCACAGCCCTGTGTAGTTAGTTATGAGCAGCCACATGAAGGTACAGAGCAACAGGAGCTGGTCTGCTATTAACAAGACTTATTTGTATTCGGGGTAGAAGACACTCAGAACTCACCATTTCTTGCTGCTCCTCATCTGAGGAGTGATGCACATCAATCCATTCTCCATCTTCATTATCTTCTTCCTCACTCAGACTAGCACTTTCCCATCCGTCTGTTCAAGGGAAGAAGTGCATGGTGGTGTTAATCCAGATTCTGTTTAACTGTCCAAGTTTGTAATCATTTCAGACTGGATTGCAAGCTCTCTCCACCTTTGACTACCTATCTGCTAACCGCATTTATGCCCAGGGACATGCTTACCAAGCAGGCAAGCTGCAGTGTCTCAGCATCCCAGCCTTAGCACTCCAGAGACATTACAAAGACATAAGATACTTCACACATCTCATTGCTGTTTGTTAATAATTTTCGGAAGACATCCACAGCTGAACAGACCAGCAGCTCCCATGCTCTCCACTGGCAAGTTCAGCTATGAAATTCCATCCAGCTTGCAACTAATTCAGAGCTGTGCAAAAAACCTCAGCTTCGATTTCTTAGCACAACCACATCACATACGCATTCAGTTATGGACACCTATTTTTTATAGCGGTAACTGCATATGGCAGTGTGAGATATTTGAAAACACCTCCCCCTACAACAGACAGCTTAAAACAGCTGACATATTTTGTCATTACTGTGAGCTGCAGTCGCCTTGATGTATTTAATACAAGCTTTCAACAAAGCTGCAACAATGGTGATCAGAGCCTTTACAGGAGCTGCATTTACATACACCTCACTCAAAACCAAGCCAACCACAGGAAATACTCAAAGCAACTTGAACAAGCCAGCAGCACAGCAAGCCGTACCACAATGCGATGCTTTGCAAAGCCTAACTCTCATCTGCAGTTACAGATCCTCAAAACAGTGCGTTTGGGACAGTCTGTAAAGAAACAAGGTAGTTGAGAGATGCTAATCCTTATTACACTGTTAGGTAATGTTTGTTCCCCACTCCCTGCCATCTAAACCAAGGAGGGAAGCAATGCCATTTATAGCTAAGTTAATTACTACATATATGCATTGCTCTTCGCTGTTGGTCAAACCGACTGATGTGCTGAAGTTATCAGCTTCAGAAACCAAAGCAGATAGTAATAGTAATCACTGCACTCACATGCCTGAGCAACAGCACATCTCAGGGTGTTTATTCCTCCACTACTCCCCCACTGCGGTATCTCCAATGCCCTCAGGCTTGATTTGCCAAACTCCTCTGGCTTGATATTCTAGTCCCTTCCCATCTTTTTTGTCCCAATTCAGGCAGGGGTTCCAGGTCATGTGAAGCATTTACACAGGAAGTGATTTCAAGACGCCAAATACTATTTCAAAGTACTATTTCAGTGTTCTGATAATACGCAACAAAAACTTTTCTCTATGAAGAGCTGAACACGTGAAGTTCCTTCCTCTGCTTTTCCATCCTTCAGTGTCTGTTGTACAAAGCAACACAGTAGCAGGCTTCACTGGATAAACTGCACTGACTCGAGAGTAGTATCAGTGCTTCTTAAGAAACACAGACATGCACAAGCCATGCAGCATGTGACAGCAGCAAATGAAGTGTACGAACATCACGTTTCACGTCCAAATAAAAACTTGGTGACAATGGTGCTCAAAAAAGAAAGGGTAAAGAAAATGCCAACCTTCTCCTTGGTTTCCTCCCTTTTCCTTTTGACTCTCAACATCCAGTACTTCTGCTCCTGGAATATAATCTTTGGCATCTAGTTCTCCGTATTCATGAATCCTGGCTTCCAATGAGGCCTCAGTGGGCTTACCCTGCAAGTTAACAAAACACATGCTTAACCAGGCTGCTGTTTTAATGCCCACAAATCCAGAAAAATTGGGGGAAGAGGAGAGTGTGGGTAGAAAACATAAATTCTGCCTGATATTATGAGAGAAGATCTTGAATCACTAAATAGTTGAACGAACTCTAGGAAGATATTCAAGCTTCTGTAGCACAATCCTTCTGTCATGCGATTTGATAAGTTTCAGGTAAGGAAATCTTTAAATAAGAGCATATCAGCAGGCAGCAAGGGAGCTGGTAGGGGAGGAATGCAGGCGTGATTCCACCTCATTCTCAACAGGCTACAAGACCAGTTCTCATCATCATTTTTGAGCACATGAGCCTATGTTTATGGTGAACGCAATGCACTTAAAACACTTACCCTGAATTTTTTCTGCAGCATCTCCGGATTCAGAGAACGGAAAAGGTGTATCAGAGTTCTTGCAGACATCATCACATCTACCCAGAAAAAAAAAAGTGTCCAGAAAAAGCACAGAAAAGCAGAATTCTGAGCAACCTGAAAGCCCACTCAGATAATCAGTATTTACAGCCTGCTCATGCCTTTTCTGAAGTTACAGCTCCCTCTGATTTTTCCAACATGGGATCCAGCTCTTCCTTAGGGCTAAGTATTATTAGCAAGCAGTTTCCCTTCTTCAGTTTTGTCAATTAGTCCCCCTGCCATAACTACCCTTGACTGTTTTGTCTCCTATATATATATACACACACACAGACACTCAAAAAACAGAGAAATGCAACAGACACATTGAAAATTATACCTCTCAGCCCACAGAAAAAACAATTAAGACATCACTGTTATAAAAGTTATAACAATGGAGGACCAGATGATACAGGAGAAAAAAGATTTAAAAGTCATATCCACTTAATACTCTTACTTTTATTTTTGTGAGTCTTGTACTGAACAAGGTCTTGGAGCAAATCTTCTGTCATGGCTAGGGGACATCTCGCAGTGATTTCTTTTATCGCATTGATTCTAAAAAAAATCTGAACGTGAATTATTTTGACCGCCACAGCTGGGGGAAACTCCCACCAGCCCAGTAAAGACGCAGTTATTTGCAACTTGAAGAACCTTATCCAGCATTTACACAACATCTAGCTTAACAGAGCAGATCATCACAAGTAGTTCTCTGTGGCACAGTTCTCCAAAATGCTCCATCTTTAACCCATGCTGTACTCTCCCACTATTATTTTGTCTGATCCAGGGCCTCAGGACTCTGCAACTGAAGTCTGGGTCCAGGCAGACAGGAAAAGCAGTCAAACAATCACCAGGCCAGGCCAAAAAATTGAAAAAGAAAAAAAAAAAAAAAAAAAAAAAAAAAATCAAGAAACAGTCAACCATGAGCAGGCTAAAGACAGTATGACAGAAGTCCATGGGCTCACACAAGTTCCCTTTTAAACTATCTTCATGCACACTTAGTATGCTAAATACCTGGATTAAAACCATGCCAGAAGGAAAAGGAATAACTCACAAAATATTCACAACTTATCTACACACAATAGTCTGCTCCTGTTGAGTGCTTCAAAGACAGTTCAGCTCTCCTACATTTGTTGAACATTCTCTACTCCACTTACATCAGAGCTTTAACAAATACCTCTCTTGACTAGTCAAAGTACATGAGTTTCACTAAAAGCAACACTTAAATTTGTCATCAGTAGTGAAGTTTCACCCACAAAAGAGTCCTGAACTATGATGCTAGCCACTCACTGAGGATATACAAATATATTAATTCACAGACAAGAGGTCTGCCCTCAAAGTAGAAATAACAATATCCAGGAAGGAAGCAAAATACAAGACCAAACAACAGAAAAAATGCACCATCATAGAATCCAGAGCAGTTAAGTCACAGCACTAACCGCAGAAACCCATCATTCTGGGGAATTTAAAACACTGCCAACAAAAATAAGGGAAAATCATGCTGAGATACTATCCTAACTTGCTTTCATTCAAGCAGGTTCTTGAAAGCATAGTACGAACGACAGGACTAAGTTGCAGGTGGTGTAAAAAAGAATATTTTTCCACATTCAGAGACAGTTTTACAGTTATTGTAATATTCTGTACCCACCCTACAGTCATGACCTCCCCAGAATTCTTGTCAGTGACAAAGTTGTTGGCAATAGTCATTAACACCGACTGGATAATCTGAAAATAAGAAAAAAGGGTAAATAAACTTAATGCATATTTAATGAGATTGTGAAAATGATCACATTATTAACAGAGCCCCTTTCCCAGAGAGATTGAGCTCAGGGCTCATAACTATAGCTTGCAAATATTTTCTAGACCGAAGTTCTCTTACGGAAACAAAAGGCATCTGACATGGGTGGGTTTTTTCCCTTTATACAGAACAATCCCTTGGAACTTGAAAAGCTTATGGTAATTTTTTGCTACTTCTGCAAGACCAAGCGTCTGACCAGATTCTCCTTTCCCCCCTCCCCACAAATGTGCTCAGTTGCATTTCCACACTGGCCTGCTGTGCATTTTTAATATCAGAGACTGGCAAAGTACTGACCTCGGGTGGTACCAGCTGATGTGAAGCTTGTGCGGCAAACAGAAGAATCTTTGTCACTTCTGGAAGAGTAAGAGAAGTAGGAAGAAGGTAAAGTATATTGCTGCAGCTTAGTCTGGCCAATAAACGCATCCACCAGAGGAGCTAACTCCACAAGTTGCTCAGTTTACATCTCAAAGCCATTCCTCCTCTCCCACCACGCAATAGGAACTCATCTGGTCTCTACTCCAGCAGCAGTGCAGGCCCTCAAAAGCCAGCCAAAACAAGAAGAAGAAATGCTCTAGAAGTAGAGTGAAACTCCAGTGAAACAAAGCAGCAAAAGGCAGTCAAGCCTTGCTCAACTAGTCAGGATTTGCAAGTAACTAGGCACTCAGTAGATTCATTTTATTCCATTGCTGGACTAGCTACCAGTACCTACTCACTCACAGCACTGCTTCTAAGAACGCACTGTGCATGTGACATGATGGACCAGCAGTGTTATCTACTAGTAGCTACTTACCTCTCTGATGGGGTTGTAGGAACCTCTGAACGAAGGGGTAGAAATTAAAAAGAAAAAGCTGCAAGAAAGAATTTATAACAGGTTAGCTTCTTGTCTTTTAACTTGAGATCACCTTCATAGGCCGATATGCTGTAAAGCTATCAATGACTCTACACAGCTTGCTCTCCAAACGCCTTGGATTTTTTCCATGACACGTTTCTCCATCTTGAGCTCGATATATGTGATGAGGAAACGACTTGCACAAAGGAAATACAAGGCTCAATCCCAAGCTCTGTGAAATCCAGACTGGTTCTTCTTAGACCGCACAAAATTCAAATTAGGATCATGCAGAGTGCCCTACAACATGCCACTTCCCTTTGCATCGAGGACACAATCTTCTCCCAAAACAAAGAGACTCCAGTAATTTTGATCACAAAGTGGCTGTTCCCCAGACAGCACTGTTAACGAGCAACTGCTGGACTCCTTTGAAAAGCCTTTCTCCTTTGAAGAACCTCCCAGGAGCACACAGGTCTTGAAAAAGACACGTTGTCCTCTATTTGTTGGACAACTCAGCTATTCCATACCAAGGGCTTTAACCAGCAGAGATCACTTGGTACCACTCAAGTCTACATCACTGCACCATTCCATGAGGCCCACTGGCAACTACCTGACCATACATCTGCTCTTTTCCACGTACAGCAAAATTAAACCTCTTTTTCCAGAGGAACAAGGCCAGAGCACGCCACCACCCCAACCATGCTGGCCTACCATCAGACCATTATAAAACTATGAGAGTACGTACCTCGTGTATCCCAACTAGCCTAGATATTAGGTCCATGAACATCATCTTCACTTCAAACCGTTCCTTACAGTTCTCCAGCTGCTTCAGCAGTTTCTCTGCAAAGTCTAGAAGAAGCAATAATAGATTTGTGGTAGGCTTAAAGAACACAATGCAGAACTCAGCTGGGATTAGGTTAAAAAAAAGCAGTCGGTCTGGGTTTTTTTTAAGCCCCAGTGCCTCCATAGTACAGGAGAAACTAAAGGGGGCCAGAACACTTCTCCCAATGGGTTATTTTTTCTTTTCACATGCTTAGAAGGTCTAAAGCCATGCACAGGTTCAGCAGAGAGGAAAACTAGCATAAGTTGCACAACATCCTAAGCACGGGGTCAGTATTTAAAGTTAGGTCTGTTTGGGTTTTAAGATACTTTTTGGGTTCATCTGACAAATGAAATCCCCAGAGGTTCAGTAGATCAGACTAAGACCAAGTTGAGTGATGTTAGACAACCATCAGACTACTAATAGAAACACATTTTTGAAGGGGGCAAACCAAAGAAAATGTAGTAGGTAAACTACTCCCCGTTCATACAAAGAACAGCCTTCACACATACAAGAAAGAGGTAGAGCGCCACGTCCTGATCTGTAGCAACCTGAATCAGGTGAAGTCATGTGACTATCTACAAGCATTCTTCTACGACAAGCATGCCACGATTGATCTCACTTTTTTGAAGTGCTATGAAGCTCTAGGATAAAGCACACTACAAGTATCACATTGTCACATTTGTATCTAGTTGTCACTCTCATTCGCCTTGCAGACTTGTGTCTAAGCTTCAGTGTCTGGGATTAACACGTAACTTGAAAAAAAGACAAAACACAATGCATGCTTACCTTGGGGATCATGGATCAAGTGAATAGCTGAGAAGTTGAAAACCTCTGGCTTGCTCTTCTTCTTCTGTTTCTGCATGGCAAAAAGAAAAAGACTTTTTCTTTCCATGAAAAAGCTCCAAGCGCATCAGTTCCAGGCTGCTGTTAAAAGCTGCTATTTACCATTCTGTCCTTCAAAAAGAGGCACTTGAACTACCACTCTTTTCAACTGCATAGGGTTTTCTGCCACCTGACCCAAGAAGCAACAGGAGCTGCATTAACAAGTCATTTATCAAGGCACCACATACTTCTAAGTAGGGGACCACACAAAGGGTACCCAGAGCAGAACTAAACCACAACTTAGACCCTAAGTCTGTTTCAAAACAGCTGTCTTCCAGGCAAACAATGGCATATGCCTAGCCCAGGATGCTAGAACACTCGAGGACCTTTGCCCACAAGAGAAGACAAAAAGGTAGCTAAGTCGACAGAGGCAACAACAAGACTGCTGCACTCAAAGGATTAAGCCAAAATGATGGCAAGTCAGACACCACTCTCCTCACCTTGAGAACCTTCATTGCTTTTTCCAGTTTCTTCTTGCGCTTGGTGGTTTTCTTGTTAGTCGCATACCGCATCATCAGGTCTCTGGCAGTGGGAACGTCGTCCTTCAGAAAGAACACAAGGACAAGACTCAGGTGACATCAGGCTTCAAATGGGAATCAGAGAAACAAAAAGCATCGATATTTTTCAGGATCATGTACTATATTTGAAAACTCTCCCTCCTCCTAGATTTCATCATACAGAATTTAAAACCCCGGCTCCATAAAACTAGCCACATACCTACATGCAAGAGAGATCATGAACACTTAACAGCACATCACAGTAGTTTTTACAGCTGGTTAGAGACTATTGTTCAGTCACAAAACAAATAACCATATCCTGTATTAGGAGGTTCTAGACTGAAATCTTTTTAGGTTGTCAGCCTTTGAGGTAACCGAATTATATGTTTGTTTGTACATAAACAGCAAGTGGACCACAAAAGGCAAAACTGAAAACAAAATGGACAGCTACAAAATTAAACCAGCTTCCAGCACAGCAGGGTGAAAGCCTCTTGCCACAACTCTATATTACACAACTAGCAATTCATGTCTTCATGAACCAGACTGGCCAGCTCCTGCTTAGGTCTTCAAAGTGAATTGCTTCTTTCACAAGAGGAAAGTAAAGGAGCTCTTAGCCTTAGTCTATAGACAGACAGCAAAGGCATCCTGCTATCAGCTGGGGCCGGCTGTCAAAAACTCTGAAGCTTTTTGTGAAGCGTAAAAACATCTGGAAGAAACAAGATGGAAAACTAAGTAACACAGAAGCGGACAGATTGGCAGAGCCAGGGTCACTCGGATGACAGACCTATTAGAGTTGGAAGAACCGAGAGGAGAAGATTTGATGTCAACACCCACCTCAGATTCTGAGTCACTATCTTGTTTCTCATCTTCATCTCTCCCAAGAAAGAACTTCAAACTAGCAACTAGTACCTGAAAAGCAAAAGTAACTTTATGTCGGGCAGGACAAACTGACAAGAGTTTTTATAACAGCCCTATATCCACACCTTAGGTTATGCGACCACTCCCCCAGTTTTTTATAGGCATGGATATGAACAGAGAGCAAAAAAGACAGACAAAGCCGCAGATGTAGTACAGACACAGTTAGTTTTTGCTGTCCATCCTCAGCAGTCAGAGCCACACACACAGTCAAAAAGCAGCTGGGCTTCCACAATGCCTGGAGCAAGTTTAAAGATGCAAATTCTCTTCCTATTGTTCTGCAATGCAATTTCAATCTAATTGCTGCATGCCAACATTATTAGGAACTCCAGCACAGCTGATAGCTGTAACAGCGCTCAAAACTCCAAGCTTTTATTATTTTATATGGGTTTGTTGGTGGGGTTTTTTGTTAGTTTTGCTCAGTTTGTTTTTATTGCATGGAACACCTTTTGGACCTTCATAGTGGAAGAACTTGTCTCAAATCATAATACCAGTTTTTAAAACCTCCAGCACTGCAGAACTGACACAGATGACAGAAAACCTAAGACCCACTCAAGCCCCAGGCATGATAGCAGCTCTCTTCACATTTAACAAGTGAAAGCCATACAGTGCTGATTTTAAGGAGGTCTTATTCTGACAGTCTCTTGTGAGCAGCAGTGGGAACTACACATACCCTCCCCACACCAGCCTGCACTTGTGTTAAAACAAGCTTCCAGTTCTGCTGCTCCGTATGCAAGAACCAAATCCTGCCTCCTCCAACAGCACAAGGGGCATTTTGAAAATAAACCAAGCAGAACACAAATCATCAGTGAAGCTTGTTAGCAACTGAAGTACCAAAAGAAAGTTGCATCCACAGGAAAACCATAGCTTAAGTAACATCCAGTTTCATCGAGGGATTTCTGTTCTCACCTTGGTCACTTTGGAAAAGCAGGCAGTTGTGATGACGTTCACCGTTTTGGCGTCATTCCTGGAATAAAGTATAACATTACCTTTTTCTTTAAGTTTGGCAATTTCAAGGAATTCTCAGAAAATTGTGTCTCATGACATGCGACTCCTGACAATCAGGAAGCTTCATTAGAATCAAGTCTCTCGATACTCCAAGTAGATTTGCAAAGAAGTTAAGCTCTCTCTTTTCCTTTTATTTTGCTAACATAGCAGTAGCATCATGTAAAATCAACAGACACTCATGTTCCATCTAGTTCACACTCTGACTGAAGGGACAGTAAAATAACTGAAGACAGATTACCGCTTTTTTCCACTGATAAGAAGAAAATAAACCCCCTGCCAGGTAAAAGAAGTATCAATGCAGAAGTCTAACTTCTGTTAGAAAATCAACTGGATAGTTGAGATTATCTATGCTCTAAAAATAGATTCCTAAGAAAAAGCTGCAGGAATTAATTTGATTTGATACCAAGTCTCACGTAATTACAAACCTGCTTAATCAAATTGCTTAAGTCTTCACCTTTTAGCAACGCTTTTTCAGCAGTCCCTGTTTTCTCTGCCTGTAATAAGCTATTCTAATCTATTTTGGAGATACATAAGCAGCAAACACTGCTCACCAGCGGTACCACTTGTTGCATTTGTATCTCTCTATACAGGTTCATTTCTGTGCAAGAAACAAGGGCCTCAAAGGAGTTGCACACTGAACAGCTTAGAGGTCTTTAACTTGCTCTTACAGTCAAGAAGCAAGCAGGAGGGAACATAATGCCATCTTCTCATGCAATTTACTGCTGACTAACATTTGCTCTGGTGTTTTTTAACACAACAGAAGACTTGAGCAACATATTAGGTACAAGGCAGCAACTGACAGCACTGCATGTGCTTTTACTACTTTTAATACTTACCTACGCATCCATTTTTCAGGCTATCTACTGAAAACAGAGACTATATTATAGCTTCACAAAAAAAAACCCCAAAACTCAAAGCACCTATTAGATCAGTCGTCTAGAATGAACTTACAGACTGAAGAGAACAAGGGGAAAAAACCCAAACCTAAAATTCCTCTTACCACTGTACACAACAAGCTGTTGGTCAATATTAGCAGCTTTTATGTGCAAAAACTCAGAAAAGCAAGCTGCACCCAGCTTGTTTCAAATGACATACATACAATTTACATACCATTTTCAACTAAAACATTAAAGATTCAACCTAAATGACTCTGAGACTCCGCACAAGACAGTGTTTCTTCCCAGCTAAATTACATTCCACAAAGTACAGCCCCACTGGAACATAAAGAAGAAAAATGTACTTAAGTCACAGCCCCCAGCCCTACATTTTGCACTACGTGCCATGAGTGGCCGCAGGGTGGCTGTCCCATGATAAATAGAGAACCAATACGAGCCTGCCAGACCTACCAAATATTCCTTCTGTAAAGTTCAATCATCACATCCAGGGATATCTTTGCAGCAGTGGGATTGCTGTCCCTCAACATAGTGTACATGAAGTTCTGCAGCGTCTGAGAAGAAAGTTTGGAACCGCTTATTCTACGTCTTTCACCATATCAAGAGGTTAAATAGAAATATGTCTGAAAGCCAAAATACTTACTGTGTTTACTTTATTGTTTTTGTGTTTAGCATTCACATTCTTGATGTCCGAGACAATGTGAGTATACAAAGTCTGTAAATGGAGAGATCGTAGGGAGTAACCCATCCAGGTCATGCAGAGAGCAAAGCAGATATGTTACCGTTCCCCCAAAGCCCCCAAGTACTAAAACGAGAGACCAGAGTGATTGCCACTGAGCATATTGTTTTTCCATTTGAAGTTACAGTTGAAAAACCAAAAGAAGTTATCCTGTAAAGTCTCTTGTACACTTAACTTTTATGTATTTCAAAAGCGTACTTATTTTACAGCACAGCGAGGCAGGAAAACGAACATGCAGTATGGCTTTAAAAAATCCCACCTGATTTCATTCAGGCATCTTCTGATCACCAGTTTAGTAATTCTGGTGGCAGAAAGCAAATGTTTTCACTTCTGTGGCAGAAAACCTGCACTACAGCTTTATCTAGGCAGCTAGTTTGGATTTGGTTGTTTTACTCAGCAGTTCTCACAAAGAATTCAGTAAGGCCTGCTCCAACAGCAACATGTTTATGGTTTTCAGCTGCTGACACATCCAAGCTGCTCAGTTCCATATGCGGGACAGGCCTACAGCCACTGGAAATCAAGACCAGTTGTTCTAAGCACAGCTTACTTTTCGGAGAAGCTTATCATGACACCGCAGCAGTTGGAAGAAGAGCTCCAGCAAACTCGTTGGATTTATTAGATTCTTGTTTCTTAACAAGATCAAAGCCTTACAGAAAGTCTGTAAGAGAGAAACAGGCAATCAAAATGAAAATCTCACAATACCTGCCCCCCTTCCCATCTTTATTAAAAAATTAAAGAGCAAACCCTAAGCTCTCATCTCACACATCTGCAGAACAAGTCTGAGCGGCTGAGGGAGCTGGGGGTGTTTAGCCTGGAAAGGAAGCCGAGGGGAGACCTTATCGCTCTCTGCAACTACCTGAAAGGAGGTTGCGGTGAGGTGGGTGTTGGTCTCTTCTCCCAAGTAACAAGTGATAGGACGAGAGGAAATGGCCTCAAGCTGCGTCAGGGGAGGTTTAGGTTGGGTATTAGGAAACATGTCTTCACTGAAAGAGTGGTCAGGCACTGGAACGGGCTGCCCAGGGAGCTGGTGGAGTCACCATCCCTGGGGGGGTTCAAAAACCATGTAGACATGGCGCTTCAGGGCCCGGTTTAGGGGACGTGTTGGACTTCATGATCCTAGAGGTCTTTTCCAACCTTAATGATTCTATGATTCTATATAAGGATGTATTTTAACCACAGGACGCGGTCTGCCCAAAATGCCTTTTGGTATAGGTCTTACCATGCGCAGGTCTGCATCCAGGACCGTATGGTGGTAGGAGAGCAGCTCCTTCAGCTGCTGGGGAAAGTTGGCCATGTGTTCTGGGTAGCAGTGGGCAACCTGGGCAGAGACAGACCTAGGTGAAATCTCTCGTGAAAACCTGGGGTCACGTCAGAACCCTGGGAAGGTGTGAGGTATCTAAGATCACTCACATAACAATTCAAAATACACAATAAAGATTAAGATAGCATCAGTGCCCAGATGTAAGCAGTTAAAAAATCCTTTTAAAAACTTTTACTAAAAGCTCAGAATAAAAACTTGCAGTCCTGGAAACAGACACCACCACAGAAATCTTGGTCAAGGCGCTGTTTTATGGTAACTCTGTCAGGGCTATAGCAGCAAAACTAGGTGAAACACCATCAGCCACCACCCTTCCACTCGGGGCAAAGGCACTGCAGCAGTGAAGGGGCTCAAGGCCAGCGCCAAAGTTACCCCTCAAAGGGCAGCGGCTTACCTGTGCCAGGAACATCACCAGTTCAGCCAGCTCCTTACTGGGCTTGTCCGGTTGGAAGGTGAAAATCTCCACATGGGACTGGTAGTGGTGGTACTGCTGGAGAAACTAAGCAGAGACAGCGGGCTGCGGCTGCTGAGCGGGACGAGCAGGGCCCGCCCCAGGCCCGGCTCCGCTTCGGGACCAGCAGGGCCCGCCCCAGGCCCGGCTCCGCTTCGGG
>WEKW01025618.1:31902-55470 GCA_013389905.1 Sula dactylatra
CCCCGGCTCCGGGAGCCCCGGGGGCCGGCCCCCCCGGCTCGGTACCTCCTCGGTGTAGGAGGTCGGGTCCCGCTTGATGAGGTTCTGCAGCTGGGGCAGGTTGCTGGGTAGCTTGTTTCCCTGCCGGCCCGACATGGTGGCCCAGAGCCGGAGCCAGAGCCGGCACCGCCGCCTCCCCTCCCCGGCAACGTGAGCTACCAGCTGGGCGCCGCCATCTTGGCCCGCCGCTCCTCGACCAGCGCCGCCGAGGGACAAACTTGTGCCAGAGGCACGTCCCGCGCTCTCACAAGGGGAAAACCGCCAGGAAAGCAGCTTCTTGCCGGTAACTCTTCCTTCCTACCGACCTATCGAAGTTAAACACAATATGAGCCACGTTTAGTGAACATAGTTTCCTCCTCTGAGGTTTTCTGATCAATTTCTCCCCCTCACCTGCATCACATCAGGTGATTCTAATCTGGTGAGAAAAAGTCCACTTTTAAACACTTAAATGCTGCCAGCTGACCCTTAATAGTCTTGTTACTCATGACAGCTGCCACAAGTACAGATTATTGACAAGCTGCAAGACCTAAGCATGCAAAGCAAAGACCATCCTCAGCATTGGTTCGCTACTCCAGCACTTTTTACAAGTGCAGTGTTTTGACTCACACAGCCATGAACAGCATGCACAAGGGCCATGAATCACAGTGGACCCACTGCGCCCAGTGCTAGGTTCAGAGCAACAGGTACATGCACAGCCTGCATAGGTTTGTGCTCATACTTCGATCTCCAGCTGGAGTGCCCAGGGCTCTTGCAGCCCAGAGTAGATCTTCAGGACATAAAGACCAAGTGACCTCTTCAAGTAAGCCCAAGACTAATCAAAGAACTTAAAAAGCCTTACCTGTTTGGCAAGAAAACCTTCAGTATGGCTTTCACCTGCCTCGAAATGGTGTTCAACAGCATCTTTTCTTCCTTGTTTGCTTCCTTGTTTCATTGTAAAATGATCCAAGTATTAAGTCCTGTGCTAGGTATTGGCAGGTCATATTTAGCATGTCAGTGATTTGATATAGAGCCTTGGAGGTCCAACTCTGTAAGAAGTTCCCTAACTAAAGAATAACTATTTAATGACAAAACATGAAGTCCCGTTAATGTTTTATCTGTTCTAACACAGCTAAATCCCAGTAGCTTTTAAAGCTCAGCATTCAGGGGTTTTCTCCTTAAACCATATTCAACACTTCTTATACAATTTAAGCAGTTGAAGAGATAATATCCTTACTCACATCATCTCAATATGTTCACAGGTATGCTGCCAAGAAACAGGCCAATTGTTTGTAAAAACGTGAGCTGGACAAAGACAAAACCTTTCTGGACACAAAGGCACTGTCTTCCCTGGAAATAAGAGTCTCCTAGAAAAAAGAAACCCTAGAGACCTTATCTCGTTCCAGACAACATAGGTAGTTTGAAAACATTCCTTGCTCTGTATTCATGACTGATGAAACAAGTGCCCTGCTTTTTCTCCAGGTGCCTAGATGCATGCAGGAAAGAGCAAGATAAATACATTATTTTTAAAAACCTGTTACCCTTCAAATTTGTGGCTCCTTTGCCAGACAAATTTGTGTAAAAAAATCTCACCCAATCATCACCTCTGCATTCCTACTTCTTAGAGGAGCAATTCCTTCTATTTACATTCACAGACTGGCCAAGCAATCAAGGTATATGTGGGAGGGAAACTAATAACAGCCAATAAATGGGGGTGAGGCCATAAGCATCTCATTAACCTGATTCCTTACCCTAGGAACTGCTACATGAAACCACAGCTTTAGACCCATTTAATACTTTTTATGTGTCTTTCGTCAACCCAACTTTACAATTCCCTAAAACACCAAAAGTACAAACCAGCCATTATCAGTGCTACAAATAATTAATTTTCTACCACCTTGAATTGCACTGAAAATCACAAGCATGGAACAGAGAGCAAGAACAAATTTTTTATTTATGATGGTCAAAATAAGATTTTCTGTAACATTCTTAAACAGCTCCCAGAGTCAGGGAAAAACCTATGGATATGTTTCCCAGCATATATTTCTAGTCTGAATTTTTTCCCTACTCCATACATATTGGTCTGGGGTAATGTCCTACCAGCCAAACAGAGTAGGGACTTCACAGCCTGAGGAGACATCCTAGTAGATAGCTGACCTCATGGATTCCCTTTTCTTTTTTTAGTGAAGTTGCTCACTTGTCATTAAAATAAAAACACTGAAGTTTCACTTCCCTTACTGCTTCATAAGGGACCAATTTCCATTGACTGCTCAGGCAGCAACAGAGCTGCCCAGCAGAACTCAGGGAAGAAATTAGCTGGAAGGCAATATCCCAAATAAATTCCCAAATAATCAGTGCCAGACCTACAAGAGCAAAAAGAAACAAGAACTATTTAGTTATCTCTTCTCCTGTAAATTTTAGTATTTGCTTTCATTTGGCATTGAAATATATTGAAGGTAAAGGATGAAAGCACATCAAAGTCCTAAGCATGTGCACACACAGTCCATGCTCCCTGCTAAGAATTCACCAATGGTTCAAAAAGCTCAAGACAGGGTCACACTCATCTATAGAAGCAGTAGTGCCTATGCAAATCCAAGTGCTTTGTGTATGGTGAGATGAGCCGTACATGAACAGTTGGGTGGAAGGGGAAGAGTCTCTATCTCCTTTTTTAAAGCCATGGCCTATCAAAACTGGCATGGCGTTGCTGTGCAAGGAGGAAGTGTTGCTAGCTCTCTAAAAAGGCTGGCTTTTAAAGGCTTTTCTACAGATACACTTAACCCATTTTACTGCCAGTATGCTAAATAAAACTGAAAATGTGTCATGTGCATGCCAGGAATAGGAATAAAATGATGCCCAACACTAGTATTACTATTCCTACCCCTGAGCAGTGATAAGTTACTCAAGAGAAAGCTTCCTGAAGCTGGTAACAATTAATCACACTTAGAAATTACGTTCTTGATATAAAACACTTCACACAGAGCTCCGATAACCTACTTTAGTACATACCTGTTATGATACATACAGCCTGAAACAATAGGTGAGATACATCAAATCTTTTTAATTCAAGACCTAACATCCTTGCTTTCCCCATCTTAGGGCTAGACATGCACAGCAGGAGCTGACAGTAGACACCTCCGGTAGATACAGAGGAAGGGTTTGGCAGAAGCATGCAGCAACACACGGTCATGATGCTTTACCACATGCAGTATATTCTATGGGAAAAGACAGGAGGATTTGGACAAGGGGCTAACATATCAGGCCAGCTCTGACTGACCTGATGCGAGTCGAGTCAGTCCTGGTTTAAATAGAGCAAGGAAGACTATTCTTCTGTATGAAGAGTGCTCAACCACTGTTAGCACTTAGGACAGCTGATGAGGTACACACCCTGATTAATTTAATCAGACAGAGCAATAGGAAAAAGAGCTCACAACTCAATTGTGTTGCTGAGTGCTTCTTATCCCCCACAGACCCTGCCTTTTCCTTTTCATCTGCCTGACCCATAACACATGGCCAATGATACTCAGCCACCCTTGTTCTAACTAAGAGCAGCTGAATACCATTACCTCACACCACATTCTTCCTCCCTCCCCACCTGTTCACCTTCTAATTGGCAGCTGCAGGTTATTTTCCTCAGGCACTTAAGTGCAGGGTAGGGGACAACAGATTGTGGCTTCAGTAGTGCAAGAGGACAGTGTCTAAAGCTCCTTACAGGTGATACTCCCTCCCCTTTTCAGGAAAATGATTTCACAATGTATTTCAAATGATGAGTGTAGAGAAATAGTTTCCTAGTTCAGTGTCTTTTATTAGTTTACCTTTAAAACAAGGCAATAGAAAGCTTAGTTCTTGAAATGTATAGCTTAGTATATTTTCCTTTAGGTAACTGCTTGTTTACACTGTAGAACAGAGATTTACATTACTTTATGTAGTACACTTAAAAATTACTACGAAGTAACTTATATCCAATAATTAGTTTTACACACAGCCAGATACTGACTATCAAAATTAAATTAAGGACTAAACACAGCATTATTAGTATTACTTGTCATTTGAAGCAGGCCAAGACTTGCCTCACTAAACGGCTTTTCATTGTAGTGGTAAGAATATCACAGCCAGCTGTAACCACCAAAGCACATATTTGCTCACAGGTTGCCAGTAGCAACCTGAAGCTACTGGTATGGTTAGTTCTGGCTTTTCTGAAAGCCTCAAAACAGCAGGGTTTCTGTGGAAGAAGCACATCCATGCACAACACCTGCCGAGACATGCACCAGCTGTTGGGCACCACAGATGTTGCAGGTACCAGGAGAGTCATAATACTGGAAATGAAGTACAGCCCCAGCATTCAGTGAGAAAGACTTGCAGAGCTGATGGAGAAGTGTGTGCACACTTGCTGCTGGCAGGGACACTGCAGACCTGTAATAGGAGTCTAACAGCTCTTCTGACCACTTAAAGTCCTAGTGCAAAGAAAATACATAACAGAAATTTAATCCTTTCTTTTCAGTGTCCATTTACAGGAGAAATCACACATTTTCACTTACGTCAAGTATGGACATTTGCTAGAGCATAGCCTAAGCCTGAAGGGCTGGATGCTGTCCCTGGTAGCAGTCAATGGGAGATTAACTATCAAGTTGCCAACAAGCCGTCCATGACCACCTCCCTTTTCACAACTGCCTACTGGTGCTGCTTATAGAGATCCTTATCTGGCAATATGCAGAATCTAAGGATTAACAAGCTTAATAGGGGGAAATAATCTGTTTTCTGTCACCTGCTCTTCTTCCCCAACACTTCGATGGGGCTGACTTCAAATGAAACAGTCTAATCCAGGACAGAGAATTATACTGTACCTCAGTTATGGCAATTAGAGCCTAGAGTCCATCATTCCTGACATGCTTGCTGCCAAGAAATTGGCTTTTGCCTCAGTTTGTGTCTGAAATGACTACAAAAGGAAAAGTAGAACCTGTCTGTGGGCTATGGTCAACTCACTAGGACAAACACAAGCTTTCTGCTATCCAAAAAGGTACTGGCATATTTCATATACTTACCTTCCCATCTGTTCATTAGTTCTGTCATTAACATCTTGACATGCTTTGCTTCTGCTTTCAGGTAATTTTGCTCTATTAAGAAATTCATAACACTGAAATGAACACAAGAACTAATGCACTTAATCCTGCACTTCCACTGGCAAATCCTAATCTCAGCCCCCTGAGCTCCTATCTCATCATTGATCAAGTTTTTATAGAAGTAAAATAGAACTACACAGCTGTTATTTTAACTAATAATCAGAAAAACTAGTAAACTTAAGACTAGACCACTCTAACACAGAAATAAGTTACTGACTAAAATTACTCTACAGTGTAACACCCTCAGTGAAGTTCAAAAAAATCATTTTGTTAGCAGCAACCATGCAAGAAACCTTTTTACTCATGTGTTCTTAAAAGAATCGCAAAATAAGCTATCAGTTTTTTCTTAATACTTGTTTAGAAACAGCACTATTGTTTGTTTCTGTAAAAGCAATGGTGTCTGGATTAAAGGTCTAAAGAAGTCTAAATTTTAGTTGAACATAAATACACAGACTTGATAAGCCGCTTACTTAGGAAGTTTTTTTTGTATCTCAACTGTTTTTCATGTTAAAAAAGCTTATACTTAATCAACTATCAGAAAATAACAATTTTTTTATAGTGGTTTCAGTAAAAAAATAAGTCTATCTTTTTAATGACAACATTTAGTTTTTAAGTAAATACAAAACTTCAATCAGTATTAAATTCATATTTTTTCAATTATTTGACTACATTGAAAAAAATCTAAAATTCAATCCATATGCTTACCTTGACTTTCACTTAGCATTAATTTAAAAAAAATTGCTGACATTGAAATAAAAGCAAATATTTCCCTTTTTTTTAAGCCTTTCAAACAAAAAGGAAGACTTTGTAAAACAAATCCTAAAGTGTGAGCATTTATAGTGCAAGCCCCTTCCCTCCTGCACACTCATTGGTCTGTTTTCCGTTAGCTAATCAAGCCAGGAATGCTTAAATTATTGGGTAAAGAGCTATATTGTCTTGTTTGTTGTTGGTGGTGTTTTGGGTGGGGTTTTTAATAAAATTAAAAATTCTTTTTTTCTAAGGAAACAAGTCCAAGTTATACTTGTTGTGGTTTTTTGGAGGATGTTATGGAGTGAATATTGTATTTATCAAGTAGGATTGCCCAATTAATATAACTGATAGGGAATTTTTCTGAAAGAGCCATTTAGTAGTATTAAGAAATAACAGCATTGTTTGTTTTCTTCTAGATTATTTTCTAAGCTGTACATAGAGGTATTAAGCATTTCAGTTTTTTCTTAGTGCTATGAGTTACAGTACTTTGTGGTTTATGTTCAATAAACTGCTTTTTAAGAAAAATTTTTATATTATGCAAAGTTTCTCAACAGGAGTGTAGTAGCTGTTGGGTTTATAAAGAAGGAACTTGGGGATTTTTTCCTTTTTTTTAACTCTTTTTAAGTATGGAAAAATGATTTTAAAAGCTTACTGTAGAAACTTCTTTATGATAATTTTTTGAACAGTTTTCCTTTTTGTCCTTATTGATGAATGGTTTAAGTATGTCCTAAAAAAATCTAAACCACTTGAACTTCAAACAGTGTTTTCTGTTTTTATGTTAAATCAGGAAATTAGATTGCATTAGCAACTAAAACAAAGGAGGGAAGATGTTACCTAGGTCACTATTAGGGCACTAACATATTTACTTTTTAATAATTCCTTTAATGATCTAAGCAGCGTTTGGTGTTACAGTGTTCATGGATGGAGTAAAATTTCATGTGATTATAGATTGGGAATTTGGAGATGAGCAGCCATTGGGGTTTTTTGCCCAGATTTAGACTTCTTTGAGTCTTACCAGGTTACCTAGGTCAGTGGTTATCTACAGTGAATGCTTGTTCTGGCACTCTGGCTTCAGATGAGTCCTTAGGCTGTATGGCTCCTCTTGCGAGGAGCAGAGCCTGCAAGCCCTTACATAATGGATTTGGGAAAAGCACCTCTGTCCTGGACTGCAACAACTGGAAAAGCAGAAAAATACAGTTCACCTTGCTGCAGTCAGCCCCCATCTTCTATCCCATCAAGAGTTTAAGTAGAGTTTTCGGAATGTTTGCGGGGTTTTTAATTTAAATTCATAGGGTATATTTGCTGGTTCACATCTCTTTTAAATTTTGTACAAATTCCTGGCCTTCAGTTGTTGCAGGAAATTTGTTTTCCTGGACTTAATTCTTGCATTTTTGTAGTTGAGAAGAGGGTCAGTGCTCTTTTCCCTTAAGAAAAAGAAGCATGTGTCAAAGCCCAACACAAATATTTATTTCTGGATTATGTGACAGACTCATAAATTACTTGTAGAAGACAAGTAACTAACTGTGTCTTGTTGTTCAACAAAGTAGGGTGATATTAGAGTAATAGCTCAGTCATTTACAGCTCTAGTGGGAGAAGAACAATCCCTGTTGATTCTGGTGATGTAAAGGACTCAATGTGGCATTAGAGGATTTTAAGTCTTAATTTTGCATGTGGTGGCATTCATTTGCTTGCAGCACAGATGTTCACTATTGAATCATCTGAAGGGAGAATGTTTTCTGCAAATCAGTTTTGAAAGGTCAAAAGTAGTGTGTCCTGAATAGTAACCAAATAGCAAAGAGCTGTTTGCAATGACAAACTGGTTTCCTAAAGGTTGCTAAAATACCCCAGAAGTATTTTATTCAAACCAATACCTTGTAATGTCGTATGACAACTACAGAGTAGAAGCTGAAAACAACTCTAACTCTTCTCAGACTCTACTTCATAGCTGAGTTCTAAGCCTTTGGTTTATGAAAATGTTGGCAAAAACTAGCCAACAGCAGTGTAAATCGTGCTGAAGTTACAGGTTTCTAAACTGTAATCAAGTAATTGCAAGTCTTATCTGTTTTCAGTGGTTTTCCACACCCTTCAGGCCCTTGCTGTGTGACAACAAATGTGAGAGCTGTAAGGAAAGTACATTCAGCATTGCAGCAAGGGTTGGAAAAGCTTGCTAAGCTTCCATCCTGAGCGCTATGTCTGGTAATGCCTTGAGCAGTTCTGTTCAGTCTTGGATTCCTGATGTTAATTTAGATTCATGAATTGCTGAAAGAGTAAAACAGAGACCCTCTTAGCTTTTTATTCCATCGCAGCCCCAGGGTATCACAGCTTGCCCTGGGAAAAATGGGAAAACATTTTTCCGTACATGCCTTCTGGGGATTAGAAATATTCATGGATATAAAAGCTGTTTTACACAGGACCAATGCTAACTAACAGCCTTTTCTGCAAGGAGGCCATTGAACTTGCTCTGTTGAAAAGGTTGAGAATTCAGCTCCAAAAACATGAGCAGCGTGGTGAGAGCACAGGGAAGCCATGGTAAACATCCCCTCCATGCCTCCCAGTTAAATTAGAGAGCTGTGCCTTTAAAGAGTTTGCTTGGTATGAGAAGCATTGTATATGGTAAAAGCCAGACTGTTAACTGTGAGTGGCAAGCTAGCCATGCAGACAAACACCTGAGATGTATTTGTGATTTAATTTTTCTTTTCTTAAAAAAAAAGCTATTAGTGACCAGGAGTGACAGCTGTCTTAAACCTGTGCTGTGTATTATTCCGAAGCTCTGCTATCAGCTTGATGGATAAGAGAATCCCCAGATGTCTTGTGCCTAATGGAAATCACTTTAGTGTGTCTTTTTGGATTGCACTCTCTATTTACTGAGTCTATATACTTGATTACAAGTCTACTTTCCAGTCTTGCTGCTGACAAGAGTGATAATACTTCAGTAGGAAACGAATGCAATGTCCAATTCCATCTAACCTAAAAATATATTGCAAGTTAGCGTGATTTGTTACAATGAGGGGCAGTAAGAGCACATGTTGTTAATTTAGATTCAGGATGAGAAACCAGCTCCTGTTTACTATTAGACTTAGTTTTCAGGTTTTGAGATGGGTTTGAGATTCAACAATTTGAAGTTTTGAACCCAGCGTATTCAGGCCCTACATGTGCTTAACGCAAGATCTTTTTGTTTAGAACTGTCTTGTTTCTAGCTTTCGGTTGTCAGCCAGGGTTTGGAGGTCTGTGACGTTCCAAGGTTTTGATACACTTACGGGTGTCTTAACAATTCTGAGGAGCAAAGCAATGCCTTTTTAACCTTGAGTTTACATTCCTTTGAAGTTGTATTGCATACTTACCTTTTCTGGCTGTAAAAGCATGTAAGGAATTATTGTTACCAACCTCTAATGCTCAACTCTTCTTCAGATTTATTGCTTAGGTGTCTCTTCCAGAATTTTTCAGTGGTCCTGCTGTGAGAAGAAAAAGGGATTAAACATCTTGGTTCTGTTAGGAGCAAGATATTACTTGTCAGTGCTGTGCTCTGTAAATTGCTCTGACTATTTACTTAGACCAATTCAATTCGACTGCACTTGATTCCTGGTCCATGTATTTCAAGCTTCCTAGTAAGCGTGGGATTGATAATTAACATACCAGATCCCATGCAAAAGCAGCAGTCCTTTAGGAAATTTGCAATTAATGCTTTAGGGCTTTTTGAAAAACATCTATAAATTCAAGCTTCTGGACCATGGATTGCCGTAACTGTCAGTAGACCCATGGAGACTTGCATGTTGGGCAGTCCTTCACACTGTCCCCAAGTAGACTTCTTCCAGTGAGGTTATTTTTGAACACAGACTGTCTTTTTGCTTGGCTTGCAGCTCTTGAGAGAGGTTGCTGGTGTCCTGGATTCTGAAATGCTTTTGAAGAGCAAGGCTGGCTACAGTGTCTGTGAACAGGAGAACCAACTCCTTCAGGAGGTGCTGGATCATATGGAGGACATGTAAGCCAAAGTAACAGCTTCCAAGACACGAGTGCAGTGAGTACAGGACAAGATGAAGACGGCAACACAAATGGCTCTGAATGCCCCCTTCTCTGTCATGAGATGAGTGGAAGAAGGAATTTAAACGCTTGAATTAAAGTTTACATCAATCTGTGATGGGAGTAGTTTTCGTTGAAAGATAGGTTCCTTTGCCTTCGTCAATGATACTGCTAAATTGATATCCCACCACCTGTTCAGAGACCAGTCAGGATTAGTTGTGTGTAATCGAAAAACATAAGGAGGCAGCCTAACTGGTGGTTAATTTTACAGGCTGAATTAGCTAAGGCAAAATAAGTGGTGTCACTTTATTCTTCCCTAAACGCTTTTAATAATGACCGAAAGGCATAGCGATGGGCACATACAGCTCGGAGCTTCAATTTTTTAGGGTTTTGTATTTTGAAGGTGGGAGGTTATTTCAAGCCTTGCATCCAAACCTTTGGACTGTGCTGTTCGATATAGTGGGTGCACTCCTTTCTTCTGTTTGTGAAAGTGGTGTTCACAACTGGCTCAGATTGCTTCAGCTAGTCCTTGAAAAAATCATGTCATGTCTAGTGGTCAGCTGCAGCATCTGTGATCCAAAGGATATGTACAAACGCAGGATCCAGCTTTAGGCTGTTGTCTAATACCGACTGTGTGGTGATGGCTATCACTGCAGCTAATCAAAGGCTGTTTCAGATGGTATTGCATTAATACCTGCAGCAGCACGGAGTCTTGAGGCAAAAACCCATGTACCTGGCTTTCCAAGAAGGTAGCAGCAAGAAAAAAGGAGGCCATGCTTGACTGATCTTGTTCTCCCTGATGAAAACATAAAGTGAGCAACCAAGTGTTTTTGTGACTGGGTTAGGTCTTTGGTAAGTAAAACAAAACTGCCACCACCTGCTCTCTTGGATTCTAGTAAAGTAATTACTTCATTTAGGCTTCATTTCAAATATCTGTGGGTAGTAAAAATGTGGCTCTGGATGTCTGAATCTAAGAGTCAAAGTCAAACCCAAGACTACTCATTTGACTCTTAGCTCTGATGTCCTGTTGTGACCAATAGGGCTCAGCCCACTAAAATGTAAAGCAAGGAAAAAGTATCACTATATGAAAATACTGCTAAGTAAGTTGGTGTCAGAAAGTTGTTGGGTTTTTCTTCAGGGAAGCCATACTTGTCCAAATAACTACTTAATTGCTTCACCTCGGAACAGTCCCCTTTTTTCTGAAATTAATACACCAATTCATGTGGTGGTTCCAAACTGACTTTGTGCTTGCCTCATCACTGTGGTGATGCTAATGCAAGTATACTTGTAGATGAGCTGAAACTGGGAAGCTGAGTGTAATACTAGTATAGATTTTTGAGAGGATGTATGCAAGCAAATACTAGTAATAAGATTTGCTTTCTTCCCCACTCTGAGACTGTCCTGGGGTGGTTGTTCCAGGGAGAAGGGAACTGCAATATTGATGAAGATACCCTCAGGAGCTCGCTCAACACCAGCTGTGAAGGGGAGGCCGCTGTCCCTTCAACTTTCCACGCTGTGAAATTCAACCATGTGGAAGCAGAGCAGTCAGAGCCAGGAGGTTTCTTCTTCCCAGTTAGCTGGCAGGAGTTAACATCACCTAAGGAGCCTACCCTGCCAGGTTAAGGTAAAAGAGCTCACATTTACATTTGCAAAATTCTGTTTTGGATGGTTTGTGGAGGAGGGTTGCCCACTGATGAGAGAAGAGCTGCTTTTTCTGGGGAGCACTTGATATTTCTCTATAATTGTATTTTAAGGATTCAGGGTGCAGCTGAAAAAGGAAATGTTCAATAATGGTTACTTTTTACACGCAGTAGGGCAGTAAAATAGGAGAACCACACCCAAGAGTATTAGGGCGCAACCATACAGTCTTTTTGATGGTCAAACTGCATTCTCAGCAGTTTAGCTTGGACCCACAGCCAGTGAAATCAACTGAAAAACATGACTGAATACTGTGCAAGCTTTGGATTACGTGAAGGACATCATGTCTGACCCATATATATGCATATACCTTGAATATGAATGACTAGCCCCTGACATACCTGTCTTAGAAGCACTTTCTTCAGTGGTGAGGTAAAACTCTGATCTGCGGATTGTCATTTTAAGAGTGATTTTGGAGATGTTGAGCTTGCTAAACTCCAGTCCTGCACTGACTCACAGGGCCTTGAAGCCACTCGGTGATGTGGACCTGATCCTAAAATCATAAACCTGTTCAGCCTCAGTCTGTCATAGCTTCTGCAGGTGCATCATAATATTTCTATCCCAGTATTTCAGGAGGCTTTGCCTGTAATTATAAGCAGTTATTTAGGGAGAGCTTCTTACTTCACTGTGAAGGAGGAAAGAAAATGATTATAGATTTGGCTTTTTCGTATGCATTCTTATTGAACTGGAATACAATACACAGGCTGCTGCAGAAAAAATTTTATTTAATGTTTTACTAACAAAGCTACAATTATGGGAGTAAGGTTTTTGCTGTTTTATTATTCCAATTATGTGTGAAGCCAGGTAAGGACTTTTCAGAACAGCCAAAGGCTTTACAATAAACGTCTGACAACAGTGACAAACATACCAGCCATCCCAAAAGTAATGCTGGACACCTGGGCAATACCGAGTGTAATGTATTTAAATGTAGGCACAATAAAGAATCAGCGCCTTTATTGGGTGAGGGTTTCTTGTAAGGAGGAGACTACTGGTGTGAAAGAAGGAATGAGTCCCTAACTAGGGTCCTGCTCTTGCAATTGAGTCAGCTTCATAGAATTTCTTGCATCTCTAAATGCAAAATGAGGAAGAAGAAAATAAATTCAAGCAAGCTTGGGCTTTTTTTCATCACTTGAACTCGGAGCAGAGTTGGAAGAAGGCATCAATATCAGTTAATAAGTGTGGCAAGTGAAATACCTAACATGTCGTAGAAGAGTTTACTGTTCCTGGCACAGCTGAGGTCCTGGCAACTTTGCTGAACGCTTCAGGGTAGCGGCACCGTTTGATCTTCTCTAAACGTAGGAGAAAACTGGAAGCTTGCAATTGTCAAAGTGCTAGAATGGTCTAGAATGCCTAACTGCAAAGTATCTTTGAAATCGGAATTCTCGGTACCATCCCTCATCTCTTGTCTCAGATCTAATTGTACAAGAGACTTTTGATAATGGCACAAGTTCTGCTAATGCAATCCAAGGGCCTTCTATAAAGGTTGTGCAGAGGTTTGCTTTAGATAGCTCAGGGAGGGAAGGAAGTACATGGACATTCCTGCTGATATCCGTGGCAGCCTTGCTCAGATAAAGGTGGATGGAAGACTGTCAAAAAGACAGGTTCCCCAGTGTTGTAAATTGGCGTAGTTGCCTTGACTCCAAGGGAATTACTGATTTACATCTGCTGAGGACCTGGTTTATACAGTGATGATGTCCGAGACACATAATAATGGCATTGCAGATATGTGCGGGGGATACAAGAACAGAGTCTATAATAACCATTAGCTGCTCTTGGGAGATGGCACTGATTTGACATTGAAAACAATACGAAGAGGGAAGTTGGCATTACTCTGGGAGCTGATATTTTGGACACTGTCGTCCAGGTACTACGGTACTATACATGTATTTTCAATGGGAACACTGAGCGTGACAAGGAATTAGTACGGCTAATCAGCGTAGCAGGATGCTGGCGTCAGAACTGCTGGAACGTCTTTCACCTCCCCATGGTAGAGGAATGGGAAGGTTGTGGTGTAGCACTTGTCCCTGTTGTAGGTGTAGCATGTTTCAGGTTCATTGCAGGAGGTGCTCTGCTGGGCCTGGTATATCTCACCACCCAGCTCAACTTCTACAGGATCGCACTTTTTGCAGCTGGAAAAGATGGGGAATAGAAAAAGTGTTAAGAGTTACGATGAAAAGATGCCCCTGGTGAAACCCAAATCCTCCTTGTTTGTCTGCAGATGTAGTAGCTACGCAGGTATTGTGGCCTTTCTAGGTGTTACACAGGCACTCCCAGCCAGACGCTTTTAGTGTTGTCAAACTGCTATTGGCAAGACCTGCCCCTAATACGGAGGGTTAAACAGGAAATGCTGATATTGAAGACATTTGAGATTAACAGGGGTCAGAATGAAGTATTCCCTGTAAATGAGACGTTTTATGTGAATTAATCATGAAGATAACAATTTCCTGGTTTACAACAGAATATGAAAGCCAGGCTCCATGGAAAAACTTCCCTCTGTGACCCTGCCTCACCTTCTCTACTGGCCTTCAAGCACATTTTTGAGCTGCTGTGGGCAATGCTGCAGGGGAGGTTAAGTCTTAGGAAACGAACTTAGTAAATGAAACTACTTACAGTTCAGTCATGCGGTAGACAAAAGTGGTTCTGAGTGGGGACATGGGGTCGGAGATGTTCTCTCGAGCCATCAAGGGGACTCTGCAAAGGAGGGAAGAGAATCACTCGTGTGAAAACTGCTTAATAACAGGGGACTACTCTGTTGTGAACAATTCCCAACTCATGTTGTTCTTCAGGTTATTTCCTTTCTAACCCTTTTCCATAGCAAAGCCCAGGAATGGCAGGTCTTGGCCCTTCTGTGCCCTCAAAGGCAACAACCCTCCATGAGAGGACTGCAGCAATTTTGGAAGGTGCTCTGAGCCTGAACTTTGTCTGGGTTTCCAAGACACGTACTTGTGTAAGGTTTGTGGGAATAGAGAGGACAAAATACTAGTCTTGAACTGAGATCTGCCTCATTGGATTAACATTTTCTGATAGTTTTAGGCATTAACTAGTTTTCCCAGTCTTTAAAATAGCAGGCTTGCTAACAGATGGGTACGTGAGTTCAGGGTCATGGGCCCAATTGGGTTTCAGATTAGGTCAACTGTAGAAATGTTACACTCTACTTCCCCAGGCAGTTTTGTAAAGTTACTACCGAACCTCTTAAAACATGGAGATGCTTTTTGTATCTGAAGGGACAAACACCAGATAGGTTCATGTGAGCTAGAATCACAAAGCACAAGGAATTATTTCAGGATACAAGAAAGCAGCCCATGGGGAAAAACCGTTCACGTGATCAATGTCAGGACACGGGGAACAATGCAAAGAAAAGGGAACTCCCATAACACCTCGTCTCCTGTTGACCATCTCCATGTAAAACTTGTCTGCCACTTACAGGATGCGTATGTTTCTCTCCAGGATTTCTTCACCAGGATTGTCTTTGGAGGGGACGAACTTTGAGGTCACTGTTATACACTGACACTTGTTATTGACCACCACGTACTCCTTATCCTCAGGGTCCTGTGGAAAACCTGCGAGCACAGAATATGCAATCCCAGGGTCAATAAGAAAAACCTTGAAACCTGCTGTAGCAAAAAACTGAGTGATGAGAATGCCAGAAATGCACCATTATGGCATCTCGACTGATAGAAGTCCAGGCTTCCACAGGTACAAATGAGCCTCTTGGCAAAGATGAGTTCAGCTGTCTTCCCTGCTCAGTTTACAGTATGCTTCTGTACGTGGAGGTGATGGCACCGGGAAGGAGAAAACAATGAACCTGGACACTGTGTTGCTGGAGAGAGGGGCAAACATGCAGGGGTTTCTCATGAAATGGGAAGAAAGTCCCCTTGCAAGCCTTGAGCTACATCTGGCAGCTGAAGTGCTGTTTTTACCCTATCTGAGGAGTATCATGCACCACTACTATTCTAGAAGTCCAAACCCTAGTTTGGATCTGGCCTCTAAATGTCTGTGACCTTGCCAACACGGCGAATGTGTCAGTTTTCCTTGAATGGTACGTTATCCTTCAGGTCCCTGAGGGAACAGGTACCAAAAAGCACTACAGGACCCAGCAAGAAAGCCAGCCCGGAGACATGGCAGTGAAAGATAAGTAGCCCTTAGGATGGTTGTGGTTTGCAGGCATTGACCTGATTTTCTGGTCATCTCTTTAAACTGAAGTTGAGCTTGGTAGCTGAGGAGCTTACTCAAAAAGAGAAGAACCAGCTTGGCTATGTCTCCCGTACTTTTAGCATGTTACTCGATATGAAACTTGGTCAAAATAGGGTAAAAGATCCCATCTGTCAGTCAGAGGATCTCTGAATGTTCTTGGTGGCATGCAATACCTATGTGCCGTGCAAGTAGATGGATTTGAAATAGCTTGTTCTTTGCTAGTTGGTTTTCCCCAACCCAGAGCCTCTGGTCTCTTCACCCATAACAAGCCAGCCTTGGTTTTTTTATGCACACACAGTCACACCTTTCCTTTAAGTGGTTGTTTTTACAGCCCTCTGTATTTCTAAATGCTGCTAAAATTGATTTCACAGCCGTCTCTTTGCAGCATCACTCTTCCTACAGCACCTTCAGCCTGCTTACATGTATCAAAACAAATGATTCTTGTGTATAAGATGAGGATAGTTTATATTGGGCTCAGATGGACCTCACAGTTGTGGCAACTTGCCTACTCGGCTTGTCCCTTGGTTTAACCATGGAGTGAAAGAAGAAACAGGCTGAAAACATCTGTGTCCATCATGTCTGAGGAGGATTTCAGAGTCACTTTGACTTAAAAGCTTTGGTCCTAACAGCTGGATTTCTTTGAGTTATCAAAGCATGGATCAGTAAGGAAGGAGACACATTGCATAAGCTCATGTCTGTTTTTTTTTAATTTCTATGGCCGAAACTACTACGTTTAATTAACAACAGACCCTGTTGCTATAGGGTGAAAGGGATAGTGCTCAAAGTTTTCTACCTAAGGCTTCTTAGAGCTTCTTTCCTGCCCCTGTGATATGCTAGTCTCATCTGCTTCCATTCCACTGGGCTATTTTCTGAGATCCTCACAGGCTTCAGCTGTGAAAAAGGTACAAAAACTGTGTAAAATGATGCCTCAGAGTGACCCTACAATTCACCCGCTGGTTACAAATGCTGTTTCTGTGACAACTGGCAGCAGAAACACCTTCTGAAAAAAAGGTTCACTGCGGAGTTCCTTGATCACGAAGGAAATAACTTCGCTCCCTTGCTTTGGGCAGCGGAGCAAGCCGCTACAGGCAGGTAGGAGATGTTGCCCTTTCTACTGCTCACATGGTTTTCTTCATCCTTCTACAGCGTGTCCCACTATAGCGTGTGCCCATGGAGCCCTTTACAGCAAGGGCTGGCTTTTAGCATTTGTCTGTACAGTATCCAGCACAATTGCCCACTGCAAAATGTGCAGACAGTGTAGGTCCAGTCATACTTGGATCGCAGTGTGCCCCACCAAGGCAGAAACACATAACCGCATCTGACTCGTGGAAATGGTCATTATTTGCGGTTTAATGGTGCTTGTCTCTTCATTCCCCTCATTCCAATCTCTCTTGCTCTGCATGCTTCCTCTCTGCCAACACATCATTTAACACGAATATTTCCCTCTGAAGCAGAAGTTTAATAGAAAAGCATCTTTAGTCTCTGCCTCCTTGAGTCGTGGCCTTTCTTTTTTTTTCTTGCAATAAGTCTCTGGCTTCTTGTCCTTCACATAGAGCTTCCTCTGATACCTGTCACTATATTCTAGGTAACACTGTGTGTGACTCTTTCTAAACCCTTAATCCAAAGCCAATATTCAAGTCAGATCCTGTCGGCTTTGGGAGTTGTCCCAAAACCTTTGGCAGCACGCTTTAATTTGTATTATAAAACTATATTAATACACTCTTTTATAAATAAGCAGGGTTTTTTGACTGCGCTCTAAAAATATGGTCCTGATTTAATTCCTTGTGTAATATTCTTGGTTTCAGTACACATAGAAGTTATAGATACTCCATATATTTTTTTAAAGTAAAATTACAAAGCTGCAAAAAAAGGTAGTTTTGTCAGCAATACTTCCATGTATCACCCAGTAAAATCCCTTTGAGGAAAAGATAGTTGAATACAAAATTTCCTAATGGCACTCTAAATGTCTGCAGGTTGGATTTTGTGGTGCGTGGTTTACTGCAATACAGCGTGCCCTCCCTCCTCAGCACTCATGCAGGGATTACTTGGACAAAATTACTCATCTTCCAATATTGGGTTGTCCTTTAATACACTGTGAAGCCTAACAAAACCCAGCTGCGGCACAGTGAAAAAGCAAATGCATTCCAAAACTAAGTATTCAAACTCTGCTGCAGGTGCAAGTGGCTACTTTAATAAAGTAGAAAGAGGCTCAATTAGACCAAAAAATATATTCATTTCAATATTAGTAGTACAAACAGCACTCCCGTAGCTGCACGTAACTCAGTTTTGAATGCCCCTCTAAGCTGCTTGTGTGTGTGTATACATATATCTCTATCTTAAGGCACGTGTAAGAATGGGGAAGAACAAACTGGGCTCTGGGTGGAACTGACACAGTATTCCTTAGTGTCTTCTGTCTTTTCAGCCAATGGATTATATAGCTGGTCACTTCTCATAGGCGTAAGTACCTTCTAAGGACCTGTCTTGTTCGGCAGTAATATGCCTTTCCCCAAAAGTTGGAGGAAATGCAGGGATGCTGTTGTCCATGCTGTTGGGATGGTTATCGTTCAGCATGGATTGAATCCTGCGGACCAGATCCACCACATGAATGAGGATGACTCCACACTGTCGTATAGAGATCTGGCATTCATATAGCCAGTGCCTATTACCTGAGAACCACATTGAGGAGTGTGCTGGGATGACAGTCTGTTCTCAGTCTAAATCAAGAGCCTCCAAGAAACTGAGTGGAGTTATACGATAAACTACAGTTTAATCAGAAATAAGTTGGCCATAGCCATACGGCAGGATTACCAGGAAGATTTTAGAAGCCTTTAAATCTAGCGGGTAAGAGTCTTGCAAGCTTCCTAGGACTGCAGAAAAGCAAGCACGCATGTTTGCGGTTTGTTGCTTGAAAAACCCGATCAAAAACGGCTAATCTAAGTTTTAAAATTGCAGCTAGGCATCACTTTTTTAGCCTCAAGGCAGCAATTAAAAACACACAGCTCTGGTGCAGAAAGACACCGAGGTGTGCGAGCACCGCTGAAGCGTAACTTCTTGAGCAGGCTTTGAGGTTCGATATTTGGCTGTTAAAATTATTAACGGCTGATAACACAAAACCCGTCACTGATACCTTAAGCACAGTTTTCCATGTTCTTCATTTCCCACCTACCTGCCACGAGGATGAACCCCAAGGAGACGGCCAAGGCCACGCACAGCAACAAAGAGCTCTTCATCTTGCCTTCCCTTCTTTTGAAGAACACGAGTGGAGAGCCCGTGTCTGCCTATAAGGGCGTGTGCAAATGATACAGCTTTTTGTTTCCTAAAATAAGCAGCCCAGCCGGCTCACAGTGACACTGTGGAAAATGTGGCTGGGGACTGAAACCAGGCAGGTTTAATGCACAGACCTCCGGCTTTCAAAGGTGAAGGGGGGCAGGGGTTTGCGCTATTACTGTGCGTTTTTATTCTGTTCATCACCAACAAGCAATGAATCTGCTGAGTGCAAGGGAGCGCAAAACCACCCTGGTCCTTGGGGGACATCTTACCCTCAGGGCCAGTGGCACTCTGCCACCCGGGGGTGAGGAGTGTAAGGCAAGGAAGTCTCCAGACAGGCAAGGGGCCACAGCTCTGGCTCCTGGTTTTGAGAAATCTGACTTAAAGATCACTTGACTCATCTTATAAAAACACTTCAGGCTTCAGGATCAGAATGCTGTTTGTGCCTGATTATCTGCAAACATATATGAAGGGCTCGACCTGCCCCCGAAGAGCTTTCACTCAAAGCAGAGAAGATGAGAGAGGGGAGGGGTAAAAGAGGTATAAAGCAACAGCAGGTTTGTGGCAAAGCCGAACTCTTCCTCCAGCTCTGCCCATCGCATCCATGAGGTTTTTTCCTTATGAATGGAAAGGGGACACCATGGGATTTGTGGTATGTGAAGGGCCCTGAGTAAGGTCCCAGGCAAACTCTGAGGTACTGGGCAAGCAGACTTTTCCGCAAGGAGGGGAGTGCTGGAGAGGACCTGGGGGTTTTCTGTCCCACATTTGGGATCACTTGTGCAACTCTGCAAAATAAACATTGCAATGTAACCTGCAATGACCAGAGCTGTCTCTGTAGCATATGTATGTGTCTTGCACAGAAAAGGCAACTTTTTCAGAGAAGTCTAGGATTAATAGCGCTTTTTAGCAAGGGCCTCCAAACACCTACATCAGGGGACGAAAGGGGAGGCAGAGCAAAGTACGATGCTGGAAGGCCCCTTCTTAGCCAGGGTTCTTGCATCAGTGCATCCTGAATTTCTGCTACCTGCAATGCATGTTCCTCTCAATTAAGATTAGCAGCACGTGGTAAATCTCCCTGCGTTCTCCAGCTTTTCCTTATGCAGCAGAGCAGCAGCCCTGTGACCAGATACAGGGTCACAGCAGCCTGTGCCACCCTCGGCTCCCCGGGGTTTGTTGTTCTTGCCAGGCTCCCAAGAGGCTAAAGCCATTAGGCAATGCTGCCAGGCATCCCAGTTCCTGAAAGGGCACCCCGTCATCTTACAGGCTGTCTTCCCTTCCTTCAGACCTTGCTGGCTGTGTCCCTAACCCTAGAGCCATTCAAAGACCTTCGAATGTGTGTCCTGAGCTTTTTCTCCTAGTGCAAACATCTCACGCAGCAGTTGCATGATGCAAAGAGTTTTTGTGTTGCATCAGCAGTGCTGATACGCTGGGTTTCCCCCGGGGAGTGGTGGGGAATGATGGGTGCGAGCCCAGCTCCTAGCAGGGCAGCTGGTTATCCCATAATTCTTCTTTATAAACCTTGTTTTCTCACTAGGGCTCCATCTTGAGGAGAGTTAAGTTTTTGATTCCTTTCTCCCTCCCCAGAAAGTATTGCAGACAGAGTTTTATGTGGAGCTCTCTTGAGAAGCAGCAGCAATATGTTCCCTGTGCCCCATCTTTTGCAGAAGGTTAAAAATAAACCTGGCTAACCGTGGGGCGGTAGGGGGTTTCCGTAACAGAATAGGAGATTTTTTAGACATCCACAAGAAGGGGGGATGCAGGCAGCAGAATAAAGCACATGCAAAAGAGGCTGGTTCTGGTCTGTTTTGACAGACTGCACTGATAAAAACGTGGCATTGATAAAATCTAAGTAGAGGCATCCATGAGTATTTTCAAACCCGAGGGGAGAGACTGAGCCAGAATGATTTTGTGTATGATTCTGTTCATTTCGGTGGTTTTCCCTGACTGCTGGTGCTCCGCGTATCTGAATTTCGGTTGCTAAATCTACACGTCTGCATATGGTCCCTTTGGTCTGTATATGGTGGTGTGAGAGCTATTTTTAGTCCCATTCAGCCACCTGTATGTCTCTGAGGATTTTTATCTAGATTGCAAGCTCTTTAGAGGAAGACTGGTTTTACGGGCTGTTAGTTTTATGCACTATCCCCTTTTTACTGTGTGACATGTTGAATTACCAGAAGATTATCTGGGGAAGCAGGTATTCAACTGTGGCAGGCTGGCAAGGGGCTGGCAAACCATCACCCTAGGCTTAAGTTCTGGGCTGAGTGGGGAACGAGACTCCCAAACTCACTGCAAGGCAGAGGCTAGAGGAGGAATAATTAAGAATTTGAAAATAACTGGGAACCAGCCTTGTAGTCTCAGTCTCCTCACACTCATCCTGTGCCTCCAGTTGGCCCTGGACATGCTGAACTAGGATTTTCCTGGTAAGCAGCTGGGCAGGTGCCTGGCTGAAGTGAGGGAAAATAGTTGTGTCTTTGTGCGTCCTTGTTATGCTGGGTGAGGAGTGGAGCGGAGGACAGCCGTACCAGGACACGGAGTATCTCCAGATGACACACCATCCACTAGCAGTCTGTCCTCTGGCTTTCTTTTCTCATTTCTCACTCAGAAGCAGAGAAAATGGTGGATTAAAAGAGAGCTGCAGCGATCACTGATTATCATATTGGTAGTGGTGATTCCAGTGATGTTTATAGCAAACCAGCGTGGTTTGGCGTGAGCAGTTCCTGATAACTGGATGAACTAATGCACATCAGAGGTCATCTCCAGCTTCACCAGAAATGGGTGACATTTTCAGTAAGTCCTGAAGGAGGCTCAAATGTCCATAGATGCTATTTCTTTTCTGCTCTTGGAAACTAACCTTGAATTGAGAGACAAATGTATCAATGACACTTAGGTCACCGAGAGTCCGATTGGAAGTTGGTCTGGTTTTAAGGCTCTGAATTTTGAAAGGGCAGACTTTAAAAAAATGAGAGCGCTACATGGTGAGGGCAGTTGGATGGAAACCGTCAGGGTCAGGGACACATTGAAGGCCTGGGTTTCTGTAAGTCATGCTAGCAAAAGTTATCTGGAATTTTAACCATGCAGGAACTGACTGCAGGCTTCTCTGGACGGACTTCACACAAAACCTGGGAGGATTACACAGAAAGATTACAAAGCCTGATCGGCAGGGATGGCTGTATTTTAGTGGCCGCCTAGTATAAAGTGAGATTTCCACTGAAGTGTGGCTAACAAATTAAATGAATGCTACGTCTCACTTAGCAAAACCAAGTTATTCTTGTTGCTCTCTCATACAGGCCTGTATGCAGGAGAGGTGACACCTGAAACTCGGCACAGACAAATTGGAAAAGGTTTCTTAATCTGAAGCAAAACAAATCTTCGGTGCAAGAGCAAATATGGAAAATTTTGACCCAGAGGTGACTATGTGGAGAAGCTGAGTGTGTCAGAAAAAAGGCTCGTGAGATTGGTCTGCCATCAGATCTACCAGAATGCAAAAGAATCACCAAAAAGCGAGTAAAGTTGTGTGCTGCCCCTCTGTTTCAGTTAACTTGAATATTTGCTTGCCATGTCTTTTTCCATAAGAAGGTGGACAGGAGTATTTATAAATAAAACTGCACCTGTTCTGTGGTGAGAAAAAAACACCTGCATTTGTTCTACCCAGAACGGCTCTTGCTGGGACGTGTGCCTGCTTAATTTATCAGGCTATGGGTTTCTGAGCTGGGACTAAACTCAGATCCAAGGAGCACAGAGGTCGGTGAAGCAGCCTGACGGCTGATCTAGGAACAGGTTGCAAAAGGAGATTTAAGGGCCTGGCTGCTGCCAGGAGATGCTTGCATCCCTGTAAAGCTGCAATTTGGTGAGGGGAAGGACTCAGGAGAGTTAATATAAGTACCTCAGATGTGTCCCAGGACGCTTACAAATACTTCTTTTTCTCTCTGAAACTTTGGTCTGGCTGTAGGGAACTGAGCAAAGAGAAGTTTCGGTGAACAAGGGGACAGATGTCAGGTGCGCTTTTTATCTTGATTTTTTTTTCTTTCGTTGTTGTAAGATAGCTATACAGACTGCATTTGTATGCGTCTGTGCTTTTAGGTGAAGAAAAACTCCCGAGGAGGAGAAAAGGCATTCTTTTTTTTTTCTATGTGGCATTATTTTTTGCCGATACCTGCCACGATTGAAAAAAATCATTGCTTAGCGGCAGCCCCCTTAGGCAGCTCCCTACGGGTCTCTATTACGCTGTTAGAAATGTAGTACTAGAAGCACTAGCTGCATTATGCTCCAGAGCTGGAGTGATTTCTTCTGTAAATTAGATGCTTAACAGAAAAAGCCCAGATTCGAACTGCAGCTGCGCCCAGCCCACATCTTTGCGGGACATTCTACAAGCAGGGAAAGCCGGGAGCGCGGTGGGTTGGTTGCTCCCCCCGCAGGCCAGCCCCATCCGGCCTTGCTTAGCCCAGCCCAGCCCAGCCCGGCCCGGCCCGGCCCGGCCCGGGGCCGGAGGGCGGGACGGGAAGGCGGGGAG
>WEKW01025618.1:62437-127080 GCA_013389905.1 Sula dactylatra
CTGCGCCCCGGGGGGGCGGGGGGGGGTCGAGCCGTGCCGCCAGGGCTTGGGAGGCGGCCCGCGGGTGAGCGGCTCCGGGCCGTGCATGAGCACGCGTGGGGTAACCAGGGATGAGTTAGCAGCATCCGCCGCGGTGCGCCGGGGAATGGGGGGTTCTCCCCCAAAACTTCGCCCCCTGACCCCGCAGGGGGTCGGTGGGAGAGGGCCTGCGGGGCCGTCGTGGCGGCCTGGGAGCAGGGACAGCGAACCGGCCGGGGAAGGGGCAGCGATCGCTCTGGAGGGAGGCGGTTTCTATGTGCCTTTGTGAGCAACGCTGGCCCACGAGCCCAGCAAAACCAGCGCCACGGAGGCTTCCCTCCTTTCCGGACCCTTTCCTCTGGGAAGAGTTTGTGCCGCCCTTTGAAATCTAACAAGCTGTCCTTGGCTTGGGATGTACTCGTGGCGTGGGAAACACCCGCTCGGGCTGCCTCGCAGCGCTGGCACAGGGAACAGGGCGAGGGCATCGCGTGCTGCCTGCTGGGCAAGGTGGAAGTGGGTTGCTACGTGTGGGGCATGTTGGGCGGGAAACGGTGTTCTGCTGCGTAACGTTCTTCCTTAGGTTCTTGAGGTGTGTTTGGGTAAGCTGGAGTACTGTGAAGTGTTTGTTGTGCGTGCTTTAAAAACCAAACTACGTGCATGGGTGCCTATAGAAGAGACCTTCCCTTTTCCATCCATCCATCCGTCTTGAAAATAGCAGGTAGCTTCATCCTCTGGGCTTGGGCCAGGGTCTGGGTGATTGAGCTTTTGGCCTTTCTTTTGTCTCCTCCTGCCTATGTCCCAGGTGAGCGCTAATTCACACATTAACTGATTATTTTGAGGTGGGTATCTTTTCTTTTTTTTCCCCTTCTTTGGAAGCTAATGGAGTTCAAGCCATTACTCAGCAGAGCTGTACCCAGTGAGGTAAGAAGTCAATTTCTGTAGTGCCAAGAGCGGATGAATTGACGTAACTTTGGTCTGAGCTATAGGAAGGGCTGTCCCTCAATGCAAACTTTTGCCCACAGTCCAAAACTCCTTCCCCACTGAGTTGTCATTTAAACTGATAGCTTCCTGTCAAAACCTTCATTTTTACATATTTCCCTGCCCCAATCAGGAAATATTTGCCTGCTGTAGTCCTGTGGTGTGCATGCAAGGGGCTGAGCTATTTCTGATAGAAAAGAAGCCTTTAAGAAAAACATTTCCTCTTAGCCATCGTGCTTTTACTGTGCAAACTTGGTTCTAAGAAGGTGTCTGTGTAGGTGTGGCGAAACTGAGGCACTGAGATGAGCACATTTGTGCACAAGGAATTAGTGGAGAAACTCATTGGTTGAGCAATGCTTTATCCCTCGTGTTAGCCGTACTCTGCCGTGGCTATTCATGTAAGCTTTGTGAAAAAGCCTTATAAAATGTATATTAAAGTTCCCTTGTTCTTTTCAGTCTCAGAGGTAACAGGTGCCTGTGCAATATCATATGTTGAAGCCCGCTGGGTGACAGAGTGCCTGATGTAGCGATAGCAGTGTCTGAAGGAAAGAGGAATCATAATCTATTTGCATGGTTTCTTGGACTCTGTTTCTTCTGGAGCAAATTCTGTCTATAAATTAATTTTGGCATCACTGCCGGTTAGTTTGGTTTTGGTTTTGTTGGTGGTTTTTTTTTTTTTCCTTCCAGTCCTCATGTCTGAAAAAGCAGCTTTTTTATTTGTTCATCATTGAGCAGCAGGAGCAGTGGATTCTGCCGTGGAGTTTTGCTTGTTCAATGACTACTTTGAGATAGTTGTTAAAGTGGTGGGTAGAACTTCACTCTGGTGCAGAAAGGATATTGTGTGTTTAACTAACTAAGCTGAACTTAGTCCTGGCCACCTGTGCAGTATGTGGCCTTGCAGGTGTCATCGCTTCTTGCATCTCCTCTAAATGGCAGTTACTTTGTGCACCATTGAGGTGTGGTGGCATTAATCATGGTCTGGGTTATAAACACTGTCCTGTCTGTGCTGGTAATAGTGGGGAGACCCTTCGGTGGCCTGGGGAACCCCGTTTCACAGGCTTGTCTCCAGTGCCTTCAGTTAGGCTGCCATAACGTATGACAGCTTGGCATGGACTGTTCTTGATCTGCTTCTCCTTGTTCTGCAATAGTACCTGCAGTGATTGTTCATGTCTGCTGCCCTTGATTCTTCAGTGCTGGAGTTATTTTTAGAGTTAAGATAAACCGAGGAGTGTGAAGAAGGCTGTTTTTGCATTTTGTGCTTGTATTAACAAAAAAAAAAAAAAAAGTGATATACTCTGTGAATACTCCTCCCTCCCTACATAGCTGTGAACTGAAAGCAGAGATTTAAGTGAGGGGTGTTTCCTGCTGGATCCCAAGTTCCTCCCTTCAAGTGCCTGAAGATTGTCCTTTCACAAGTAGTAATGAAAATAATTACTCTGTATTGACACTTAGGTGTTATAGTGGGGGAAATGACCAATATACCAAAAAGTCAGTATTTCAGAATATTTTGGAGGTTTATTTGAAGTCTGTCTCTTTATTTTTGTTTTCCTGTTACGATGCAATCATTATGACATTCTCTTTCTTGAGGTCTCGCCACAGGATTGAAGGGTACTGTACAGCTGTTCAATTTTGTATTTGAAAATCTGGAAAAGTGTGTTTGCTGCTTGTGAACCGATTACAGCCTTGGTAGTTCTGTGGTAGGGTTTTCCTGGAGAGGGGTGATTTGATGGGGTTCTGCATGCAACTGTGGCCTCCAGCTGTAAAAGTCAACCCAAGGGTTATTCGCACCCAGGTGGAGGCACGAGACTTGTCTTAGTAGGGCAGTGGTGCAAGCCCTGTGGTGCTGGTGACCTGAAGCCCAGTGACGACCGTAAATAAGGAATATGTCGTAGCAAAGAATGAAATCATAAGAATGTGTGTCTATTACAACTTCATTTTCTCTACAAATTTTCTTCCATACTTCCCCCCCCCCCCAAACTAATCTTTCTCCATCTTACCCAAGTTCCCATATTTACCAAGTAGGAGAGATGGGATGATTCCAGACATCATGGGGGTTACTTGAATCCTTAAATAATCTCTCTATTTCAGAGTAGGCAGAGAAAAACCTGGTTTGTCACTTCTTCCAGGAATTAAGAGAGAGTGTCATTGGTTTTTGGGTTGTTACGCTTTCTTCTGCCTACTCACGTTTTTAACGTGCAGGGTTCAAAGTGTGCCACTGTTGTTTGAGGTAATGCACGTATCTGCGCTGGCGGACGAGTCAGAACTGGACTTTGCAACGTAGATGCTTCGTTATTAATTTTATAGATTACATTCCACGTAAGAGATTGCCCGGAGAGAGGCTGTTGGAAGCCTGTGACCTTGTGCTTTGTGGAATAGCAGCTCTGTTGGCTCTAGAACCGGGCGTAGCCCTGGTGCTGTTCTTCTAATCGTCACAACTGGCGCAGCTACTGAGAGGACTAACGGGCAGTCGGACGGTGTGTTGATGGGCAGTTGAAGCCGTGGTGAAAGAAAGAGAGGGCAGGAGAGCAAAGGCCATGTTCGTAGGCTTGCCAGTGAGAGGTTTTCACATGTTGGGCAAGAGCATGGGCAGAAAATAGGAAGATCAGAATTGCTTCACTTGGAAACGTGGGAGCTGCCTTACTGGACCAGACTGTCAGGCTGCCTAATCTGGTACAGCAGCCACAAACAGGTCACAGGCTTTAGACAAACTTGTGAGAACCTGCTGATGATTCATGCTTGTCTTATACTGCGAAACAAAGGCTTGTGGTTCTTCATAATTTTTATCCTGCTTGCACGGCGTTACCTCTGGCAGTGTAGTCTCTCTCAGACGCTCTAAGCAGCTGTTTTAGAGCTCAGCAGTGCGTCTGAGCTGTTACCAACGGCCAGTTTCCTTCGGCGGCTGTTCCCATTTGTGTAGTATTGGTGGCTTTTTTTAATGGTTCTGTGGTCTCCTGCGATTTTAAATAACCAGAAGCAGCGCAGTCACCTGAAGCAATGATCTCATCTGCCAGCTTTGCCATTTTGCTGTATGGCTGCTCTGCGTTCTCTCCACAGGGATTGGGGAAAATTTCCTCCTAATGATGGAAGCTCAGCTCGCTCGCAGGCAGGGCTTGCCGGCACTGGAAGTAAAACTCCACCCAAAGGTGCCCCCTGGAGTCCAAAAGGTTTTTGGGGAATTTGGTTGGGGTTTATTGCTTAAATTATTCCAATTTATTCAGCTTTTGAAACTAAAAATACTTTTCAGTGCAGCTGCGCTTTCAAATACTAGTGGCTGATGGAGTGCTTTGCTTCCAGATGTTAGTCTTCAATTTCCAGCGCAGTCAATTTCTAATTCTTTTATCTTGAAAGCATTTTTGCAGAAAACTGCCTCGTTTTGTAACGTAGCCAAAGCTCTAGCCACTTTTGCCAAAGCATGGCTAACACGAGGGTGTTTTAAGACCGGTCAAGGCCATCTGGCTCGTTTGAGAAAGTGTTTTTTTTCTTAATAACGTCCTCTTTGTTTATACCTACCCTTGGTTTTCTTTTGTCCTTTGACTACCTGTTGAACCCTGACGGAGCCTCGTCACTTGGCGCCGAGTTGCGCGGTAGCTTTGTCAGAGGCTTTAGAAAATACAAATATTTGATACCTTTCTTTTGTTTCTCTGTAAGATGCTTTATAACTTTGAGGCATAGGATGGGGGTAGGGGAAGGTTTGTCTTGCGTTTTGCAGGTGGTGGTAAAAGGCTCGCAGGTCAGTAAGTCATAGGATAGTTCCTGTTTGGGGCTTTTTGGTGGTGTTTTGGTTTTTTGTTTTCTGAATAGAATTTTTTATTTTCCCATAGTACTGTAGCTGACCTAAGGACAACGTTACCCGCTTTTTTTATGGTTTTGCTACTTGCCCTAGCTTACCCTGCAAGCTGCATTGGGAAGGCAAGTTCTCTATTTTTATACTGCAGGTGTAAATTCAGCCATGTACTGGAACCTGGAGATGACCATCTCCTCTGGACAGCTGAAGGGTTCTTAGGTCTTCAAATACCCATATCAAAACTCTGCAACAAAAAACATATCAGCCTGAAAAATAAGTTCTGAACTTCTCATTGTTGTTTCAAGAAAACCCAAAGAAATACAACTCATGGGAGTTCCTAAGCGTATGCACACTTACATTGTTTTTGCTTCTTAGAGGAGTAAAAGGTACAGTTTTACAGGGGTGAAATAGCTCAGATTCTTTTAAGGTCGCAGTGGTTCAAAATCTGTTAGGTGGTGTATTGTGTCTAAAGCTTTGTTTTGGGCAAAACACACCAATAAACTGAAATTAGTCAAAGCTGAAGAATATTTTTCAAGTACTTGAAATATCCCTATGCAGTATTTGCAGCAAGAACATTGCATTAAGGAGCCTGAAAACAGAACTGAGCTGGAAGGGGCAGACTGGCTTGTTTTATTTCTTCATGTTAAGAAGAAGCAAATGGCTTAAAGGAAAACCGGTTGAACAGTTACCTAATTTTTTGACAAATCTCTGCTGTGATCCCGGTATGTGGGTCACTTACCGGTCCTGAATTCAGCTGAAGACCCACGTTGAGAAACGAGAGCTGCGGGGTTACACCGAATGCTGCTGGTGTTTCTAACTGTTTGAAAACAAAAAGTTCAGCTGTGGGATAATTGGATAAGTTGGCTAACAGCTTGCACGATAGCTTATGGTACTTCATTGATTCTAAAGGGTTTCTTTTGATTATTTGCTGTTTGTTTAGACCCTTTCAAAAGGTTAGCAAGCGCGAACAGCTGTTCTCCCGTAGCTGTTTGTATGTGGTGACTGTCACTGGTTTTGAAAGAGCGGTGCAATGTGAATGTTGGAACTAGAGGTTGTCATGGATGAAAGGATGTATACGTATCATATGAGTTAAAATGCTGTCAGCACAGTTTATAAAGCCCATTCTTTCTTAGGGAGAAGGAACAATAGTAACTGTTGTCGTTTGTGAAATAATTCTCCTTTGCATCAGTGTAATAATACGCCGCGTGGCTCTCTGGTTGTTTTAGTCTAATGGGGGGAAAGAGTTGCTGAGTCAGAATGTTTTGCACTGTGCAGGAAGTTTTCACTGAAAGCAACTGCAACAGCTCTTAACCCTTTTTTCCTGTTTTATGAGCTTTTTACATAATAATGGGTGCTCTTTTTCAGGAACCTGCATGCATTGGCATGCTGAATTCTGTATCAAGCAATCAGTTTTTGGTTTTTGTATCCCTAAGAAATAGGCACACATCCTTTTGAGTATTTCTTCAGGGAAGAAGTAGTGCGGAGAACAATTAAGGTCCCATGCATTAATCATTCTTGTGTTCCTGTCGATAGACTTCTTCGGTGAACAGTCAGCCTTCTCCGAATTTACGTGGTGGGGGGACGAGGCATCCATTTCAGATGGAGGCTGTGCATCTGCTCTCCACAAATATACGGGAGCCTCACAGGAGCTGAGTAACATAAGCTAATTTATTGTTGCCTCATATTGTAGTTGAAGCGGGTGGTGATACCGTGTCCTGTGCCCTGGTTAAATAGCGACCTCGGGAGTAAGACGGGTGGCTGTTGACCCAGGACCTCTTGTCCCCCGGAGGTGGGGCTGCCTGGCTTGGGGACACAGAGGAGATTGAGCTGGCCAGGAAGGGACAGGGCAATGTAGTGCTGTCATCTTATTCTGGAGAGATAGAAAGCCTGTTTTTCTGTTTGCTGAGAGGTAATACTTCTTCATCGGCCCCACCTGAGTGGCACCGATTTTCAGATGAGGTTTTTTAAAGTGGAAGATCCAGTCAAGTAGCTATCTATGTTTGTGGTGTTGTCCCTCATTGTTCTTCCGTGTGCACGTGCCCTCCGAAAAAAGCTCAATCCTCAGTCGCTGAAGTGCTTAGAGCCCAATCTGTTTTTCCTCGTTTCCCTGAGAGGATAAAACCATCCTAATGGTGGGGGGTTTTTTTGTTTGTGGGAAATCTTAGCTCAAAGGTACCCTTTGAGAAGGTTGCATAGCAAATAAAACATAAACTGCAACTTGCACACCTACTGTGAAAACAAAGGTACTTATTTAATTCATGTAGTGACATCCAGGCATGTGAAAGGAATACAAATGTGCCTCTGTATTCCCCGCGCTGCCGGTCTGCGCTCCTTTGTGGTGTGGGGGCGATGAGAAATGTGCGTGGTGCGTTACGCTTGCTCACAAATTGCCTAACATAGCCTGATGAGAAGGTGATGTGGGTGATGAGAGCCTAATTGCCGTCCCTGCATCAGCAGCGCCTAGGAAGCATCCTGGGAATTGCTTGCCCTACGCTCGGAGTAGCTGATCACATGAGCCTGAATTTTCAGTTCAGTTCATTAGTCAGCCATTTTGGTCAACACCCTGCTTACTGCGCACAACCAATCCTATCAGCACTCGCTGTCCTGGCGTATCTGGGAAGAAAGGGACCCGCAGTTTGATTTCAGCAAACCTGGATATCTGTCTCTACAGTCTTCCTTTGTTTTTGCTTGGGTAATCATCAGAGGAAGCCATTCTTTTTCCTCCTCCTGCTTTTTTTTCTTTTTCTTTTTTTTTTACCTTTTTTCTTTCCCTTATCTCCTGTCTTTGATGCAGAAGCCAGGTTTTCTGTGGTTGCTTAGTATCAATAGCCTCTAGCATAGCTGAAGACGACGACAGTTGGTGGAAAGGAGGGAGGAAGAGACGAGCGTGAAAGAGCGGCGTTTTTACCTTGCTTTATATATATGCAAAGGCCAGAGCAGTCTGTGCAATCCTGAGCATCTCTGTCCTTTAATAGCAAGGTATTTCTTATTTTCTTCTTCAGAAAGCTTTTCTTTTTAGTTCTTATTTTTTTTTCCCCTCGTTGTTGTTGTACCAGCTGAGTCATCATGTCTGCTCTGACGCCTCAAAGCGACATGCCAACCCCCACCACAGACAAGATCACTCAGGCTGCCATGGAGACCATCTATCTTTGCAAATTCCGAGTGTCGATGGATGGAGAATGGCTCTGCTTGCGCGAGCTGGACGACATCTCGCTGACACCCGACCCAGAGCCTACCCACGAAGGTACGGTCCAGTTCCCTGTCTCGGGATCCCTGCAGCCGTCGCATTGTTACAACCGCTGCACGAGTTGGGAGGGGGCGTCTCTGGGACGAGATGCTCTTGTCCTGCCTGGAGAACCTGGACACCGTTCGATGTGTTAGAAAACCAGATCGGTGCTTCAGATCGCCCTTAGAATTTATTGCGTCTTTTGTAATCCATCCCTTTAAGAGAGACAGATTTGTGCTTCATTGTTGTTATTTTTTAAGATTTATCTGGAAAGATCAGGTGTATGTGTCTCGGGAAGGAAGATAACCGCAAGGTGTGCTCAGCGATACGTTTCATCGTGATTTTATTCTTAAAACAGGGCTTTTAGCTCGATTAGTCAGCTGTCAGCTTTTACAAGTGGAGCATACTGGCAAACAGAGACGTGTGCTTGCATGCGGTCAGTGGGTAGTTTTTGGAAAGCCCCAAGTGATTACGCAGTTGTGCATATTGTCAGGTGATAATGCCATCACAAATCCTCCAGCTCGCTTCCGTTGAGAGTGCTGTTGTTTATAATGGCATGGAAGCCTGAAAAGTGGAGGTGTAACACATCTTGATTTCTTCTTGAAAAAGGGTTTGTGGTCTGTGGTGTTGGGGAAAACAGTTTAATACCAGGTCACATAAATGAGGATGGAAAGCTTTGAGAGTACTGAAAACACAAGAGGACATCCGCGCGTTGCTCTACCAATAAAAAAAGCGGGGAAGGAGGAGATAGGATCAGTTCCTGCAGGAATTTTGCACAGCAGCCAGCGTTCCCGCGGTCACCAACGTTGCCAGGTTCTGAGTGCCCCTTGCTGGATGCTGAGCATCTTTTCCGTCTTACAGCGAGGGGGCTCCATCTTTTCACGCCTGACCCTTTTCCACTAACTACTGAAGTGCGATTCCACAAAACAGTCTCGCTTGACCCGTTTGATGCTGGCTTGTCAAGTCAGTAATGTCTTGCTATATTGTTGTCTTGCTGGATGAGGCAGCTTAAATTGCGGTGAGGATTTGAGCTTTAAAACAAATTCCCAGGTGATTATTTAATTCTCATTTGACAGCTGCTTTCCGTGGTAGCAGCCCTTGGGTTTGGATTTGCTTGCCAAATTCTTAGTCACACAGCAGGATACAAGACAGGTTGCAAAAGCAGACACGAATGCTCCCTCTGAAGCCTGTCCCAGGGTTTCAGAGAGGTGCTGCGGGCTCAGGAAGGCAGAACCAGAGCAGTGGGTACAGGGTGAGCCAAGGGTGCAGTAATTCAGCTGTCTTCCAATTCCCATGTTCTTCTACGTGGCATGGGCTTATTCGGACCTTGCTCAGTCTTACTTGAGTGTTTTTTGGATTTCAGTGGTTTGGGTTTTTTCACAGCACATTCTAGTGTAGGTGGATTGATTTTATTTTTTGATGTGCGCTCTCTCTCTCTCTCTCTCTCTCTCTCTCTCTCTCATATATATATAAATACTAACTACTGTTTTGACTGATCGTGCTGTAGTTACTAAATGACCTTCCAAGCAATCGAGGGCTCTTCTTATAGTATAGCCTGGAAAGCCTTTCTGTGATACTGTGAGCCAGTTCTTCAGATCCTCATTTTCGTATGCATTTCTCTCCTCTCTGTTCGCCTTATTGCTCTGAGCAAACTCATGGGGAAGTTAGGCTTGGAGGAATCCGGTGTCTGTAATAGAGCTTTTCTGGGTTACCTTTCTGAAATACGCTGAATATGTGTCCTTAGAGCATACAGATTGCACTCTTGCCTGCCTATGTAAACAACTCAAACACTAACATTAGGCTAACCCTTCCTCAAAACTAGAAGAATAATTGTTCTTAAAGCTGTCATTACAGTCACTCTCTTGCAAGTTCCAGAAGGGGTTAAATAATTGTATTTGCTCATTTCATTGCTAGATTATTTAACTTGTATATCAAAAACAGGTAAAAAAAAAAGAGGACTGTATCATCAAGACCTTTATGGAGATCTTTATACATTCATAAATTAAGGTTGCTTGTTGAGAGGCAGAAAGACTGGTTGGTTGTGGGGGAAGGTTTGGACCCAAGTCATGTTTTTAGCAGAGATAAAAGGTCAGGAAAAAAGCGTTCATAATAGAAAAGCTGACACAGCTTTATCCCTAGTGTTCGAACTGGTGCTACTGCATCAGCACTGCTGCTGTGTCCTCGGTGTATGCACGGGTTGTGGGGACAGTATGACGGGGCTTGCAGACACCAAGGGCTTGTCCAAGAGGAAAAGCAGGAGACCTTAGGAGCTGAGGCTGGCGTGTCTTGTAATATCTCCATAAAACTCATGTAGAAAAGTAGGGATTATGAAGAAGAAAAGGACTAAGAAGGCGCTCTAGAGTTCTGCCAAAGGCATAACAAAAGGTTGCATTTTTTTCCTTACGAATCAAGACACGTAAAAAATAATACATTGGAGTGGCCAATCCCACAGCTTGTTGAAATAAGGTTTGGAAGCCTCTGGTCCCTTAGGTCTTGCTGCGTCCCGAGAGTTTGTTGCCTCTGGCCTCCCTTCACTCTGTGACCTGCTATGTCCCCAGCCCACGAGCAGCCATCCTGCCTTCCTCCTCCTCACCGTGCACCCGTCGCGCTGAGGATGAACAGCAACTGTGCTCCTAGCCTTGCATCGTAGCTGCCTCCACCCGTCCTTGCATGCCAGAACTACCAGGCAGCTCGTGGTGTCGTAGCGAGAAGAGGAAGAGAGCTGTTCTGGGCAGTGCGGAAGTAAGGAGAGAAGACAAAGGGTCAAGAGCCGAACAGCACATGGGATGGGGAAGGTGTAAAATGCAGTGGGAAAAGAAGATTTTAGTCTGGAGAATTTTGACTGCCGTAGACTTCTGCTGGGCTGCTCTCATGTACCGCCCTGTGATGGCTCGGCTGTTAAATGGTATGGGAGACCAGCGGTCCCCAGCTTCTCCTCTCCTGGGTGCCCAGCTCTTTCAGCTGAGTTGTCTTACAGGCCTCACACCTTCAAGCTTTGCTCCATACGATCGGCTGTGGTGTGACTTTCCCCTTCGCTGTTTTTAAAGATGGTTTAGTTTTTTTCTTTCTTGTAGCTATACCAAAGGTAGGGCAAGTAAGTAAAACATCAGAGAAAACGTAATTGCTGCCAAACAAGAAGCTGCAGTACATTTTTTTTCCTTCTTTCCAGAGGGAGTAGTTAATAGTGGTTAGTTTTATTACTTTTCCTTTTTTTGTTGATGTTTATTTTAAAGCAGATTACTTGGGAATGACAGTTTGAAGATAGAGGAGGAGGCGAAAGTAAGTGATTCTTACCTGCTGTGGTTTGGTATCTCTCACTGGGACACTGTGTTTCAATCCCAGTGAGAGAGGGGCATCAGAAGAAGAGTTTTCATGGTGCCAGACCTTAGAATCGGGCTGTTAGGGGGAGCTAGAGGCAGATTGCTGCGTGTTCTGATCGTGCTCCCGGGGCTCCCCAAGCAGAGAGGCAGCTGGTGTTTATTATTTCTGAGGCCAGACCTGCTGTCAGCCCTTTCCTCGGGACCCTGTTTGCCGTGGCCTTCTCTGGAAGAATCCCACTTGAGGCCAATTCTGTGATAGGAGCTGGAGGGACAGGGAAGGAGCTCGTAATGTAAGGGCGCAGTGGTAATCATGGCCTTACTCGTTCATGTTTAAAAACAATAGGCATCCTCCTGAGGTGGTGATGTTTTCTAGTAAAACCAAGCCAAATTCTGCTGCTTTTTAAGCCAAAGGCACTATACTTTGGGAAGCGGAGTCTGTCTGAGGTGAAAGAGTGTAAATTTGGAGTCATGATGTTCCTGCCACAGAGTTGGAGTTTGAGTGTAACTCTGAGCAAAACGTAAATACAATTCAGTTTAAGAGCAGGACGTAGCAGAAGGGTAGATGCATTGGTATGGTTAACGACTTTCTTGCAACTATAAGTATTCAATATACCATGCAATATGGATGCTCAGTTTAACAATAAAAGCAGTGCATTTTCTTTTTCAACTGCTTGGAACAATTCTGTGTGTATGAAAATAAGCTGATTTTGCTATACACTGTAAATCTGCTTGGCTTAGAAAATGAGATTTTTGGTTTTTAAACAAGCAGTGGTTCTTAATTAGATAATCAGAACTTCACTGTGCTACGCAGGCACCACAAAATGAAATGTGATGCTCAGGGCTGTTAAGCTCTTGTTTGTTTGCAATGTGCATAATGATCGTTGAGGCATCTTTAGGGACTGAGGTGTGAAAAACATCTTGATTGTATTTCTGTGGCACGTTCAAGAATGCATGTGTATACGGGATCAAACATTGGTGGCAACTTTTGGGAGAAGTTATGAAATGGAAATGCAAAATGGCCTCGCACGGTTTTATTGGATGTTAAATTTCTACTTTGAATAATCAGCCGTCTTTATGAAGAGCTTCACATCAGAGCAATGGAAATTTTAGTCCCTATGGGATCAGCTTGTAACTGAGAAGAGAAGGAATACATGCTGTAAGAGTATGGTATGAATTTACTTGCAACTGTCTTTTGAAAAATAGAAATATAGAAATCCTGTTCTGTTTGCGCTACAATGGGGAATTAGAGTGGTAAATTTATGCAATGCAAAGATGAAATGATTTTTTCCGTAGTGTAATTTTTGGTAGCTAAGGTCAGATTTGTTTTTCCTCTTTTTTTGACCAGCAATTTAAAAGTTTTGCTCTCAGACACATGCTTGTGTGAAAGGCCCCAAGCAGAACTTGTACAGCTCTTCAGAGGAAGCAAATGCTCCTCTCAGCACTCGGATAACTCTTGCCCATTAATCTCTTGCACCGTTTATTGAACCATCCTTCAGGTTCTACCTTTTCTCTCCATTTTCTCTTCCAAGTATTTTTCCATGTTTCTTTGCACACTGCAAAAGGGTGTAAGGAAGCAGCATGACCTTATTAGTTACATTCCTGTTTTGCAAGTTGGCAGCCGCTTTGGCACGTAAGTTTGCATGGGGAGGGGGAGCGAGAATCACCTGTCTTTTGGTGGGGAGCTACACGGGGAACCGCGCGACGCGAGGGCTCGCCTGCCGTACTGGGCTGTGCTACTGGGCGAACTGCGGTCCCGGTGTAAAACCATATTAGTCTGCAGAGAACAAAACGCACCTAGGAAGAAACCCCGGTAACTGTTGCTTTGGTTTAGGTTTTCTCTAGTAGCATGCAATAGGAAAAGCCAACTGTTGGGAGAGGTAAAGTTGTTCTGGGGATCGTGCCTTTCCTGTTACAAAATTAATCTGCTGTAAACACTGTACTGAGAGGAGCAGGGACCTTTCGTGTGTTGACAGAAATTGTGTGAGATTACCCTTTTGTTAGCAAAGTACCTCTTAAAATATGTATGGTGGCAGAAGCCCCTAAACTGGTGAAAAGTTTGAAGGGGCTGGAGATCAGAGTTAATAGAACAAATGTGAAGTCAATAATAAGCAAGATGAATGAGATAGAGTGTGTTAATGGTCATAAATGTTTTGAACAGCAGTTAGGTCATGTAATCCAAACAGCACCTACTGAAAAGTAACATGATAAAGATGGTCATCACCCCAGGGACAGAGGAGACGTCCTGCTTACTGTAATTACACCGAATCCCATCACGAGCTGGGAGGGAAGGGAAATGACGGAGAGAAGATGGACACTTGACCCTGAACCAAAGGCGGGGAAAGATTAAGTTTTCAAAAGCTCCTCAGGACATCTAGTACCATGTGCCAGCCCTCCAGCTGATGGGAAGCAATCTGGAGAAGGAGAGGGAGTGAGTGCCCTGGAAGGCTAGGGTGAGACCTGTGTCAGGGCTACTCTAACTTCGGTTTATATTTTCAATTCTAAACTTTTGTAAATATTTTCAATGCTTTAATTAAGAAATTACAATGAAGAGTTGTTTTCTTTGCTCTTTTGAGCTTCTTCCGTCTAAATGAAGTCAGATTTGGGAAATGCGGGGCAGCTTTATTTCCCTCAGAGGTAATGAATCAAAAGTTTTGCAGAGAAACCTCTTAGGTGTCAGCTGAGATGGGAAGTGAAGGGGGGGGGAGATTGGGTTTTGTTTTTTCTTTTCTTTGTGCAAACTAACAAGTGCCAGAATAAAATGAGAAATTTCCCATAGCAGTTACTCGTGTATTTCCTTCTGGAAAGAGGCTGGTGTGGAGAAACATTCCGTGTAACTCCACACAGTTGTAACATGCAGAAATGCCTGATGGTAATCATGTGGAGAGAGAAATAAAACTGAGGGTGGGATTACACCATTCATGAATATAGCGAGCATTTGCTCTTTACTTGTCCTGTACGTGTAACGGAGAGTGGGCTTGGAATTCCTGAGTCCTCTGTACTGCTTTTTTTTCCTTCCTTTTTGTCTCTTCCCAGTTGGAGATCTGTGACTGCTATTTCTTTTCGTGCAGTGCAAGCCTTAACTTAAGTCAAAATGTCCGTGGTGTAGGAGAAACGGTCATGTCAGTCGGCGATGCCAGTGCTGCTAAATGAGGAGTAGCAAGTGTTAAAACAAGAGTGATGACAATGGCCATTTAAAAAAAAAAAAATAATCTGGTAACAGTTTCTCACTAAAAATATTGCAGTCAGTTGTCACAATTTATAATGGAAGCCCAAGCTGTTGGCGCTATCATGTGAGGGTGAGGCAGTTCTGGGCAGTTGGATGCTGAATAAGGATGCATTAACTGAGAGAACAAAGAAGGTAGGTGTGGGATAACAATACAGGGATTGAGTCGATGTGCTTGGTATGGACAGAGGAAATAGATGAAATTAACTGTTATCTGCAGGGAGCAGATAGCGCCAAGGTCAGCAGCGTCAGCACAGCGCAGCTGTAGGCGGCCGAGGAGAGCGGAGGCTCCGCGAAGCAGCAGCAGCAGCAGAGCACTCTGTGCTCTCTGTTTTATTCTCCTGCTCTGGAAGCGTAGCCGGGACTAGCAGGCAGGCACACGATGGTGCAGCTGTACTTGCACAGGAGGCGCAGAACAACGTGTGCAGTGCGTTTTTAGTATCTGTTCTTCACCCTTCCTGTTTTGAAAATAGCTTCCTCAGACAGAGGTTGCAGGGTGAGGTGAATAGACTTAATTTTTCTTCTTTATGCAAGGCTCTCTCTATATACATATATATTTAGAGATGGGAATTTTATGTACTGGGTTTTAAAAAATGTTTTTTCCTTAAGCTGCTTTTGAAGTTGTGAATAGATTGTTCCTGGCCTTCTAGGCTGCAGGCTGTCCGGTTGCTTGCTCGATTTTTGGATTGCAAGGTGTTTGAACGTGACGCTGAGGCTCTCTTTGCTGGTCCGTTCTCTTTGTCGACACTTCATGACCCACCTGATGTGCAAATCTAATCTGAAAAAAATCATTACGTACCTCCGATGATATTAACAGCAGCTACTTAATCTTCTTTCTTGACCATTTTAATTATTTCTTAAATGTATTATTTATCATTCCTAAGGCAACAAATATACATAATGCAATTTAAATAAGTAGACTAATGTTACTGTAGGTTTCCGTGTCAGGATAATAGTAGTATTTGTCCATACAATGAAGGAGAATGTGCTAGCCTTAAAGAAGAAGAGAAAGAAAATGAATGCAATTTGTCGCGCATATTCAGTATTTCTCAGGAAGCTCTTCCAGCTTTCCTTTGTGTTGTGGGATGCTTTGGCCCAAAAAACCCCAGCAAGTGGTTAGAGCAGAAGACTGGCAGTTAAAATCAAACAAATAATCCTATAATTAACCTTCTAAAGAGCATGTGTCAGCATTTATTCCATTAGCATCCCTCTAGAATACGGACAGTACTTTTTCCTAGGTGGGGCATAATGAGGCCTAACTGCCAGGGAAGCTATCAGTTACGGTCATACTGATGGTCGCTGTAGAATTTCACTTACACTTAAACTTGGAAGTGCCTTTGAGCGAATGTGAGAAGAGCTGCTGAATCTCCTGGCGCCCTGACTCGGGCATGGCAATGAGGCACGGAGGAGTGGTCTTTCCTTTCTGGAGGAAGAAGAAAGAGTTCCTGGAGTGCTTTGAATATTAGGGCTTAGATAAAAGCAAGATGTTGAGTAAAAAAGGGGGATGGGGAGAAAGCCACCCGTGTTGCTTGGCAGTTCTGTTTGGGGTTTGATTTGGGTTGGTTCGGTTCACTTGATCGTCATCCCGATTCCTGTGTCTGCTGTCAAACTAACTTGTCAGCACTTTCATAGGTCTTATTTGAAACGTGTCGGTTGTTTTTTCTTCTTTCCTCAGAACTTTTTTCAGTCATGGCAAATGACCAGGCAGGAGCAGAGGGGATTTAACGCTAGTGCGCTGACTGAATGCAGTCCAGTTGTCTTTCCTGGTACTGGCGTTCAGCTGCTGATGTGTTCAGCATTTATCTCGACTGCTGTTGTGGGCCAGCTTAAAAAATAACCCATTTCCTTCTCGTTAAACAGAACGTGGGGACCCTGGTCTTGGTGAGGTTTTGTTTATTGCTCTTCAGCAGAGTTAACGTTTTCTGTAAGCTTCTGTACAAAAACTAACAGATCTGGGTCAAGCCTTTAATAGCAGCCAAAGCAGCATAACTGACATTTCACCCTTGCTGAGTACTTTCTGAGTCAAGCTCAGTTTTCACTTCCCAAAATTGGTGCTGGTTGAGTTTTTGGTTATTTTACTGACTTCTCAGCTTCTCCTTATGCATTTGTTAAGAACTTCTGTGCTTTAAAAACAAACAAACAAACAAACAAAAAAAACCCCCCAGAACCCAAAAAAACCCCCAAGATCCTGACCTATTTAGTCTGTCTTTGGAGGAACTTGATGCTTGGAAACTATAAAAAGGATGTGTGCATCCATTGCTTTGTTCTGAGTGTCTTTACACATGAAGAAATGCCATAGCTATATAAGAAGTTTGGAGCATTCCATCCTCCTAGTTGCACTCACAAGGTATTTACTAATTAAACTAAACAGGACGTAGACAGAAAATTGATGGCCTGGGAAGCTCTGTGTGTGGGGGAACTTGGAGTTCTACTGCGAGGCTTACTGCAAATCGTGGGAGTCTACTAGTAGGTGGTATCCCAGTAGAGGCAGAGATGCTGTGTTTGAGGTGGTAATGTTCATTGCACATTATTTTTTTAACGAATGCCTTCTGTATGGGCGCTTTGAAGGAGTATATAGGGTTTTGCGCAGCTCCGGACTACGGGAACTTCTCAGTGTTTCTCATAGGGCACATATTCGGTGCTGGTTTAGGTTTATTTAAAATATCACAGGGATACTTCTGCTGGTTTCTGCTCATGAGACACCTGTTAAAAACCCCATAACATGAATCAGATGCTGTATTCACCCCAGTCCTGCCCACAGGGCGAGAAGCCTCTATCTTGACTTCCCCTTCGTGTACTCAGCTTTTGCACATAGCATGTTTTCTCAGCACTGTGTAGTCATGTGGCAACTCGCTGCTTAGCCGTGTTGCCTTTGGACTTGAACCATTTCACAACCGTGATGTGCCAGGAGGTGTAGGAGCACTGGGTTGCAGCGCACAGCTGGATGGGAGCTGGAGAGGTACGGTGGTAGTTTGGAATATTCATAAAGGTTTCTACTTCCAACCCTATTTTAGGGTAACAACTTCAGTCTTTAAAAAAAAAAAATATAAAAAATTAAGCACTCTTTCTGTTTAACAGCAGCATGAAATAATTTTTATGCTGGTACGTTCTCCCAGGGTTTATTTTTCAAAGCTTTTATTTGCATGGGAAAGCGTATCGGCTGGCGATATCCCTTATTCCTGCACGAGTTGTTTCACATTTCAGTGTCACTGGTAGGTATCGCGTATGTCTGTGAGAAATGCTAACCCAAGATTTAAGATATGAGCAAATTGAGGAAGATTAAGTTAGGAGGGAAAGTTTTTGTTTGTTATCTTCCTGTATGTAATCATTCACTATTCATTAATCACCACCTCTTTTTAAGCATTCTTATTAGCAGGAACAAAGTCGTAACACAGAGAAGCTGCTTCTTCAGATACATTACTATCCCTGCTCATTAAGAGGGGTTTGTATTTTTTAATTGTTAGCAAAGGATAAAATGCTTTGGTAAACTTAATTTGGCAGGGAATTTGAGAGACACTGTGGTTGGCAGTGTCTGAACCTGCACTGCCCCACTGCAGCTGAAGTCACTTGGCTGTAAGGGGTTTCCTGCCTCAGAGCAAAGCTGGGTAAATCAGCCCAAACGGAATCCCGTGCTGCTGCTGGACTGTCTCTGGGAGTCAAACCAGCAGCCAGGACTGCTGTGTCAGCAAAGCAGAGGAGAGAGGAACTTCGAAAAACTTCATTGTTGAAATAACAGATGGGATTTTCATGATTAATGCATTAGTGATAATAAGTACTCTGGTTCTTTTGTAAAGAACTTGCTTGTGGGATATTTAGTTCCATAATGCTAATCTTTCTGGGAATCTGGCTGGAATGAGGCAATCGTTTTATGAAGACTTAAAAGTCTTGGTTGTCCTGGTTTCTAAACTTGGGACACATCAGTTACAGACTTCAGTATTTTTCCATAATAATCAAAAGTATTGAGTTTGTCTAGGAGCATGGAAACTACCAAGTTGCAGGTCTTAGATTTATTTCTTTCTTTACTGGGGGGTGTGTGAAGGTGTTTTTCCCCACTGTTGTTTGGTGGAAATCCCAGACAAGTGGGGAAAACTGTACAGTGCAAAAGAAGAAATGAAATGTGTGCAAACCACAGTTAAACGCATGAAGAAATGAACGAAAACAGGAAAGGAAGTGCTAATTAAATGTGTGCGTTTGCCTTTAAGTCCGTACGAATCCCATAGTGCCTTTGTGCCGATAGAAATTCATGCAATTCTTGCAAGCATTTCTTGCTAGAAAGAGGATAGGATTATTGCCTGTAGGGATATAATAGAAGAAAATACTTGTGACTCCACCGGACATTTGTCTGCAAGCTTTACGTGAGTCATTTGCTAAGGGTTAAAACCAAGAATCCCTTAACCGTGCGGCGGGTAGCAATTACCCAGACAGAGCCAGCACAGTCCTGTGAGGTTTCTTGGACCTTTCTGTGAATCGTAGCCCAGATGTTACGTGAGGTGGGGTGCTGGACTGCTAGGACTGTGCTGACCTAATACAGGGAAGTCATTTCCTGTGTTGATTTAAAAAAAGAATAAATAAAATCGAAGTGATGAGAAAGCAAAACCGGTTCCTCCATGTATAAGCCTCACCACCTGTTGTTATCAGCTCTCATAGGTTGGAAGAATGGGGTGTTTTTTGGATATGGAGCTGAGTGAAGAAAGAGGCTTAGAGGAGTAGGGAGCATAAATAATTGGAGGCCGCGTGGTGCATGTAGGGAGGAGTTGGAAGTGACAAAATCCAAGTGAGAAAGGTCACGTGAAAGGTTGAAAGAAGCCTGGCAATTTTCTCTGTCCCAGTTACCAAGCTCATTGTAAATCTTTTTTTGGTTATGAGATGTTCTTCACTGTTTACATGTTGATTAAGGAAAAAACCCAAACCCTCAGTATTAGATAAAGGGCCTTTTGATGACGATGTCTGGCTTCATTGTGCAGCTGGGGGTTCTGAGATGGTCAGAATCTAGTTCTGATATTTGTGATGGAAACTGCTGTTAAATAAATGATTGCATGTGCAGCTTGGTTCTCGTCCGATTCATTTTCAGAAATGCTGGAAATACAGCTAGAAAATACTAGCTGTGTTAGCTTGTTTATGTCATGTTGTTAGGCAAAGCATTTTCTGCAAATACCGCATTTCTCGGTCACGCTAACATCTGCATTTTAAGTCCTAAAAAAAAAAAAAAAGGGAAAGGGGTGATGGTGACCCCATGAGTCACTGAGTCCAATTTGTTGCACCCCAAGGTAAGAGTGCAATAGGGTCCAGAAAAGTGTCAGAGACGTCAGTCCACCACAGCTCTGTGAGCTACAGAAAGTCTCCTGACCCTACAGAAAACTCTAACACCTGTGATAAAAGACCAAAAACTGTAAGCGTAGCACAGGGAGGAAGATGGTGGTGGTGGGAGCAACACCAGGGCTTTGTTCTTGCAATAGCAGGGAATTTCTCAAGCGAAACTCCCTGTTGCTCCTAGGGAGCAGAGGTAGGTGAACCTGGCTGTGCTCCTTATCCTTTCCTCCCTCCTCACCCCTGCCAAGGAGAGAAGAAATGTCTGCTGAATTGGAAGCAGTTGATTGCTTCAACCTGGGTGTGTGGGCAGGGCCCAAGGAATGGTGATTTTCTGCTGTTCCCAGAATTGCAGTAATGCTTAGCCATCAGGGCAGAGGTGAGCCTCTGGTTTATGAAGAAAACTGATGGCTAAAAATCACCTACATGGATAAAACAGTTTCAAAGGATGAGAAGACTCTTGGTCAGTGGTATTGCAGTGCAGGAAGCTTTCGGGGATCAGCTGATTTGTTAGTCGTACTGGTATTTAGACTTTTTTTTTTTCTTTAAATGCAATGACTGTGAATATGCTGCTTGCCAGCCAATGCTGGCTCCTGCTGTGGGAGGAGGAGGCTGGTGATAGCTTTTCCGTGGCAGGGAGGAGGTCCTAGTAATATGTGTACTTTGCTCAGGACTTTGGCACAGTTGGCTGGTAAAGGGGAATAGAGTCTTTCTTGTGCTTCAGATGTTTGACTGATTGCAAATTAGCGCTGGGGAGAGCGGGCACGTAAGTAGGGAGCTGAAAATCGCACAGGGTTCAGACCCTCTGCAGCTTCGTTTGGCTTTGTTTTTCTGGGTCTGAAACCAGGGAATTAGCGGGCGTGCTGAAACAATTCCTTGTCCTGCCTGCTCCTCTCCCAGGTGACCTACCTCCTCCCTGTGCCTGTGAGCCATCTGCAGGCTCCCAGCAAGGAGATAGAGGCGTTTTCCTCATGGAGGCCTTAGTGAGTCGTCATCAGCATGACAACGTAAAACCTGTGACCCGTGTCCAGGCTCAGCTGGATCACCTCTGCAAGACTTTTCATCTGGAGTGATGGTCATAACAGAGTTAAAGCTCTGTTTAACCTTGTTTAATATGTCCTCAGTGTGTCCTTATCCTGAAACATGCTTGCTTTTCATGTGTGGCTGTATTGCTCTGTTGGGGGGTTCTTTTGGGGGCTGGGTAGGAGGAAATTGAAGGAAATGCTGATGTTGCATAAATATCCCAAGTTCAGTGCTTTGATTTTGCAAACAAAATAATGCTTTTCTTGCTTTTCTTTTTAGGATGTGCTTTACAAAAATGCTGCTTGTCTTGTTGCAGAAAGAAACAAAGCTTCTAAAGCTTTACTTAAAGCCTACCTTAAATTGGCTCTCAAGAAAAAAACTGCCTTGGTGTATTGCGTTGTGCAGACTAATAAACCCTTTTGACTTGCAAATCTCTTCCTGCTACGAATTAAGTCTTGTATTATGCAAATCTCCCTTGCAGTTATCCTTTTCTTATACCTTGACTTTTAATCTTTCCTTTAGATCATGGCTTGCATGACATTTTCTTTCTTTTCCTTTCTTTTTGCTGTTTGCAAAGACTCTTGGGAGGATTTGACAGATGTGGTGGAGCAATTGCGTGATGATACTGAAGGTGCGTGCCACACCAACATCTTTCAGCTATTATTTCCGCTAATGATTAGCTTTTGACTTATTATTTTGAGCCTGAGTGGAAAATACAGCTTTCCTTTCCAAGTGCCAGTAACTGTGGCTTTCTGAATGTGCTTGTCTGGTTGAACCAGGTTCATAGCCCAAACGTGCTGTACGAGTTGCAATCTGTGTGGATGTTTGTTTCTGCTGTTCGTGTGTTAAAGAAAATGTCTTTGATCACTCGGGTGTATATATTACTCTTGCAATTGTGTTAATTTACATTTAAAATGGATGTTGTGAAGGCTCTTCTAAATTTTATCAGCCCCTTCATGGGTTTCATATGATCAGTTTTGGTTTCTAACTTCTTACTGATTTCTTTTTTTTTTTTTAAAATATTTGTTTGCAACATTCCTTAAAAAGTGCTTTAAAAGTTTTTGGGTGTTACATTGAAGCAGAGGTAGAAAAAGTGAATCAGCAAGAGGCTAGTTTACTTGCAATAAATGCCGAGACAGTTATTTTCCTGAGCCCGATATAAACCCAGCTTAAAAGGTTCCAACAATATATGGCAGCTAAAGTTCAAAAAATATTTCCCGAAATCACCCCAAAGCTTCAGATTTTCTGAAGTATTCCTACATATTGAGGCTTTGCAGAAGTGACTCTAAAACGTGTATTGCAAATTTGGATTAAATCTTGTGAAGCACTGAATGAGAGGATTTTTTTTAATTGTGCTTCTTACTTCATTCTTAAAAACGGTGCAAGTGTGAAAGAGTTGAATCCCCAATGCGGCATGCACTCAGTTAAATTTGGAATTTGATGATTAGGTGCAACTGTTCCTGCTTAGGATGAAAGTGTTTGCGGCGCAAAAGGCTAGTACCCCTTTTGGAGGCAAGGGAGCAAGAAGGGAATTTTCCTGTTTGTGGCTGAGAAGTTTAAGTGCTCGTCATTAGGAAGAATGGAGAAGGATGGTTAGGGGTGTTTATCTATATAGACCAAATTCTTTTAAAATGGCTATCTCAAATTAGGAGCTAAAGCTGGGGCTCTTGTTATCTGTTATTCTCACACTTAAATCCCAAAGGAGTTAAGGTCAGCAGATGCGTTTGGGCTCTTTTTGCCAATCTGTGCGTTGACTGTTTTTGGAGGTGTTGCAGACCGCAGATCCCACAGCGGCTGTTTTCTTGTCAGTGTTTCGTTCAGTTTTGGTCTAATTCTCCAAAAGCTGCTTTTGCTTCTTTATAGCCCAGATGAGCAATTTAAATGTGAAAATTGGTAAAGCAAAATTCTGAAATTTAGCGAAGCACGTTTATGTTATGGACTCAGGGTTGTAAATAGAGGATAAAGTGTTTAGCAACATGGTGAAGGACGCATCTGTCTTAAAGCATGTAGTTGCAATTATTACTAGAATAATAACTGCTGGATAAGGATGGCAAAGTAATGCAGCCAGGTTTGGGACTCGGGAAAAACCTTCCAGTGCAAATAGTTTGAAGCATGTTTCTGGCAGAAGAAAAAAGCAAAATCAACCATGACATAGCAGAATTTACTTTTATTTATATTTGCTAACTCAGACGGTATAAATCTTTTAAAAGAGGATGTGTTGTGCACAGGAATTACTTTAGATGCATTAACGACACCTCTCTTGCTGCTCATGTTTTGTGGATGGTGCCTCCATTGGCTGTTGTGCTGGGTTCTGTGCCTGGGCCTCTGCCTGGTGGCCTCGAAAACACAGCAGGCTTCCATCAGCCACGGGAGATGCTCTCTCTCCTGGCACAACAGCTAATTCTGCTTCCCCAGCAGCTCCAGCCGAGGGCATATCCAAGGTAGTCTTTAAGGAGGAAAAAAAAAAGGGGGGGGGGGCAGGTTGGCACTTTTTTCTCCGTTAAACATTGTACAGATTTTTTTTTTGCGTTAACTTTGTCAGGGTGGGATACATGTGAAATGTGTCTTGTCTGTTTTCACTTGTGTCGTTGTTTCCCGTGACCACCACCCCGTTCTGTTTCTTTGAAACTCTTACGTGCCTGGCGTGTGCGGGAAGCTGACCTCGTTGGTGATCGGATCGGTCAGAGACTGATGGGTGCTTGATGTGCAGTGTGCTTTCCCTCTCAAAAGTCAACGTTAAGGATATAATCGCATGAACAAATGAAGCAACCTTTTAAACTCTCTGTGAAGATGTTTCTTCTCTTAGGAAATGAGGTTTCATTTTGCTAAGATGGTCTTAATCCAGCTGCTTTGTCGTTTATCCACAGTCCCTCAGAGTAGACGGGTTGAATTTTGAATATAGAAGCAAAAAATTAGTAGAATAAAACATCTTTCTGTCAAAGCAGAGATGCCTCTGCTTTTCACTTAGAAAAATCGTGTCATTTTGATTTTCATCATGGCTTACCTTTAAGGGAGTTTTTGCATGACGTGCAAAACGTGTGTCACCTCATCCTTGACATGGTAGGCAGGGGCTTGTGTTGCTGGAAGGCAGGTGAGGCATTTGTGTGTAAGGGAATGTCAGGAAAGCTTCAACTGAAATAGAAGCAGCCTAAAAAAATACCTAACGGTGTTGAACTCCCTATTTCTTTTTACGGCATTAAAACAGCTTTAGTTAGCTTTAGCTTATTTGTTCATCATGACGGGAAGACCGGAGCAAATAGCTCAGATGGCAGATGCTCCTCTCTCCCGCACCTCACTGCTGCGTGCCGTTTGGCTGGGAACAGCTGCCCTTAGAGCCGGGCTGGGAGAAAGGAGCGCGTACCACGTCTTAGGCACCTTCACCATAAGCTAGTGTGCTAGCAGAGACCCGCCGGCAGCCGTTTGAACTGGGACACCAGGCGGTGTGCTGGGGCAGGTGGCCTGCGGTTCCCTGTACCCCTCTGTGGCTTTGACCGCAAGGATGGCAATTGCTTGGGTCCTCCGCAACTTGCGGCAAGACTTGCCCTCTCTGTTGCTCCTGTAAGATCCTCCTTGGATATAAGTCAGTGCTTTGGCAATGCTGCAGCAGAATTTTAGGGAGGCCAGCCCAGGAGCTGAGGCTGCCGGGGGAGAACTAAATGAATTATTCCGAGAAAAATGCACGTTGTATTGCTGCTTTTTGACTCTCTGTCGATCATTTATGCAGAGAGAGCTTCAGCTCAGAGGAATTTTCTCACCTTCTGCATGGTGCAGTGTGGCAGAGCGGAGGCTAAGGAGAAGACAGTTAAAGTGATGAATGTCCTTAATTTGTCCAGGGATTTGCTTTTCACATTTATTTGTAATTATACATGTGTTCATGATTTCATAGTCTGAGCAGCTGGAACTAATGTCTTTGCTAATGTGATTTTGTTTAACTGAAACTCAGTGCGCTGTAGATAGCTGGCTGGTTTGTTTTGAAAGCAAGTGTTTTACCACTATTTGTATCTCATTTAATCTGAATCCAGTAGGAACTGTTTGCAAGATGCCATTTCTTTTCCATACACAGAAGCAGCCTTTCTAAATTTCAGATTGCTTTAAGTTTGGATTTTTGATTTAAGATGGCTTCAGGACACGGAGAACCTTGCTAAAATACTAATTAATTGGCGTTAGTTTGAGCAGGTTTGTTCACATCGACAGTGGTTAATGACTCCCTGCATTTGATCAAAGTTCTAGCTTTATTTTACTTTTTTCTTAATTCTTTTAGGGTAATTCAATGTGAGGAGGGATAAAATTTATTGTCACCAGGTGAGAAGTATTTAACCACAGTTGCAGCTTAACCCTTTGAGATCCAGCATTGCATTGACTTTCTCTTGACTTCTAGGTTCCTAGGTACATATTTTACCTTTTAAACAAATCACAGGATTCCCGAGGTTCGTGGATGCTTTTGAAAACGTCCTCATGGAAGCTTCTCGGGATCCCTTTGCTTTTCATGCTGTTAGTGTGTGAATGATTGTGGCACAGTTATACCACTTTAGAAACTTGGGAGTTCCGTGTTCTAAGGAAACAGCCAGATAGGCTGATTATTTTACCCTGTCATTCTAGTGGGATGCAAGTCCAGTTCGGTCATGACCACTTACATCCCATGTGCAAAGTTGCTGGTTAGAGAACACGTCTATTCTGTAGAAGCAACAATTTTTAAGTAGCAAAAGTGTCTTGAGAACTTAAGATTATTTCAACTGAAATCCAAACCACCCTGAAAGGCGAAGTTTAAAGGATGAGTTTTTACTTATTAAGGTTTACGACACGGCACGTGTTGTAAAACAGGTAGAGTTTTTGCAGTTAGAGGCAGAAAGAGAAACTTGGGGGGGGGTATTGACTCAAACAGAGAATCTCAATTGCACATCAGCATGAGACTGTCAAAGCAGAAGGGGTCTGGGTTGACTTAAAGCCGGCTGGATAGTCTTACTGTGTAAAAGTCATCTTTGCTTACCTTGCTGTTTTAGTCTCTGTTTTAAAGGTGTATATGTTGCAACGCATGTAACAATGGTATAAAGTACTTAGGATTTAATTTTTAGAATAAATTTTTGGGATTTTATCCAGTTTCATACTGTACTAACAGTTAATAGGTTTGCAAGATGAGAATGTTAGATAAGCTACAAATGCAAGGCACGTTCCCAACACGCTAATGAAGAAGAAACCTTTAATCAGTTCCTGTGATGAAAACATTTTTCAGTTCTTTAGACTGTGACTGCACATTTTAGTCTTAAATGAAAGCATAGCCCTGCGTTTTCTTTTTTCCTAAGTGCTTTCATCAGCTCAGAGATTCATTAGCTCTTAAAAGTGTTGAAGGAATCTAGAAGTCTTGATCATGCTTCATACACCCCTCTACTATTGTTCGTTTGTGGGTTTTCCGTTAATTAGGGTAGTATTGACCCCGGTTGACACACAGCGGTCGCAGACCTCTCAGGCTTGAGAAAAACCGTGAGCCTTGCCTCAAAAAGCATATGGTACCCTCGGCTTCAGTATAGGTCTGTGTGAGGCATCAGCTCTCGATACTCTTCAGAAATGTGCATTGTTTCCTGTGGAGCAGGACCCTAATTCTGAGCAGTGTCCTTGGACTCTACCATAATTCAGATTAGCTAATAAGTGTAGCCAGAGTAACATTTTCCATGTACTGGACTTGTACGGCTTCTTTAGTTTTGCATTAGCAATTAACTTGTTACCTAAGCGGAATCCGTTGGGATGCGTGCCTTGCTACCGATGGGATCAGCGAGCCGCTGGGGCAGCGGGTGCAGGACCACTCTGTACTGCGGTAGTGCTTTGTTGCTTGGGGCATGCCGCTGTGGGAGCTTGGCCAGCGGGGAAACGGCTTGATTAGAGAGGAGAGGAGGTCCCTTTGCCTTCCTGTCTTGCTGCTACCCTGATAGGGAGGAAGAGAAAGAAGCTGTGATTATTAACACGGTTTAAGTCAAGTGTTAAAACTTTTAGATCTGTTCAGGAGGCAAACACTCAGCTTTGTGAAAGGGTCTGATCGCACTACTAAGATCGGCACGCACAGTGTGCATACGCTTAGTTTTTCTTCATAGCCTGACCAGGCAAATAATCATGTTCAATCTAAACCTCAAAATATATTTAAACTAAAAAAAAAAAAAAGTCTGTTTGTTTCTTTTACCACAGCACCACACTCTTTTGACGGTATGTATAAAAATTTCCTCAGATAATTCCCACCTACTAGAGATTTCTGCTGGTTTATCTGTCTTGCTCAGAAGCACAGTTATGCTGTAGGTGGAGTTGTGCTACCAGAAGTACTCAGGGAGGGGGCTGATGGGTTTTTTTTACCAGGTAAGCTTGTGCCGAGCGGATTTTGAATCCTGGTACTGAAGCGAAGCACAATTTTGTGACAGTAGTTGTCTGCGGTGGAAGCAAATGCTGTAGTGATGTTCATATACTCTTAAAGGGCAACTGTGATAGATGCTGTTGGAGGTGGTGTTCGTAAGCTTTAGGCAGAAGCACACAAAAGAAAATATACAGAAGGGTTTTTTTTTTTTAATTGCATGTACAAAAATTAGTTTTGGCATTGTGTGTAATACCACGTCTGACTTTTTTTTTTCCCTTGGAGTCCGTATTCCTAGTAATGGTGACTGTTAGCTACGCTGCAAATCACAAAACGGGTGAACTGCTCAATGTACATGGCAAATCTACTGGCTTAAAACAGTACTACTTTGGGAAAGGCAATAAAAATCATCCACTGAATTAAATCTTTCTACAGTCCAATGCTGTATGAGAATTGCGTATCTAAATGAGTACTTTGAAGCTTTCTAAACGATGAAAATAAATGGTGAGTGCCTAATCTCAGCCTTTTCATAAGATGTGAGCCAAGACAATCAGTGCTTGAAGAGTTAGAGTTAGTAAACCCAGACTCTCGGGGTGTTTTGTTCACTTGGCCCCTCAGCAGTAGAAGATTGGGTGGGGACACCAGAACAACTGGACTCATTTGCTGCTTCTCTGAACAAGAGGGCATTTGTCCATGGCAGCAGATGTGGCCTGGAGCGTGACTGTTGATGTTGATCCATGGCAATTCCAGCTGGCATTGAGCAGTGCCCTTTTGATGAGGGGTGCTCGAGTATTGCTAGTGCTATTGCTACAGAGCTAGGGCTGAGTATTTCTTTGAGTCATCAGCAGCGTCCCCAATAAAAGCAGCCTGTCCTCTGGCAGACAGGCCACCCGAAACTAAGCAGCAGTAACGAGACCTCGCCAGCCTGGATGCCAGCTCCCCTTGGAGCCATGGGAACCTGACCACGGCGTGCTTCAGAGGCATATTCAGCAAATCTGCCTTTGTTCCCGGGTTTCACAAATACTCTTTTTTGATTCCCTTTCGTAATTTCTTAGGTTCTTTGATTGAGGATGTTTGTGGCTCCGCTTCAGTAGTTGCTTTTTGTCTCCCAACGCTGAGGTTGCCTTTCAGTGTCTCTTTCTGTCCGCGTAAGGAATCTCAATTGTACGCGGCAGTAGCTCTTCTTGCTTGTTCTAGTTTCAGCTGTAGGTTACTGAAACCAAACATTACCCCTGTCAGCTAGGTGCTGCTGGTCCTACAGTGCTTTTCAATCTGCAGGAGATGCTCAAGATTGAAAGTGGGAATGATGTGATTTTTTTTTTTTTTTTTTTTTTTTTTGACTCTATGGTACTATCAAGTTTTGTTCCTTGCTCTCTTTTTGGCTGGTGGGTCCTGACAAGATGCCTCCTTGCAGTGTCAGTACATTTGAGATGAGGAGGAGTTTGTATTCGAGCAACTGGACTTACCAGTATCGGCACCGTGATGAAGCAGGGTGATGACTTCCATCACCGGGACAGGTCCTGCAGGAGACCGCAGTCCTCTCAGAAGAATATACCCCTTGGTCTCTTTTGGCTAAGTTGTTGCATTTTAAATTGGAAAAAATAGTTCTTCACAGTGGTATTTACAAGAGGATGAGAACTGGTAACAATCTGGACAGCTCGAGTGCACCTGTCTAGTAGAGATCTGATGTTGCTAGGTGTACTAAATTCTCTCGTGAAGGTGGCCAAGTGGTTCAAGGGTCCATGGCTGTTTACAGCAGCCCTAGACTAAATGTGCTTGAGCCAAAGAACTTTAGCTCCAAAATTGGGTGTGAGATTGCAGGTGGAACAGATACAAACAGAAAACTTGCAACTAATGCGAAATTATTTTAGTTGCAAGAAGTTTTCTCTATTACTGTGTATTTCCAGACTTAAAGCTTAAGGACACTTTGTTTGTTGTGGCTGTAGGACGATTTCACTCCAGTTGTGGGACACTACTGTCGTAGAAGAGTGTGTTTCTTGAGGTGTGGGCAATGCACTGATGGTGTTTGGGAAGAGAGGCACTCTGTGAGAGGATAGCTGTTGGTATTGGCAAATGATACAGGGCAGGGAGCAGGAGGCCCCCAGGCGAGGTGTAGTTTGGGAAATGGATGTCTGTGTTTGTTTCTTGCCACTGGCAAGTATAAAGGTCTGAATATTAATAATGTGGTAGAGGAAGAATATAGTCCTGGAAGACCTGTGCATGCTAGGTCTTCGATCAAGCTGTCAGAGGAGCCGTGAAGATCAGCTCCTTAGTGGTAAAAACCAGTAGTGTTGACAACATACAGAGACAGGTGGGAATCGGTTCCACTTTACATCCAAGTTTTTAAAAAAAAAAAAAAAAAAAATCATGAGAAGGAAAGATGCAAGAGTGGATAGAGAGGCATGTGGATGGATTAAGTGTGGGAGGACTCGTGGTTATCTTCAGATGGAAGAACAGATCGCAAGTGGAGAATTCTTAGGGGTTTGCAGTTGCTGGACGTAGCTGGGGATTTGAGTTGGAGCAAGTGCCGGCCATAACATTGAGTAACACATTGTCAGGATGTAACGTACAATACTAACAGCTGTCTTCAGACTTCACTTCCTTGAAAAATTAAAGCTTTTGTAGTTATGTGAAGTATTGAGGCACCCTTAATGTGATATATCACCTATTCCTGTGTCATTGTGTCTCCAGCCATAAAATGCAAGTTAATTTCGATTTTTCTCAACAAAAGGCCTAAAGGAAGTGCCTCATGTGAAACTGTCACTGCCCCTAAAAATGTCCTCAAAGCTGAGGGACAAAAAGAGAGAGAGAGATATTGGGTATCTTTATTGCATTAAAACCAGCTTTTGTTACTCAACAGAATCTTTCTTCCTTTTCTTAACAGACCCTAATTATCTCATGGCTAATGAACGCATGAACCTAATGAACATGGCGAAACTGAGTATCAAGGGGTTGATTGAATCGGCACTTAATCTGGGCAGGACGCTGGACTCCGACTATGCACCTCTTCAGCAGTTCTTCGTTGTGATGGAACATTGCCTTAAACATGGCTTGAAAGGTAACCTTGTTTGAGAGGGGTCCTCCTGGGCTGTTTGTCATAGCATAGGAGCCAGAAGGAGCAATCTTGTTGTGTAAAAANCTACAGGAGACTAAAGACAGGCTGAGCAGGGTCACTGCTGTGATCACAGTTGACTTGACAGGCCGCAGGAGGGGCAAAAATCTGCTGAAGGTATAACTCTGCAAGTTCACAGTTGTTGCAGGTGCTTGCCATTTTTAAAACAGCTTTTCAGATGACTGGAGTATAAGTAAGGGATCAGTGATAAAATTAGCTCCTTGGCAACCTCGTGACTCCCTTTTTTTCCTGCGCTTCCTCATGCTTTAGGGGCGCAACAGTCCTCTTGCTGGAAGAGGAACTGCAACGCGGAGGTCCTTTCTCAGTAGTGCTGTCAAAACTGATGATTTTGGCTTTGTGCAGCTCATGTCTTGTAAGCTGCTTTCTAAAATAGCAAGCCGAGCCTATACTTAACTGTACAATGTGGAGTCACAACTAAAATGGCCAAGTACCAGACTACTCCCCTCGATGTGCTGCCTTTGTGTGATAGCTTGAGATGAAAAGCAGAGGATATTGAATGCCCTTTCAGCACCCACACGTACATCCTGCGGTGCTTCTTCAGGAGTCGGGTTGAGCATTACGCGGGGAAGAAGCGATCTCTGTGCTGGTTAAGGTAACATTGTGCAAGGGAGAAGTGTTCATAGTCTTCAGCTTCTTTGTTAATCCATTTGCCGGTGTCCCTACTGCTGGTCGTAAGTTTGAAGTTAACAGAGTTCTCGGTCTTCTCACTGCTGCTGTGAAGGAGCAGTAAGAAATATGGAAGAAGAAAATTAATTTCCAGCATTAGGGGTCACAAGAAAGCTTTTCTGAAGGAGTTAAGGATGTGCACGGAGAAGCCTCTGGCAGCTATGGAGGAGGAGTGGGTTCAAAGTGGTGTCGTCCTTTTCCTTGTAATGTGATGGTCAGTGAGAGAAAATTACCGTAGGCCCATCAAGTGTAACTTCGGGACAGTGACGGCATCCTAGTAGAAATTTTGACCTCTAGCAGTGAACCTAAGTTCCTGGTTATTGCCAGATGTTGTTGTTCTGGTATGTTGGCGATGTGGGGAATATTTTCTGGCACCTGTCTCAAACTCCTGTTGCCTTATTTGAATGATACCAGTAATTGCCACACTCGGGCATAAAAAGTCATCTTTTGTACCTGCCCAGCAGCACTCCCAGAAGAATCTTTCTGGCGATTTTTGTCTAGTGTTCGTCCACTTCTGACCATGTTTGAGAATGTATTTAGTCGACCCAGGCCTAACAGGCTCCTTTTATATCTTTTTCTTTTCTAGCCAAAAAGACTTTTCTTGGGCAAAATAAGTCATTTTGGGGACCTCTAGAACTAGTAGAAAAACTTGTTCCTGAAGCTGCAGAAATTACAGCAAGTGTTAAGGACCTCCCAGGGCTGAAGTAAGTAATGTCTTTTACTGCACAAGTACATAATAGGTTTTTTATTTTAAGAAGGATCCTGAAGGAGAGGAGGAAGGGCAAACATAATCTTCAGGAACACATCTGCCACCTTCTGCTGATAAAAACGGATCATTGCTCTCTTTTGTTGTTAATCAAGGAACTGCAGGAGGAGAGGATAGGATATATTCTTTCTCTGTTAAGCACATGGGGTGTTATCGACAGTAGTGCATTTATTGCTAGCACTAAATGAGCGACGATGTGTCTCGGGAATTGGAACAGCCTTTACTGACTCTTTGTGAAGTCAGACTGAAGAGGAAGGGAATTGGAAGGAAGGTTAAATAGATTTGAGGCTGATAGAGGTAATTTTTCTTTTGAATACATTCAGGGAAACTTGTAAAGTTTGTGTAAAAGGGAGGCTCAGTCACGAAGTCGGAGAACATAGTAACTTATGTTAAAGGGGAGGAAAAAACACTGCTTGAAGCATATATTGTTTTTAAAAATTTCATAGTCATTTGAGACATCACATTCAGGTTTGCTTACTCCATGCTCAGAAGAAACTGTAAGAGGCTTCCAGCCTGGGGAATAGAAAAAAGACATAAGGAAGCTTTTGTATGAGTAGCAGGACCAAGGATTAAATCTTCTTTGCTGAAAGAAGAGGTGACTATATTCAGTAACAGCTTCTTTCAGGTTAGCATTTAGCGATGTACGTATGGACAAGTGTTTTTACTGGAGATCTGTGCAGGACTCCTCCTGGAACAGCTTATAGGACTAGCGTGGAGTGCCAGCAGTGTTGTGCCAGAGCTCCTGTTAACTTTTCCTGTTCTAAAAGAATATTGAAACATGAAATAAATCAAAATAAAGAACAGTTTTAGAACAAGTTTCTAAACCTCAGCCTTGTGTTGATACTAACCCTTGGAAAATGTCATGCTATGTATTAGTGAGGTCAAGAATGGGGAGTAATGAAGATGACTTTGACGGGCAGTTGCTGCTTATATTATTTAAGGTTAGAGAATGAAGTGCCCCACGTGCTGTTTGGTATAAGACAGCTGACTGACTGCTGGAGATGGAAAAGAAATTTCCTTCTATTCAGAATACTGCTCAACACGGGGGACTCCACACCTTCCTTTGGAGCATCTGGTGCTGGCTCCTGGCCAGCATGCTGGGGTAGATGAGCCAGAGCTGTGATGCAGCATATCAGTTACTGTATTTTTAAAGCTGGGTGCTTCAGATTGCCAGGAGAAACAGAGGGGGAAGGACTGTGGCTATAACCCATTGCATCCTGTGAGTGTGTTGATGATCAAAATAGTTGAAGAGAACAGTGTTGAATTTGTGTTTTCAGTTGTCTTTGTGGATTTTCGCCCAACGTAACACCTACCTGAAGGAGTGGTGCTTGGGCATCTGTGCTGAAGTATACGCATGTTCTTCTGACCTGCTGTACGCAAAACTGATTCTGAATTAGGAGGTGATGCATTGAAGCAGCTCATCTCTGTCTATGTTGTAGCATCCAGCAGGATTAAAGCCAGGGAAATATTTTTAGTATAATAACCAGTACATAATTAGTTTTGAGAGAAGCAGTGATGGCTTAGATCAACTTTTCTGTAACTATTTGTACTTAAATACCTTGTATTTCCCTGTTTTTGTCAGTGCCAGCTCTATCTTTGAGATGCAGAAACTTTAGGTAGAATGGAATTATGAAAGCTGTTTTTGAATGTGCATTGCAGTACGTCTGTAACTGGTTTGTTTCTGGCCTTTGTAGGACACCTGTGGGTAGAGGAAGGGCTTGGCTTCGCCTGGCTCTAATGCAGAAGAAACTTTCAGAATACATGAAAGCTTTGATTAACAGAAAGGATCTTCTCAGGTGAGCGCTGAGCTTGCTTTTGGGTTAGGTTAGGTTCAGTTCTGCCCTCTTGTAAGATCTGAACAATCTTCTACACCCAGATGGTAAAGTATGCATGTACCTTTTTTTGAGAAATGGTAATATTTGTGAAACGTAGAGCTTCCTCTGAGGGATAAAAAATGCTTAGTATTCTTTCTTAATTCAGAAGCTGTTATTTCTCCACGTTGTCTCAAATACCCATTAGAATCAAAACAAATTTTGGTTCCAGAGAGATGATTCGGGTGAAATATTTGTACAGAGGCGATACAGCTTTCTCTCTCTGCGAGATCTTGGCCCTGGATGTATTTCTGACCTTGTCACTTCGTTATCGTCTGACTTGGAACAAGTCATTTCACTTCCCTGTGTCTCTGCTTCCCATCATAAATCAGCAATAATTATGTAGTTTAATTGAAAGTCCATGGATTTGAACAACTACGTCTGTGTAAAGAAGTAGGATTTAACAAATATGTGGGTGCTTCTTTACTCAAACAAGTAGGTTTTTGTTGGCTGTCCATGTAAGTCCATAGCCGACTTGGGGTTAGAAAAGAGAACTTGGCATTGTCCACTGGAAAATGTGGCAGTGCCTTCTGTTAATAAAGTATGTCGTAGAGTAGTAGAAGTATGGTACTTACAAAACTGATGATAATAAGCCCCAGTCTTACATCTTCAATGTGCTGTACCATCACATGAGAATCGTGCTGGCTTTCCATCAGCTTTCAACAGCTGATGGACCAGGTTTCCTACTTCTAGGGTCTTTGCCTCACCTAAAGACTTACTGTGCTAAGAGGGATTTGTTCAGTGAGACCAGGAGTACGTCGATAGTACGTAGGAGAGCATTTCTGTGTGGACTGTGTGCCGCTGCCTGGGTTTACGTTAGGCTGAGCTTGTGTTACATTGTCATATGAACTAGCAGGGATCCCATGCTAGTTGACGTGATTTTAGTTGACTTTGAAAAATGCAACTCTTGTCGTCTTCTCTTGCTGTGCCTCCTGCAGTGAATTTTATGAGCCTAATGCACTGATGATGGAAGAAGAAGGTGCGATCATTGCTGGCCTCCTAGTAGGTTTGAATGTCATCGATGCAAACTTCTGCATGAAAGGAGAAGACCTGGACTCACAGGTACTTGGGTATTCAGTTAATGGGGGTCTTTTTGCTCATTCAAATTGGAAGAATTTTCCATTGCAGAGGACTTTGATCAACTGAGATACAAACTTGTTACTCCATGTAACGGAAGACTAATATAAGCTCGTTGCTATGATTGTGGTCTTCAGTTAGCCGGTGGCGCTGAGATCGGAGACTCAGGATTTTGATTTTCACTTTGCTGTGGTCTGCATGCAGGTCACTGGGGAGTAGAATGTAGTAAATGAAAAAGGAGGTGAAAACGCGGAAGGACTTAGCCAAAACGAGGGGAGAGATGGACAGAACTGTTAATTTACTCACGCTGTGTGATGAGATCATTGTAGCTGTTAAACAGAAGATGAGCCTGTAGATGTTTATGTTCCAGCTTGCATAAGCAGTGCATATACAGCAAGGGGGATGGTAATGGTTTGTCCTTATGTCCTAAGATGTGCTTGCCAACTTGCTGCTTATCGTTATATATTTTTGCTTGAAATAAGCCACATCTTCATTAATTTTGGATAGATTACCGGTATAATGAATCCTTGCTATAATACAACGTGTACTGATGTTCTAACGGAATGACTCTGAACTTTCACAACAACGGACAGTGTTTTAGAAAGAGTGCTTAATGTACAATGCCAATTTTTCTTTTCTAGGTTGGAGTTATTGATTTCTCAATGTATTTGAAGGATGGGAACAGCACAAAAGGCAGTGAAGGGTAGGTACACCCACAGTTGTCCTGCTTTTCTTATCTCTTGGTACCTGGTATTCAAGTATTCCAGGTTGCCCTGCAAGCTGTGACATCTTTAGTTAAAAAGCAACTTAGTTGGAATTGCTCTTCTATGATAAATCATAATATATAAATAAGAAACTGGAAATACTAGGAGGGGGCAGGGGAAAAGGAAAGTCTCCCAGAAATTCTCTGCGTTATTCCTTGACTGGCAACTGAAGATAGAATTATTTAAGTAACGCCCTGCTGAGTTAGGTCTGCTGCTCTTTAAAGCCTTCTTGGTAAGCAGCTTAGTAGCCTTCACCAGTTTCGTGGCTAGCAAGATTGCGGTTGATTTGGCACCGTGACGTCCCTAGGAGGGAAAAAAACCCCAACTCTCCAATTGGAAAAAGATCACAACTGTAATAATAGGCTGAAGTACTTGTGCTGGCGTACACAAATGGAGCCGTGCAACGTTCAAAGCAAGGGGTTGAAAACTACAGTGTGGGCACACTGACACACGGATCAGGTGTTGCGGTTTTCTGAGGTTCTTGAAGAGTACTTCTTCCTTCTAAGGAAGTCCTGCTAGTTCAATTTCAGGTATATGTTTAATAATTATCCCTCAGGATCAGGTGTTTTGATTGCATTTGTTTTAACTGTAGTATCATTTTTAGAACATTGGTTTTGTTAGTTAAGATTTCCTGCTGGAAGCGCATGTAAAACATGCGTTTGTTGACAGTTTTCCTTGAATGGGTTTTGGTGAGCTGACTCTTGTCCAATATACATGTAGTGCAAAACCAGTTGGGTTTGTTTTGATTTTTTTTTTTTTTGGTTTTGGGGTTTTTTTTTTTCTTTGAAATACTGCTGTACTCTTGGAAATGTTGTCTGCCTTAAACATTCTATTTTGTGTGTTACAAAATGCCTGAATGTCATCCGGGTGAATGTAGCGATTGCAGCTTCTGACAAGTCAGGGGACAGTGACTGATTTTTAAAGTCATAGACTGTACCTTGGCTTTGCTATTTCGTATGCATCACGTAGAGTCATTGAGACCTAGGGTATTGGTACCCGCTGGATATGTGGGTTATGTGGCCACATTTCCTCGTAGACCTTTAACGGTGTCTCTTAGTTTTTGGAATCCACATGGCTGAGCTGAATGACATTTTTCTTTTTTCCAGAGATGGTCAGATAACTGCCATTTTGGACCAGAAGAACTATGTAGAAGAACTCAATAGACATTTAAGGTAAGACGTGATTTGTTTTTTCTTTAGTATAGCAAAATAGAAAAATGGCTTTTTAAAGAAGAAGCAATTACTGTAGGGTTTTTTTTTTCTCTTAAACAGTGCTACAGTAAACAACCTACAGGCCAAGGTGGATGCTTTAGAAAAATCCAACACTAAACTGACCGAGGAGGTAAGTGTAATAGAAAATCATCTGATGTTTTCGCCTTTTGGAATCGGGGATTAATAAGGTCAGGGAGGAGTTACTTTCAGAGTTCTGGTGTACATAATGATGATTGTTTAGCAATGGAACTGGAATAACTGGACCTGCCAAGGAGTTACGCGGGCTGTTGCTAATAACTGAGCATGAGATGGAAAAACAGCTGAATGTTTATGTTAAAAACCAAAAGCTGCTGAATACACTTGATCCCTCTGAAGTCTTCGAGTGCTTTCTGATTTTTGGAAGATGTTTTAGAATAAATTCTACGGTGGGTGTGATTTCGAATGCCATACAGCTGATGTAGGTTATGAGATGTCCAGACACGACGAAGAAATTTTGAAGTGTCTGTTGATTTCCCCAGGTCCAGAAGTTTACTACAGTGTAAAGAGAAGACTTGAAATGTTTCGATAACTTTTTCTCCAGCCTGTTACAATTTGCGGGAAGTAAAGGGAAAAATTATCGTTATAGATAAAACGTTGTTCAGTCTGAGCATGAAAAATGGTTGGTACGTGAGTCATAGGTGTAACCTGTGCTTTAATACGGGTCTTGCAGTTCATTAGTAATGGTGTAAATGTATTGAAATCTTTTGGGGTCAGTTTCCTGACAAATGGGTGATAGTAGGTCCCATCCGAACGGTTTTACAGTATCTCTGTCTGCTCGTCAGTTAGCTCAGCAGAATGATTTTGGTTGGGATGTCTCACTGTTCTTGCAGTACAAATGTGAAGTAGAAATTCTTTTTTGGTTGTTCACCCTCGTTAAAGGAGGTCTGTGTGTCTGCTTATTGAACATTTACTCTAACTGGTGTATTCCAAATGACGAGAAACTCTAGTGATGGAAATGAGCGCGTATCCGCTCTTGCCACTAAGGAGCAAGAAATGTTTTTTACAATTAAAATACCTTTTTAATTTTAAAAAGGTGGCCTGCAGTAGAGGCTGCCTTTCTTAGTGCTAAGTGGCTTTTGATTTATTACCTGCTGAGTATGAGTGCTGTGCCCATTAGGCATGGTACCCGTGAGATTAATTGCAATGTTGACTGAAGTGTTTTTTTGATTTGAATAATTTACTTTCTTGGATCTTAGTGCAGTCTGCATGCTGTCCAGAGGAAGAATTTAAGCGACCCTGGAACGTGCTGTGCCAACCAGGACTGCTTGCAGGGTGTAGTTAATGAGCTGCATCACGTGTCACATCAATCTGTGTGGTCGGCTGGAGCTGTACCAAAGACTCGCACTTCTATCAGGGTTAATTTCTGTTCGGGTTTGTCACTTAATAACGTTGCTGATCTTGTGGAACGTCACTGAGGTGTTCTTGCGTGCAAGGTTTCCGCAAGTTATGATTTACAAAGCCAGAATGACTTTTCTGAAATTAGGTTGGCCTTTGACCACACAGTCAAAGTAATCGGTTAGTTTGCGGTGATGTGTTCGTTGGGACTTCCTCTGAGGTAGACGTCCTGTATCGTAAGGGTGGCGTGTGCTACTGATCCTTTGTTTCCAGCCAATTCTTCCTTCTCCAGTGAGACTCTCATCGTGCTTCTCATGCCCAAACGTTGAGCGTCTTTCATCTCAGATGCTCTATCTAGCAGCGTACCCAAACTACTGCATCATTAGCAAACCCATGCAAGTATCTCTCCTCTGGTGATATATTTCAGTTGCTAGAAGTCAACAAAACTTAGCTGCCATGTGCTCACGTTTTTCCTTTTTGTCGTCTTTGGCAAGGGAAGGAGAATGGAGTGAGGATTTCTGTTGAGTTGCGCTACCCACATGTTATGCAGTCTAGGAGGCAGAGACCTGAATAAGTCAGTAACTCCACTGAAGGACAGGAACCGAAATAGGTTGGGAAGTCTCTGTTTCAGCTGATAGTGGAAATGCGTCACACTGGCACTAACTGATGCTTTTTCAGATAGTCTTTCTCCATGGTAGAGGCCGAGTTGTCTTTTGCCACTCCAGATGGGTTTTTTTCCTCTCTCTTCATGGAAAAAAAGCAGTACAGAAAATGTGTCTGGAGAGGGGAAAAAATGGTCAAGTATGGTTTTGACGTCTTACTGTTCTGTTCTGTTCACAGCTTGCGGTTGCAAACAACAGGATTATTACGCTGCAAGAAGAGATGGAACGGGTTAAAGAAGAAAGTTCTTACATCTTAGAGTCCAATCGTAAGGTTGGTGTGTGTGAATGATTACTGAACCTTTTGGGCAGTCCCAGCCCAAACTTCACCGAGAAGTAGGTGTTGGGAGGAGACTTGATTTCCTTATGTGTCTCACACAAAAACTGCAGTAGAGGAGAGGGACTCCAGGTGGGTCCTCCGCAGAAGGTAACAGATGGACCCTGGCCACAGTAAATCCTGCCTGGCTGTGGCTAATTAAACTCTGAGCGTGCGCAGAGCTGGGAGCTAACACAGCACGTTCTTGGCTTGCTGGGCGGAGGTGTCAGAAGGGACAGGAGGAAGGATGATTTACCGAGGGGGTGGCAGAGGAATTTGGACATAGGAGTTCTGCTTTTTTTGGCCTGAAATGCTACTCTTTTTGGAAATCAAGGGGCAGGATGTTTAGGGGGTTTTTTTTTGTTTATTTATTGAAAGTGCAAGTAACTATGGCAGGATCTGGTTTTAGTTTTGAAACCCATAAGATCTTTTTCTGAGGTTTTGTAGCCATACTTAGTATATTGTGAAACTCCTGAAAACGGACAGTCTGTCATATCCACATAAGTGCACTGAGCACCTTGGGGAAACAGGGAAATAAGGTCATTTCACATGCAAGCTGCATGCTGCATTAGCTGAACGGAGCTCTGATAGCTGCAGAATTTGTTTTTGAAGTTGTCACGAAAGCACATAATCAGCAAATGTGACGGTTAATAGTACATAATGACAAGCTAATTGCGTGTTTTCATTAACTTAGGTCACTAAAGACAGGACTGCTGATGGACATGCACTGACTGAGGCACGAAAACAGTTAAAGGAGGAGACCCAGCTGCGGCTGGTAAGGACTGTGTGAGCTTGGAGCTCACTATAAATGGCTTTTTCATGTAATAACTCCAAGTCAATCAGTTTGGGAAATGTTTGGCCTGGGGATTTTTTTCTTGCCTGCCTGCTTCTGTCTGACCGAAGCCAGTCTTGTCAGAAGCAATGTTAATGTTGTGGCTCTACTGATCAGTTTGAGGTCCATTTCTCAAAACGAGCAGAGCACTTGCATTTCTAGGTCTGGCAGATGAGGATACTGCCGCTATCTGAAGTGTTATTCAATATAGTGAGTTCAGCTGGTGGGGACAAAAATGCCCGAGCAGGACGTTTTCAGGAAATAAAAAGTCTGCCAGCTTTTCACTAGTCTCCTCCATCGGGAAGGTGGGGCTTCTATAGTACTTTCTGACTCTGCTAGTAACGCTGTTTACGTTGCTTTAATATTGGACTGAAATTGCCTTTGGGTCAGTTTGGTAACTGTGATGCTGTGGCAATGCAGCATGCTTCTAGGTACTGACTGCGCTGGCAGGAGCACCGGTTAAGGGTGGTTATCTCACGGATGGTGAGGAAAGCTGGCTGGTAGTGCTGACGGATCCCTGTGTTTCAGGATGTGGAGAAAGAGCTGGAGGTGCAGATTGGGATGCGACAGGAGATGGAGCTAGCCATGAAGATGCTGGAGAAAGATGTTTGCGAGAAGCAAGATGCACTGGTGGCGCTCAGACAGCAACTGGATGATCTCAGGGCCCTAAAGCATGAACTGTCTTTCAAGCTGCAGGTAGGGAAGTAATTAAATCAAACACAGTGAATTCCAGATAAAAGTGGTAGCTTTTGTTCTTTTCCCTCCTCTAGCTGTTTAAAAGGTACTAGCTGTGGAAGCATTACGGGCTGTATAGCGTACTGCTGTCTTGCTGCAAGAAAGCTGTAGCACTTGAACAATTGAATGTGTCGGAGGCTAAAGGCAAATGCAGTTTCTTTGAAGAAGGACTTGTGACGATCCGGGAATGTGTCTGTGTTACTGGGGAAAGCATCTTCTGTGTTTTTGTGGTATAAAACCTGAGCCACAGTAGCTTCCATTCCAGTACAGTGTAGTATTTGGAGGTACATGGTATAATTACATACATGACTGTGTGATGACAAAAGCAGACTCTTAAGACAGAGAGCAACACAAAATGCTCAGAAAGAAATCCTAAAATAAAAACTTTAGAACGGGGAGGAGTTGCTTCTGCTCTCCTTGGGCCAATCGTTCTGTGCAAAACAGAGGAATGATATTAGCAGGTACTGCATTAACATGTCTTATACAGGAAGCTTCACTGATGATGGTGTTGCCCCTTTTGTGGGGTCCAGATGTAGCCCCACGTGCATGGCAAGATGTTTGTCCTTGCAATATTACACCCGGCATTTGCTTTCTGAGCACCTCGTCCCACCTCTTTGGCTTGTGCCCCTTTCGTTTCATGTGCCACATGATTTATCATGGCTTGTTTTGGTTTTACTGCTACTTACAAAAAACCACAATGCTGCTTTTTCCAGAGTTCAGACATGGGAGTGAAGCAGAAGAGTGAATTAAACAGCCGTTTGGAAGAAAAAACAAATCAGATGGCTGCCACCATCAAACAGCTTGAACAAAGGTAAAAACGAAACTTTTACAATTACAAAATGTGTGTATTGCAGTGGTAGTGCCCCACTGACCCTGAACGGGCCAGATGAGAGTTGGAGTGCTCTGCTTAGCTACTGCTACACAGAGCTATGTGAGGAGAGCTGTGATTTTGTGAGATGATATTAGGAGAAATGTTTTGCATACTCAGGAGGGCTTCTATCAGATGAGAGTATACTACTAAATCAGTAATTAACGTAGCAGCTTTGTCTGTCTACATCAGCTGCGCTTTTGTATGTTATCCAGTCATTACAAGTCAATCACTGTCTCTGATGGCACTGATAAAAAATAGAAATGTGAACTTAAAGAAGTGCTTGACTGCTAATGGCAGCATTACAGTGGGAGCAGGAAGGACAGGCGTGCAGCAGAGGCCAGGCTTGGATTATTCCAGATCTCCCTGGTACTGTTTTGAAAAAAATGCCCCCAGTTGAACCATCCTCTACATAAACAGCTTTCTGAGGAAGACGAGCTTGGAAAAATCCTCATGTGAAAGTAAACAGCGGAAGTCGAGAGGGCAGCTTGGCTGTCACTAGAAGTTGATAAAGGTAGCCCCTAGGTATAAAATCCATTTGGACTCGGACGAGTTCCATCGTAATGACCGTGTTGCTCTCCTATTACTAGCCCTCATGAAATAAGGAGAGCCTCAGCATTGAAGTCAGATTGATTTGAGAAGGAGCAGTGCTCCTTTTTCCCTGTTGTCTTGTTCTCGAAGCCAGGCCTTGCAGTAGTTTGGCCAAAGGTTCAGAACTTCAGTCTCTGCGAATTGCCTCGACTGTCGTGCTAGCTCCGAGAAAATCAGGGGGAAGCTTAGCTCTCAGCAACTCGTACTTCTGGGACTTGTTTAATGAGTAGGGCGTTGCACTAAGTTAACGCTCTTATTTTAGGGTTTATGTTGTGAATGGTTCTTTATAAAAAAGGTCATTTTGTCTGAGAAAACTTGGTTTTTGTGATGTTTTGTGATATCTACTCAGCTAATTGATTTGCTCTTTTTCTCTTGCTGTTCTTATTTTTCCATTTTCTCCTCCTCCTCATTCTGACTTACTTACACAGTGAAAAGGATTTGGTGAAACAGGCAAAAACCTTAAATAGTGCAGCAAACAAACTGATCCAGAAGCATCATTAGACACTTTTATGTCTAGTCACCTCACAGCTCTGACATCAGAACTCATAAATGAGGGGAGAATTTGAGAATTGCTAAAAGCAACTGTTAAAATGTTAATTGTCACCTAAAGTTGATTTGGAATTTGCTGAATTTTTAAAATCAGTGAGTTTTTCTTCAGAGATTTAGAGTCGGGTATAACAATCCCTAACTTTGCCATTTAAACTGTGTTAAAGTACCAATGAGTTGGCCAATAAACACACCAGAAAAGCATAAGGAATGGGAGATATGTGGCTCTGTACATCCCGGTGATGCTAACGGTATACAGCAGCACAAGTCTTCGACATTTATGGATACTAGGTGCGTTGGTCAAGCCAACATCAGATTGGCCAGCTCTGGAAAGTCAACTAGTTTTCTGTGTTACCCTTTTTGTGAAGTAGACGAAAAAATGCATCCCTGGAAGTTGTTGAAAGTAGTTGTGTGCGTACCCCAAGCCGTTACCCATCCACTTCTGTTCTGTGGGTTCAGCCCCAAGTCCAAGACAAACGGGCGCGACTCGATAGCTCATCACCGTGAAGACCAGCCCTCTTGTATCCGAGATCCGCTTGCAACGATTTTGCCTTAGTGACTTGGTGGGAGGGTGGGCACTTACGACTTATCCTTATTCCTTTAAACTTCATGTGTCCAGAATTAGTAGCTAGGTGTTTTAGAGTAACATGATAGAGTGGTAAGTTCAGTGGAAACTTCCTTATCTTTGCATTGCCTTCTACCTCTGCCATGAATTCCTCTAAACATACGTTGCGGTTCTTCCTGACCGAAGGAAGCTCAGGAGAGGTGTTTGGGTAGGTCTCTCCTCGTCCTAGAAAGGCAAGTTACACGTTTTACAAAAAATCATCTGATCTTTATACTCTAGAGGTTAAAAGAAACAAAAACAAACAAACAAAAAAAAGGAACAAAATGTGCAGTGGTGGGGGGTGGAAACGGTCATTTGGTGCTTGACCGTTCTTTGTCTGAGTAGTTTAGTGATTTAAAGGGAAGAGTTGCCTTTTACTATGACACTTCTTTCATTTGCTTCTGAGCTTCTGTTGCTCAATACAAATGGAATTCGCTAATGAAAGAACAGCTGAAGCTTGGAAACAGCTCTGAATAGGAAAAATAATTGCCAATTTAACACCCCAGTGCAAAACTTTAACTGTAGCTTGGACTGTTAGAAACTAATACCCTCTTCCCCGTGGCCGCCGAAGTTCACGGTGCCGGCCTGTCACAGGCTTTAGGTTACAAGGCCTCCTAGAGATTATTTTTTTTGTCTTTCAGGAAGATCACGCTTGGGGGGTTTCAGTGTTGGGTAAGGGGTTTTTGCTCTGGCAAGATGCCTGTAGAAATTCTTCGGTGGCAGTTCTCCCTTCGTCCTGTGGGGTAGCGCTCCATGGGGCAGTGGGTGGCAAATGTGACTGAAATGCAGCTGGGGAAAGAACACCTATTGGCTCTCACTAGGTACGTTTAAAGCTCGGTGAGGCTCAGCCTAGTCCTCCTGTACGCGAGCTTAGCTTGTTTAATGGACTCCCGCACACAAGCAGACTTGGAGACCCATTTTAAATCTCTGCGTGATGCCCAAGTCGCATGCTTGGAAGTAGGAACTTAACCTTCAGTAACCTTCTACTAGAAACTCATTTTAACTACCTGGAGAAAAATAAAATAATAATAAAAAGGTCGAAGCTTTCATCAAGGTGTCCAAATAGCTAGTTAGAACAGTTAACTCCCCTGGCCCTCCCCAGATTTTGCCTGTAGAAACAGGGGATTGGGCTGGTTTTGTTTGCTGTTACAGTAATGCTAAAATAAGACAGAATTAAGAATCTGGCCGTTTCTGATGTCAGGCCCGAAGTGGAAGAGCTTTGGTGTACTAACGCCTGGGCGCTTAGCCAATGTGCCAGTCCGTGGAAGGGACCAGGAAAGTGCACTAATTCTCAATATAGTAGCTAACCTATGTTGCAAGTTCCAGTTATATGTGTAAAGCTGAAATGTAACGTAAATTAAAATCAAATTTGACTTAAAATTCTGTGTACTTGAGGTTTGCTTTGAATCTGGATAAAAGTGATGTTTTATGTTTTTCATCTAATGGCTGTAAACTGTAGTAGTAGAATAAAAACTATTGAAAATCAGAGCTTCTGCCTGGTTCACCTACATTTTGCTTTTCTTTAAAATATTTTCCGCCTTTCCATTGTTTTTACCATTCCTTGTTTTGGCTTTACCTTTTCACTGGGTTTTTTTATTTGTTGCTTAAACTCGGTCTTCCTCCCCACCATGGCTTTTGTTTTTTATCACAAGTTCATGTGGCTCAAATCCAGATTGCGACAGGCAGAGAAGGACCGTCAGTTGGCCCAGCAGGACAACCGTCTCTTCAAGCAGGAGTTTGGAGACAAAATCAACAGCCTCCAGCTACAAGTGGAAGAGCTCTCCAGGCAGCGGTGAAGAGATCCTTTTCTAATCTATTTTCTGGGCTGTTCTTACCGTGTCTAGTAGAAAGGTGGCTGGGCAATCGCAAAAGGAAGTAGGGGTTGGAGATGGAGAGAGACAAGTGGCATTTTAGATGCCAGGCAGGCATTAACTCTGGGGAGGTGAAACGCTTTGTGAGATGGCAAATGTTTTAACGTGCGTGTCTTTAGAGTTACAACTTGAAAAATCGAAGTGGAAGAAAATGCAGAAGAACTACGTGGTTAGCAGGAGCCACCAGCAAAAGTACAAATCTTACGTGGCGGTGGAGTATCAGAAGCAGGTTGCAGAACATCTCTTGGGTGGAAATGAGACGTCAGGATATTTTTCTGAACACAGAAACGTCCACGGGGGCTTTTTCTGCACTGCGGTTAGATTTGTTGGGTATCTACCGTTAACCATCTCTCTTGAAAACTTAGAGTGCTAGAGATGCAGGACAGGGATCACCACAAGCTGCAAAACCCCTTTGGGATGCTGGGTAGACCCTCGGTCTGCGCTGAGGTAGCGTTGCAGGTTAGCCTGCTCTAGGGAATGAGACTTAGCTGGACGCGTGCTGCAAAGCGCCGTCAGGTCTCTGACAGCAACGTAGACATCTCCAAAGTCTAGCGTTGCGTCAGACTTTCTACTGCAATGGCGTAATTTGGAATCTAAAGCTAACGCTAAAAGCAAACGATTCGCTGCTCATGAGCAGCGATGTAGCAGCTAAGTCCTTGCCTAGAGCTAACGCTGAAGAGTTTGGAGCAAGGGAGGCGATCCAGGCTGTCAGTCTGACAAACAGTGCTGTGATTCTTCTTTCTATTCTTTTTTTGTCCAGTTGAAACTGGTCTCAGTTTAGCTGGGGGGTAACCAAAAAGTTGGAAACCAAACGTAGAGAACTTGGTGAGAGCTATCATATTTTTCCCCTGCAGTGTCATCAGTTTACCAGTATCAGGAAAACAGAGAAATCCTCTTAGCTTAAAATAGAAGAGCGTCTCTCCTTCTGCAGCCATGACGCATCTTCTGTTTGTTGCAAGGTCACTGGAAAGAATTATCTGGAAGCATTGCTGGATGCATTTTTCTTTTGTCCCCTCCTCCATTCCTGGCACAGCTTTTTGTTTCCATTTTCAAAAACTTTACCGACAAAGCCAGCAAATGGCTTCTATCAGAAATGGGTAGGAGGTCCTGGGTGTGCATGGGCGCACTTGGTGGTGTTCTTGGGGATAAATGGGGAACGCATCCTCCCTGCACATGCACCGTACACGGAGTCAGTTAGACTTAGCGTAGCTGCCTGGGGAGGACATGTGCAAATTGGTCTGGTTTTGCATCAGTTGGACTTTTTCTGACTCTTTCCTCGCTCAAGCTAAATGAAGGTGACAGAATGATAACGGTTGAGCCTCCTTTACCGGGAGGCTGTACTGCTTGATTTAACTGAGTTTTGAGAGCAGTGAGTTATTGGAGGGAGCTGCAGCGAGTGGTGGGTAGTAGAATTGCGTGCCTTTAAGAGGAAATAGGGCTTTCTATGTTTGTGGTGCTGGTGTTCTTAACTCAAGTTATAAACAACAGTTCTCTCGGTTTGTCTCTAAATGTCAGAGGGTTCGTTTCTGGATCTAAGTCTCCGCCAGCTTTACTCGCTTCAGTTAGGCTATGTAATTAATGAGGCTGTAGTCATAACGAGTTATTTTAAAAACTGTTGGAGCAGTGTGGAGGCTACTGAGGGTAATAATGGATAAAGTTGGTTTTAACAGCAATGGGGATTCTGAATGCTTTACAGTACAAGTCTTACCACTACTTTTAGCAGCAGATACTCACTTTCTAGGATTTGATTTGGGCGCAGGGATAGTTCCCTACGGCACCTACCGTATTTTACTTGTAAAGATTTCAGAACACGGGGTTTCTAGCACTTCGGTCCCCGACGGTCCATGTGCTCCAAGAGCTTTGTCGCTGTCCCACGCAGGCAGGCTGCAGTTGTGGAGGCGTTGAGCTTTCTGGTGGCCCAGAGGAAAGGCTCTGCAATCCACAGCTAGATCCAGAGTCGTGCTTCTCTTCAGCCCTCTTGGGGCTGCGTCAGGGACCTCAGCTGTGCTCGTTTGTCTGTCCTTGACCTGCCGATTGTTGTCCTCCCACATATGCATGTGCTGCGCTCAGCCGTGTCTCTGTTCCCTGAGGCTGGACGTACCGCAGCACACGCTGCCTGGGACTGACACAAAAACCTCGGCTGCAGCACCAGTGCAGATCAGCTGCCCGACTGCTTGGCAGTCTTGAAAGAGCACGTGCCATCCCTTCGTTACAGGTTAGACTAGACCAGGGAGTGGATTGTGGTCCATAAAATGGCATACGCATCCCGTTTTCAGCCCTCTGGGCTCACCTCTCCTATTCAAGCCCATGTACTGACCCGCTCAAATGCTGTTGCTCAGCCAACGTCGGTAGCAGAGCAGGCTGCAGAACGCTCCTGGTGAGGAGCCCTCGGTTTTCAGATGAGGTGTCAGAAGAACTGCCGCAGCTCTCAGGGCAGAACAGTCCGTCCATCCTGTGTTGGATGGCTTGGAGAAACGGTCGAGGACGTTGGCTTTGGTTTCAGAGCCTGTCCTGTAGCAGTTGACACGCTAAGGAATGTCTTTGAACGGGGCACTGATCAACAGTTCTGTAGTAGATGAATAACTAAGTATTTTTAAGGACTTGCAGACACAGTCAAGGGGTTTATTTCCCACAAAGTTGTACTAGAATTAGATGAAGAACTTTTAGATTTGTCCGTCCTGACACATTGTGGCTTCACATGCTGCGAGACAACTTTTTATTCGAAGATGCAGTTTTCAGCTCTTGAGTTGGGGTTCGGTTGCTTTAGTGTAAAGAGAGGGTTAAAGAGTTCATTAGCTCTCGATGTCAAGCGTTACAAAACCACAGCCTTTATTCACAATTCCACCTCGATGTTCTAGGAGCCACCTTGAACTAGAACTGAAGCGGGAAAGAGACAGATGGTCATACAGTCAACAGCGCAGCCAAGAAAACAAAAGAGGCACAAAGAATTGGCTAAGACAGGTAATATGACTTTTTTTTTTTTTTTTTATTCCTGGCTTGTGTTTGAAGAACAGTTTCATTTGGTTCGTTTGCTTTTCCTGAGCTTTATTAGGCAATAAATACGTATCGTTGATGTGCCATAACAAAATGAGCTTTGGAACATTTTCTACACACACTAAATAGGCAGTTTATTGAGTTGAGCCTCACAAAAATATAGCAAGCATTACACTTCATTGCAGAACACCGGTTTCCTCTTCCAAGCTGGGTACCTCACACAGTCTTGACAGTAATTATGGTTTTCCTTCACTAGTTTAATAAAACCAAGCGTAACACAGCAGGAGAGACGCTGTACAGGTAACGTCTTACAAAAAGCTAACTTGCTCATTTTTATTTTTTGCATCGTAAAAAGCGAAACTCTCCTGAAAGAGGTAAATAGGAAAACTTGGAAGATAAAATTGTCTCTTGAGGGCATCACAAATCATTTTCAGTGCTCTTTTAGTGCTGCGCGTTAGTGAATTCAGTGTTTTTTAAAGCAAAGCGCAACGTTCATCTCAAGAGTCAAACTCACAGGCCCCAAGTCCAACTCCCTTTTTAGCAGTAAATTGGCCTCTGAAAGTGAAAATCTGCTCTGCAGCTTTTTTTGTAAAACGAAACGGGCTCTCTTGCTTGGAATTGGCAGTAAAACAGTTGTTTTGGAGAACAAAACTTGTAACTGTGAGGAGTGCGAAGTCATAAAGGCGGTTTCCGCAGTTCTCTTGTGTGCTGCTGCACTTGAGTTGCTGTCACTGGGCTCCCCCGGGCTGCGTGAATGATTCAGTTTGTTCTTTTTTCAACCAATATTACATATAATTTCAGTGAAGTTGTTTACGCAAAGTGAATCATTTATCAAAAAGTCACATTTGCTGTAGCAGAAGAGCTGTAATTCAGTAGAAGGAATCGGGAGGTAAGCGCGATGCAGTTGGCCAGTGAAAATGAAAACAAGAAACCTCCAAACCCAGAACTGGGTAGTCCGATCTTGAAAGGTTAAGTTGGTTAGCTCTCTGGAAGGCAGAAGAGCTGCTTTTCCTCGCTGCTTCGCTGACAGCCTGTCACTGGCTTTGAGACCAGGTTACCACGTTGGGGTTATTATCCTCCTCCACGCAGTAGGCGAGCGCTGGAGCACGAGTGGGCTGTTCCCACTAGGAACGAATGGGCCAACGTGCTAAAAAGCTGTCTCAGAATGGATTCTCTTTTGCCGCTAAACATGTAGGTGGTGCTCGATCCGGTGGAGGTTTGCATTTGCAGAAACTGAAGAGTTCCACTGAGACTGTAGTCACCACTCGAGCAGTGCGTGCGTGGGTGATTCTGCCAGCGCTGACCGTGCAGGCGGGCGGCTGGGTTTTGACAGTCGTGTTTCAGGGTGGTGTTACGTAGGTGTATGGCTCGGGCTGTGACCCACGTCTCAGCTGGGGAGGAGGGAGGGTTGCTTTACTTTCCTGGCTGAGAGGATTTGTCTTGCTGATCTGTCTTTCAAAAGCCTGTTCAGCCTGTCTACCTTTTCAACCTCTGCTGGTCAAATAACAAATGGTGACTGCGAAGTTACTTGTACCTTCAAGTAAAAGGAGGTCATTGGACACGTTTAAGAGTCCCTCTCTAAAATGTGAAATCACCTTTTTGTGCACAGCAAAAGGAAAGCATCTAGAGCTGCTCCTAGGGCGGGCTGGTGTTTGCACGCTTCCACACGTCCAGATACACCTCTGTGCCAAGGAGGGGCAGGCGTGTATTCCCGAAATGGCTGTGTCAGGTCTCCCTTTGCAGCGTGGCAGGGGTGTAACTGGAGACTTCATATAGTTCAACTGATGGGTAAATGTTTCTTTTTGGCAGGATGGGAAGCTGAAAGTCCAGGAAGAAAACGCTAAACTGAAACAGGCACTAAGAGAGGAGAACAGTGTCCTGCCACACAAGTATGGAAGAAAAATCTCAGTTTTGCCTTCTCCTTTTCGAAGTCCTGCTTCCCCTTCTCTAATTTCTTTGCTGATGCCAAGTTTGGAATAGTGCAGCTTCCCTTCCTAAGAAAGTTGTTGGTTGTTTTTTTTTTAACCTTATTCCCTTTGTTGAGGTCTCTCTACTGCTTTTTCATAGCTCTCAAAGGGAGGGTGGAGGTGCTACTGCTTGCCATCAGTGTTTCTGGATCTGAAAAGCTCTGTCTGCCTCCCATGGACCTTTGAATTTGTTTCTGTAGAAATCTGCTGTTTACGTATTCTTTAACTTAATGAACCTTCATAAGCCAAATGCTGCAGAGACCTGGACCTTTGGTACTTCAGTCCAAAGAAGGTATCTTTGTTGGTGAGGGAATGAAGAAGGGTTGGTGGACCAGCGGCATTTGGAGCTAATAACCAGTGGCTTCTGGGCAAGAAGAGAAGCTGTTGGAGAAAGAGAACTTGAAATAATATTTCAAGGACATGGTTGTATAAAAAGGTAGTTCAGGTAGCATGTTTCTAAACTCAGTGTTACAGAGGAGGATTCTTGTAGGATTTGTTTAGTATTTGAAAGCTACATTTCAGATTGGGTTGTAAATTGGAAATACGTTTTAAAAGCCACAGGGAACAGCTCTGTAATGAGGACTTGGCTTGGAGATGGGAACAGCCTATTTGAAGTACTTGGAATGTCAGTGAGAAACTGCAGTGCTCTGACACAGCGCACCGAATCCCAATAAAAAGTTAATCAGAAAAGTATTGTCTTAAAAATAGCATAAGCTCAATTCAAATCTGCTTTAGCAGATATTGGAAACCTTTCAGGCCTTAGGTGCTTTCTACCCCCGTTTCACCTTGAGTGTTTAAGCAGCGTGAACGTCAGGCTGCCAGTTTATCTGGAGGGCCTCAAACCACACCGTTGCTGCCTGGTCACAGACGTAGGGTGTCAGACATTCTGCAGTAGTATGTTTAAAGCTAGTTTTAAATTGCGTTTCTGCCATCGAAGCAGCCTTTTCTGTCTTCGTGCTCCCTTTCCTCTGCTCTTCTGAAGGTGTTTTGCAAGTTTTTCTCCCGCTTTTCCCATTTAGCCAGGAGCGCTGCATGTCTAAACAGCACCACTCACATGCTGCCTCTTTGCTTCGCTGCTTGACGAAGCTCGTGAACGCCCCGTCTCTCACGCGAGCAGACTTGGCAGCGCGGTTTTGAAGAAACAACCCCAAAATCTGTATGGGTAGGATTTTAAAAACAGGAGGAGGGAATTCTTTGATAGTCCAGGTGTTTTTCTTAAATACAGTGGTGACGGAAGTGCCAGCTCCAAGTGACAACTATCTTCTCTTGTAGGTTACCGAGCAGCGCACAGGAAGAGCAGGTTGGTGATTCTTTTTCTTGCACCAAAATGCTGCAGCGCGGGGGTACCGAGGGGGGGCTCCTGGGTCGCTGCGGCATCTTCCCTGCCCGAATACCCTGAAGCTTGCCCTTCAGGTTTTGCCTTCGTGAGGATTTGTCTTGTAGATTCCAAAGCGGAAATCATTCCGTAGTGGAAAAGCGCTACTTATCTCATTGGAAAGACTTTTAGGTGGCAGCACTGCCACCCTATGCGAGTTCATTTTGCCTCCTCAGCACAACCATGTTGTTTTTTAACCTAACATTAACCCCTTTTATTATTCCTTTGCCCCATGCCTCACCTGGCTTGGTGTGTCTGAGAAGAACTATGAAAGCAGAATATAAATTAGTGTTTGTGAAAATGGCGGTGTTTAACCTCCTTGGTCTGGGCTAGGGTTTTGCCAGTTGCTTTGTAGGCTCGAGGGAATGGGTGTTTTGGTCGGTTGGTTTGTTTTGGTTTTTCCATGTATGCCAAATTGACCAGAATCCATTCTTTCTCCTCCGGGTGCTTGGCAAAGCACGGCTAGATTCCTAACCGTCCATGGGATGCTGCAACACTCGCATTGTGTCCTGTCGATGGGAATTTCTGCATCTCTTTCTCACAGTGAAAAAGACGTTTAGTTCCCGCCTTGTTGCCGGGCCAGCAGCCTTGATCTCAGCCTGAAAATTGAACTTGCCCGGTCCTTGGTTCACACAGCCGTGCTGTGCTACCCCATCTGCCCTGTGGTGTAGCTGGTGCAACTGTAGATCATCCTGCAAATGCACGGTGGCCCTGTGTGGCTGCAGGGCGTGCTGTGAATAGAGGAATTAAAAACACAAGCATGTGAAATCGTACTCTCTGTTGTACAATGCAGATCAGGTGCAGATCTCTAATACAGGTGCCACGTAAAGAATCGTGTAAAGCAGAATGTCTTGGTTTTACTTGGGGTTTAGGAACTGCTGTCAGGACCTGGAAACGCCAAGATCTGCCAGCTCTGCCAGGAAGAAAGCAGCCGAAGCAAAAAAAAGGTAACTCCGAGGACTTGTATTGTCATCTCTGTTATCTGGTGAATGTGCTTTTCCTCCGATTTTCATTTTCGAATGGCACAGATTTCCTGCTGGTGGCTTGGGACGAAGAAATCGGCCGTTTTCTGAAGTCCACTTTACCCTTAACATGAACTCGTTCAACAGTGGTCGCTGGAGGGTTCCCCACTCTGCTCTGTGCTCAGTGGTTGGGTTTTCCTTCCCCTTAGCAGCTTCTTCCCTTTTTAGTGAAGTGGGTTTTTTCTGGGATCGATGAGAAGTGAGAATAGGTGTTGTTAACACTTGTGATTTCTCCACTGAAACCACCTTGCCTTTTTCTCTTATATTTATTCTTTTTCATGGCTGAGCCCTTCTTTCTTTCCTCTCTGCTTTACAGTCTGAATCTAGAGGGGTTACAAGAGAGTTACTGAAAAGGGTGTTGAGTGGCAGTACTGCCTTCATCCAGATAATTTCTTCCACTGATGGCTGAGGAGCAGGAGCAGTTTGCAAGGAAACAAGTCAGGGTGCTGATAAAACTGCCATCAGTGCAGTAGGCGTCCTGGTCACGCTGGTGCGAGTACCTTAGGGGGGAGCTGGAAGGCGGCGTTGTGTTGTGTTTTCCCCTCGCTGATCTGCCAAGACCTGAACCAAAAGGCTGTTGGAGGAGCTTCGACGTGGTCAGAAGCAGCCCCCTCCTCTCCAGTGCTGCCCTGCCAGGGCGCTTAGAACGGGCAGTGAGGGGGGGCCTGATTGCCCGCCCCGATCACCCCATGAACCTCTCCTGTCGCATGCGTGGCAACTCTGTGTGGGATTTCTAGTCTTTCCTATTCTCTGTGTTTATCTTGAGGAAACCACGTGAGTTGAAAGCAGAGCAAATGCCACAGCTTGATATGACACTGATAGCGTTTCCAGATGCGTGTGCACATTTAAATACTGATCTAGGCAAGACTTGTTGTTCTAGTGCATTTATATGGCTTGTAAAATACACACGCGCACCTCTCAGGGCAAATGCTCTAGTAGACTGAGTCAAGTAAAATTTGAATGATTCATTTTTGGTAACTCTTATCTGCTTTATTACAAGCCTTCACCTACTCTCATTTGACCTGAGGACCTTTCCTAGAAACTGGTCCCGAGCACAGGAGCGAACTTAGAGTCTGCAGAAGGGACAAGAGTGGAGTTTTAGAGCATCATTCTCTAGCCCAGTGGAGGATTTGGGTTGATGGAATGATAATGAGAGAAAACATGAGTTTGTGTTGCTTCTGTTTTTGAGCATCTCTTTTCAATTTTTCTCTCCTCTTTCTGCATTCCAGAACATCTGCAAGAACTGCAGTGGCATCTTCTGTGAAGCCTGCTCGGCAAATGAGCTGCCCCTCCCGTCTAGTATTAACCCCGAACGCGTCTGCAATCCCTGTCACAAGCAGCTCATCCAGCAGTATTCGACCAGTCCTTTGTAGGGGACGGCCTGCAGGGAGAGATGACAAAAAAATGGTTGTAGCTGACGATGGTTTCTGGAGTTGTTTGGGGGGAATGTGAAGAGAAGACACTTGCCCTGTGTTCTTTGGAGGTCAGAGGGGAAGCAGCTTCATGGTGTTTAGTCTTTTGTGACTAAAACAACAGTTTGAGCCTTCCCTGTACCAAAATCTGCCTGCTCTCAGACATGAGCTTGTGCTGGGGAGAGCTGCTTGGGGAATGTCCCATCGCTACCCCCAGGGTGTGCCCAGGCAGCCTCAGGGTGCAGCGAGGACAGGGAGCCCTCCCCCCAGAAAGACCTCTGTGTGCGCGCGTGTGTCTGCGTGTGCAGGTCGGCAATGGTCTCGTCCCCAAGCGTGTGGCGTGAAAGCGTGCTGCTGCTAAGCAAAGGCTCACTGAAGGCAGAACGGGAATGTTTTTAATCCTCGTGTCTGGCTGCACTTGAAATACCATTTCCCCTTTCCCAGTTGCCTTTGGCAATCTGGCTCAGGCGTGCAACATGAGTGCCAGGTGTAAGGAGGGCGGCAGGTAAGGTGCCAATAAACACTTTTTAGCTTCATTTCTTTGGCTCTGGCCGGGGGCTCACTATGCAAATCAGTATTGGAAAATCAAAAGAAGCTGTGAAAGTTCTCCTGTGTTTTGGGGGGTGGGGGGTGTAGGGGGTTGTGAGGCGCGCACCATCTGAGAACTGATGACCTGCACTGATCTGGCATGGGAGTGCCTCAAGGTATCTCTGAGCTTCCCCCTGGAGACCCTCACTGTGACTTCGTGACTCTAAAATGGTGGTCAAAGCTAAGGGTGTGACTGCGCTTCCTATCCTGGTGTGCTGACTGGGGAATTGCGTTCCTCGTGCGTAGGTACCAAATCCTCATCACGACACAGAAGGTTTAGGGCCACCTCGACCCACCTCTCCCCCTTGCACACATGAAAAAATCATTGTAATAAACCTGGCATTTCACTTTCTTTTTTGTTAGATCCAAATGAAGGTGAGATGAAACGGGAATGCTTTTCACCTACTAGAAACTAATCTGAAACACAGTTGAAAGAGGTTTCACAGTTCTTGCTACGTGGTTCTTTGTTGCTGTTACCTCAAGGAATTTTGTCTTGCTCCAAAAAGCAGTCGTAGCAGCTTCCTTGTGAAGTACGTAGCATGTCCTAGTCGTGTTTGGTTTGTTTGATACCGGAAGCCTACTTTAGTCTTTAAGACCACAGAATGTTTTGTAGCCCTTAGGAAACCGGTGTATTATTTATATGTGACAAAAGCGTTTAGTTTTGTACAAATGGTATTGGGGGTTAGTGGTTTGATTACTCAGAGGGGATTTTCTATTCATTAGACTGGCTGGAACCGCATTAAAAAGCGTGTCCAAGCCGAGGTTGTTTAGGTGGCTGGCGCTAGATTGTCCCAGGAGCTGCCCTCCTCTCGTGCCCTCTGGGCCTGGGCGTGCGTTCAGCCACCCACGTTCTCCACCTTCTCTTGGCATCCTTCAGAGCCAGAGCGCTTCGCAGGGGGGCAACTTGAAATAGTTTTTCTCTTTCTGGTCTTTATCCCTCCCCCCCTCTCCCACAGTAGTTATCAGATACATTTCCTTGCAGCTGTCCCTTAAAGTAGATGAGTAGTTGTAAACAGCATTGCAATACAAAAAGCCTAGAATTCAAGTGTGGGCACACTGCTTCGCAGGGGTGAGACACCAGAGGTGGAGAAGATACTGAATTTAGTGTTACTAGTTCGTGTACGTACTGTACACATTTACGAGATTTGAAATTCCTGCATCCCAACCCAGCGTGACTCATCCCCCAGGGAGAAAGTGAGACCCAAGCAATTACCATGTTATTAGAGGGTTGAACTGGAAACGGGCCGCTTACTGTAGCTAATTTTCGTGCTGGTTATGTCCAGCATTTTGCAGCTCTGAAGCAACAGCTTATCTGTGGCCTGTACCCGGCTTTCGTCTGTCCCGGCAGGAGCGGCTGCCGCTACGCTTGTTCAAAGTGAAGGCTGTGACTGTTGTTGGGAAAAGCAGGACAGCTCTTGAGCAGGTCCTCTGCAGTGAGGCGAAATCTCGGTGAGGGAGCAGGGAGGCAGCTGAAACCCCTGCAGTATACAGCTCTGGCGGCTGTAATGGAAAGTGGCATTTAGAAAGGTCAGAGCGAGGCTCTGCTCGCTGCCAGCTGCCTCTGTCGGCGCCTGCCTCCCTCCTCGTGGCTATGGATCCCGGCAGCGTCTCTGCCCCCAGGGATGGGATGTGACGCTTCGTGATGCAGCAAAAGTTCATGGCATGTTTGCTCAGGTGGTGCTTGTAACGCTGGAGCGGGGGTTGATACCTGGACCTCGGCATCAGGGACAGCGGAGGGCAGGTTTTCTGGTGTTAATTTTGTTCCACACAATAATAAAAACTTGATCGTCTGTATCCCGTGTCCCGAGTGGTCTTTCCATCCTGTTCTGCTTTGGCTACACCTATGTAAGTATTTCAAAACCGGTAACGGATGACAGATGCTTAGGCAGACTGAGAGGAGCGTGGCAGGAGGCATGAGGTACTGGCAGAACTACACCGCGCGCCTGCTGACTTCTGCGTATGAGGATCTTACACTGCTGCAGTTTTGTCAATTGTAAGCAGGGCTATTTTATTAATGCTTTGTACACCGTTACGCAGCTGGAACCTAGAACTGCTCCATCTTGCAGCACGTGCTGTTCCTCCAGTACAGCTGCTTGTACTTTTGCAACAGACAATCTTTCCACAATAGGTCAACACAATTTATTACATGCTTTCACATAAGGCTGAACTAAATTTTATACAGTTTGTCCTTATTGTTGAGCGGCGACACTTGTGCTCTATCTTTACGCTCATACCCACGGAATGTGTTTGCTTTGGCCTAAAAAGAAAAGAAGAGGAAAAAGAAAAATCACAACCTTGCCACAGCTTATTGCTTCCCTTTTTTTAAATGCCCCCCTCCATTTTAGTCTGACTTACTGTCTCCGCCAATAGAATTCAGCAATACTAAAAGATCTCACCAAAAAGGATGAGATGTCCCGGGGGCGGGGGCAGAGAGGCCCTTGGTGAGCGGCGACCCTCACCCCTCGCTTTCAGAGGGGAATGCATGGAAGCATTGCAGTTGGGCCAGGGCCGTCCAAAAAGGTCCCAGGGAACTTGTCTCCAGGGCCAAACATTCTGTCTCATGACGGCAGACCTGGGAAACCCTTTGCTGCTGCCCCCTCACCACAGGGCTCTTATCCTGTGGAAGCTGGATTTGCAGGCCAGAGGGTCCAGGCTCGCTGCCTGACCTCAGATTAGCTGTGCCGATCCCCTTCAGCCCCTCTAAATTTTAGCCTTTCGTCTAGCTGTAATCCAAAGCATCAGCAACAGTAAGCCTGAGTTGCTAAAAATGGAACAGGAACATCAGAGAAGGATGCACTTACCAAATGTGAGACCATGCCACTGTCACTAGCAGTTTTCTTTTGCCTTTGGATGTTCATTCAGGAATAATTCAATGGCGCTACACTCTGGGGAACAATTTGAGAGAGGCACGCTGTGTTCACTGACTTGTATGGGTTACTTTTTTTTTTTTTGTGCAAAGCCAATGCCACTTCACTTGATAATTTGGAAGATCTATGTTTAAGATGATCCTTTTGCACATGGAGTTTACAGTAACTTGACAAGCTGTGCCAAACTACCCTGGGCTCCGAGTCTCGGGGTTGTAAGATGCCCTCCTCTTTACTTACGCAGCTGTGACCCCTCCTTAGCCATTGCAGCTACTGCGTCCTCCTGGCTCTCAAAATGCACGTCCGCTTCTCCTGTGGCATCTCCATGGGAGTTGTACTCTACCATGATCCTCGTGGGCTTCAGCGGAGCAAAAAACTGAAAAGGAGGGAAATAAAAGAGAGTTTGGTGAGAAAGAAACAAAACAGTAACACACCCTCTTACTCTGAAACTTGGTGTTTTCACTCACAAAGCCTGCCCAGCTCTGGGAGAGCCTGTGCTCCTGAGTAGCAAAAGGCTACACCCGTCAGCTGTCCCTCGGTGCGCAGCCTCCCACCCTCGGTCAGCTCCCGGCAGAGTGGTTTCTGACAGGAACAGGAATCCTCATGCGCACACATGTTCCGTACACGTCAAAGTCATTAAGCGCAGGCCCAGTCACTCTGTGACACTTTGTACTATTAAAATGATGTGCAATCGATTTAAAAAAAGATTCTGAAATTCATTTTTCTACAATCAGCTACTCTGTAATCTAGCTAAGATTATAAATGGCTACTTAAGTCAAAGTGATGGCTATTAAGACAGCCCAGCAAGCTTTAATCCAGTCTTATGTGTGGCTGCGAGCCTATCGCTGTTCTGCCCACGAGGCCACAGCTACCCAGGGGAGCCTGTGACCCTCAGCCCGCTCACGTTTCCAAACCCGTTCAGCCTGAAGCCACCCAGCACCGAGGGCCAACTCAGACACGGATCAATAAAAAAAATTTGGTCATGCCATCTACAACAATTAATCAAGGGTTTGCATCGGTAACGACAACTAAATTTCAGTCGCGCTCGCTCTGTTACTCACATTTATTATGTCTTGGGCGCTAGCTTGGGTGGGAAAACCCCTCATGTGGACAAAGTGAAGTGGTGACGAGATGTTCCCAGATTCTAAAACGTGCCTGGAGCTTTCCGCTCCGTCCCTGCACAGTTCTGCAGAAGAGAGGAAAAAAACCCCATCGTTAATGCTTGCAGTTATCATCTCCTTCACGTGAAAGCTGTAGACAGGCAGGGTTGTGCTCAGAGCAGACAACTGGGGTTAAATGAAGAGGCCTCAAAGAACGCGTGTGACAGGGAGGGACTCACGGTTTTTTCTCGCGGCATCGCAGCCCCCCGGGTTGTTCAATCCACTTTCTTCAGAAAGGGCTTCATGTTCTCTTCTCGCTTTGCGGTAGGTCATCAGCTGCTTCTCATAAGGCATGTGCCTTTGCATTTGATGTTTTCTACTTACATACACTTCTATGTACCTAGAATTCAAAAGAAAAGCTTGCATGGCGCGCTTCGCACCTCCACCGAGAGCGCAAGCCCTTGAGAAAGTCCTTTCGGGACGTTCTCCTGCCTCGGCTCTAATGACGTGCCAGGCGTGAGAGCCACGGTATGGCAAGCAACGGTTTTGAAGAATTAATTCATTTAAATTGCACGGTTATGTTTATGAAAGCCCTTCTCAACTTGCCATGACGGCCACTCCCCTGTATAATCCCACGTAGTGCGAGACAGGTTACCAGTTTGGTCTGGACAAAGTCTTTAGTTTACAGCGCTACACAAAGTTCTTGTAGGAGTAACATCAACCGCTTACAAGCCAAAATTCTGTTTTGTCGCAGAAATACAGAATTATTTCAGCTGAAAAAAATGTTTTCTACTTCTTTCAGTAGTTCGCCTCCCTGTTGAGCAGCCTTTACGTGAGCAGCTGGTTTCCCTTCGCTGCAGCTCTGCAAACTGCACTATTCCCATCTCTACAAACGCCAAATTAAAAACCCACCCAACCCCAAAACAACATTACTGCAACAGGCTGCCACAGAAGATGCACAGGGTCATATTAAATACTTCAGTGGAGCATTAAGATTTTCCATATTGCTATGAAATCGAAGATATACTGTAATGGGGTCATGGGTATAATACACCAATATGGAATGCGACAAGAAGGGACTCTAGCAAGATCCTGCTTACACTACAGAAAGGGGAAAAAAAAAAACCACAAAGCCCCCCACAAACAAACCCAACAACAAACCCTTATTTGCAGGTTTAGTCACAGTGTAACACTATAATGTATTATATTTCCAGCCACCTGCCCCAGAGCCCATTAACTCAGAGTTGCCTGCACTAATCTTTCAGTGAGCTGGCAACAGTACCAGGCAGGCCTCCCACCAATCTAACTAGCAGTGTTAAATCGGGTGAATTGCACAGCACTGAAGGAATGAAATGACTGGCCGAGTGAGGCTTTCCTCCCTTCCTAAAGAAAGGGGCTACAGTAAGGGCAGTAACCCCACGCAGAGGCTCAGCCCTGCGAAGCCAGGCTCAGTACTGCGCACAGCTGAAGGCTATTTCTGGATAAAACTGATAGCCCAGGAAGAATGAACCAGAGCAAGTTGACAGCATTTCTGGAAACCACTAGGTTTCTTGGCTAATCACACAGAAACAGAGGTATATGAGCTCAGGTAGGTGAGTCATGTCAGCTCTTCTTGGATTGTGAGGAAGAAAAAATTAATGGCAGATTGACAAGTAATGTCTATCAGAGGGTAGGGAAGTGTGTCAGTTAATTCAATGATCTGACACACCTACAGAGCAGCGGTGTTTTTTTAAGATGGGTGGGGGGACAAACACAAGGTGGTGCAGACTGGGGACAGAAAATAAGGGAAGAGAAGGAAGGAAGGAGGGGAGGCGTGGTGTAGGTGAAATGGTAAAGTTTGGAGAGGTTTTTTTGGTATCTGGTATTCAGAAAGAGAACTTGGTGGGTTTTTTAAAAAAAAATCAGAAATCTCTGCACGTTAAAGGCAATGTTAGGGTTTTTTGGTTTGGTTGGTTGGTTTTTTTTTTCTGATTACAGGTCAGGATTGTGGGGAAAACAGTGGTATATGCTGCTGCTGCTCGAGAGAGAGGCTTTTGTGAGAGAAGAGTGTGTCATAGGGCTCAGTGCTCTGGAAGAAAATGGTTAAACATGGGTTCCCAAGGAAGAAGGACAGCCCAGGTGGATGTGGGCACCAAACAAGTAGGTGATTGTATGCTCTTAGCCAGAAGTCAACATCAGGAATAGACTGCAGCCGGAGGTGAGTGGTATGTTGTGTTCTGTAGAATGTACTCTCCAAGTGGAGACACTGACTTTGCCTGGTGCGGGGCTGAAGGGAAAGGTGAGGGGTGCCAAAACTGTGGAAAGCACCAGGGAACCTGAGGAAATCTGGCAGGGAGAAATGAGGCACGGGATCGCCGTACATTCGTGACTGGGTAGGCAGTGTCTATCTAGGGTTCTCCATTCTCAGTGCCATCACCCCATTTTTGTTGGGATGAGACTGCCTTCACAATACTTAAGAAGAACCGAGACTTTTTCTGAGAGGCCCCAAATTCCCCCAAGCTACGAGCGCTGAAGGTGCCTCTGCAGCACCCAGAAGCCTACAAAAGGCTTCTTTTCCCCAGTTTCATCAAGATTCTAAAGAAAACATCACCAGAGGGGGTAACACTTGGGTTAGACTATTTCAGAGGGTGCTATTAAAAAAGGATTGGTTTAAGCCACAACGTAACAGTATGACACTGCTATGAGAAAGATTTAGCTATGATTTCTGCTGAAATTTGAATCTGAAGTCCAGGTTCTAGGTTTTAAGGGTAATAAAGGCTGAAGCTTCCTTAATAATGATGCGCACGTGGGATAGCGAAAGTCTGTAAGCCACGCAGTATGCTTCATACCATGTTGTTCTACCCTCGTGACCCCCAGTGAAGCACCTACCTGCTTCCCATATATTCCCTGTGTCGTAACAGGGCTTTAGCTGCCATTTCAGGAGCTGCAAACTGCACGAAAGCTTCTCCTGTTCTTCTTTCTCCCCGGTAAACAAAAACTATGTCAGTTATTTTCAAACCTATGGAAGGGTGGGGAGAAAAAGGCCTTTATGTTGTCAGCAACTTGTGCCGTAGCTCAAAGAGACATTTCTTCCCTTACTCCTCTGTTTTTTTAACAAGTTACTCAGGCAGTTAAATAGGTCTGAAACAACTGCTCGTGCTGGCTACATACCTTTTTTAAACTTTTTTTAACTCCAATTTATTTTTCTTTTCACACACGGCTGAATTGCCAATAACAAATCAACTTGAAGCTTCAAGTAACTATGAAAGTAACAAGTGAATCCAAGCTCTAGACAACAAGGAGGTCCAGAGCACAGATGTTCTTGACATTTTCTCTTATTATTACAGTAATTTTTTCCTCCGTCTCTTTAAAACCCAGGCCAAATTCACTGAACTTCAATTACTGTGCTGAGTAATACCTTCCTGGGGAGCCCGCAATCCAGTAAATAGCCCGCTCTGCCTTGATAGAGAGAGCACACTGGGCTGGGCTACTATACTATTTTTTTTTTTTTTCAGGAATGCTTTTGCATACCTCTTTGCGCCTTGTTACTTTCTTAAAGGCTGTCCCCAGGCTCCTGAAGAAATGGGAATACTTGCTCCATAATGCTCCCCTAGTCATCTCATTGTGATAACTCTGCTACTAGATGCCTTCAAACATATTAATCTACAGGCTATCAATTGAAAAAGTTACTGTCAGTGGCCTCTGCTGTTGGCATGACGGTGGTTATTATGAGCCTTAGTGCTACAGGAGTCTGTGTGCTTGCCTACCTGGAGTCGAAGAAGTTGGGGGAAGAACTGGTTTTCATTTAGTCTACAATTCAACTTTACCTAAGAAAAAGTCAAGTTTATTTTGCAAAACCTAGAAAGGCTTCTTTGCTAATGAATGTAAGCAGCAACCACCTGGACTGCTCTAGCACCGAGTGTGGGACACGAGAGTGTGCACACACACAGACACACCGGGCAATACTTGCTCAGCTGAGAACTGGTGCAGTTAAGTCGCACAAACGTGAACAAGCCAGCAATAAAAAAAAAAATTTGCTGTTAACAGTTTTAAGTGGAATACGTGCTCTAACTGTCATGATTATACAGCTGTGAATGCCCACGCTGCATTCACTTGTACTGCAGCTATCATACAGGCATTTTTGCCTCTCAACTTTGCCAAATTAGGCACTGGTAGCAATCCAACTGCAGATAATGGGATCTAGGTTCCTCTCTTTGTTTCCCTCGGCCCCAAAAAGAGTGCTGCAAGTACTGATCCTAGGTTAGACCTGCAGAAAGTCAAAGGTGCAAGAAAACCTTGCGGCCAAAAGCTTGTTCAGAAAACTTCAGCTACTCCTAGCTGCAGGCGGACAGCAACTCGTTTTAATGTTTAAGGTGTTCCAAGGCTGCACGTGCTTTTGCTTTTTTCTCTTTGAGGAACAGCTGCTTATCTGAGCATCAACTTGGAGAAGTAAACGCCTCATAACCAAAGAGCACAGACTAGGCTGAGTTACCTGCGAAAAAATCTGCGATATCATCCTCAGTGGAGCTGAAGGGAAGGCCTCGCAGTAGTACCACTCCATCATTTATGGCTTGTGACTCATCCCGCAGACTTTGTAGTAGGCCCTCTACATCACTGTCATGTACTTCAAAAACTGCATGGAAGAGAAGCATAAAACACGTTTTCCTTCACGGTACTCAGGAGATGGCACTCTGCAGGTGTTCTTTGAGGCAGCTTCCCCCCACCCCCACCACCAAACTCATGTTTCTTCCCCCACCCTGTACTCTATGGTCCTGCAATGGTGCCCCACTGGCTAATTTGCTGCTCTGGTCCACGTGCTGCACCTCTCCGCACCAGCCCTCCTTACTACTCAAACACTTCTTATTCACTTTTGAGTTTTCTTCCAGTGTAACTTCTGTCGTTTCAAACCCACCTTTCACGTAGCGTGGGCCCATATACCTCAGGTGCTTTTCCAAGGCCCTTTGGACATCTGCTTTTGACTCCAGCTCGATCAAGGCATCCCCCCTGCGTCTTCCATCCCTGTTTAAGAGGAAGTGTATGCCGTTCTCACCGTTTCGAATTCTACAGCCTAGAAATTAAGGAACACACGATACAGAAACTTACGCAACTGCATCAGACAAGGGGGTCTTTTAATTGCAGATGAAAACTGAGTATTCTGCATAGAACCATCCCCCATCAGCGGTGCAAAATACTGCCTTGAAACGAAAGATAAGAAACTCGTATTTCTAACCTTAACTCTAAGACACATTGCTTATCACAGATGAGAAATTGATCTAACATCCACTAGCTTCTACAGCTGTATAACTAGATAATGTATCTTCTCATATTGTTGATAAACTTAATTGTTTCTGTCGGAAACGAAGACCAAATGCTATAGTTTTTCAGTCCCTATAGCTATACTCTGCCTGCCCTATGTCCCTTTCCCCTAGGACTTCAAACTGACTTAACTTAGTTCGGCAGGTTACTAAACCTTTTAAAAACTTGGATCTGACCACGTAGTCCACTCTGGAATGACACATCATAATGTTACAGTATGGAGGGATCAGCACTGCGAAGGTATGCACAAGCCTATTAATTAGGCTCAGAATGCAACACTGAAGCTTAAATTACTAAGTAAAAACCGCCTTGCTTGTTTAAAAGAGGGGAGCTGGGGAAAACGCCAACCATAATGGTCTTTAAAAGAACCGCTTCGAACTGGATTGCCTTTACTGTGGAGACATGGACTAAGAACGGAAAGACCTGCTCAATTAAATATAAAATGCCATCAGGATGAGTTTCTAGTCACTGTCCAGTAGTTTGGAAGTTGATTATTTGTCTTCTATTTGTAAACAGCGAATAATTTTGCAGTAGTATTAAAAACTCACCCTTCTCTGGCTCAAGATCTTTAAATATTCTTTCTGTTAACTAATCTTTAACTACTGGGTTCGATAACACCACACCGAACAGTTACGCAGGAAAATTAACTCCCGTACTATCAAAGAAGGTAATCACGTCTTCCTCGGTGCACGAGAAGGGGAATCCTTGCGCCCTGATGAGGAAGACATTGTCACTTTCTGTGCTGGGTGACTCGGGTTCCTGCTCCGAGAGGTGACCTTCCTGGGATGGCGCATCTGTAGCCTGTCACCAAAAAGACACCACCACAAGTGCCGCGTTAAGAGGGGGAAGGGCGCAGCTCTGAGCAACGCTGCCCGGCTGCGCCCGGCGCTGCGGGTGGGGGGGCGAGGCGGTGGGTGCCCACGCCGCAGGCC
>WEKW01025618.1:133482-176942 GCA_013389905.1 Sula dactylatra
CGGGGGCCTCGGCGGGGCGGGAGCAGGCTTTCCACCTCCCTCATGGCCCGGGCGTGTCCCCCGGGGTGGGGGGGCTCCATTTAAAACAATTTAGTATTTAATAAATTTAACTGGGGGAGGCTTTCCCGGTGGGTGCTGTGTTGCGAGGCGAAAGGGGTATTGCTGCAAGGGCAGCCTTCAGGGGCTAAAACACCGATTTGTTGGACTCTCCCTCTTTTTCATAATGTTTTTCTTTGCTCCCCCCACCCCCCCCAAGGGCGGCATGGGCCGAAGTTGCTGCCCGTAGCGTTATCTGCGGTAGATAAGTTAAAAAGTGGATGGCGTTGATGCAGGGGTGGTGAGCAGCAGCGTTTCGAAGTTTAATTCCAGGGCTCAGGTGATGGTTGTGCGGATGACCGGCGGTGATGTGGTGGGAGCGGGCGAGCCAGGCATGGCTGGCAGGATGCACCTTGCTAATGAGAAGGCGATTGTTTACTGCGGCGTAGAAAAGCTCCCTTAGGAATCGGTGGTAATTTAGGTGTGTGCAAAAGCTTACATTTTGCGATTTTGCTTCGTAGGCAACAACCGAATGAACTTTGGTCCCTCCCCTTGGGAGCAAAGACGAGGTACTCCTGATAATTAACATAAACCGGTTCAGTGACCTATTAATTAAAGCGAAGATGTGCTCTAGGGAAAGAAGGGAAATCCAAGCAGCTGAAAAAGGCGCCCTTGCAGAGCCGAGCTCCATTAAGGCCTTTGCCCCGCTGAGCGTTGTTGCACGTTCAGAGTTATGTGCGAGCAGTTAGTGGGACTGTTGCCATGTTATCTGTCAGTTGTTAAAGGCTTATATTGATAACCAACAGATGTATAGGCAGCCTCTTTTTAAGTGAAGATACTTTATCTTGGGAACTGGAGTGTTCTAGTAAGTTGTGTTCTCATGGAGACAAATATCACCGATGCTGGTTTCCTTCTAAATCTCTCCGTGGCGTTTATTTTTGAAGTCTGCTGTACCAAACCAGCTTGCCTGTCGTTGCTTGTGCTGCCTTACCCCAGGAGAGGTTTTGAAAGACACCTATCAGCTGCAGGGTGGAAGCTGCAAACGGGAGGCGGGTGCAAATGACTGTCCGTGGATTCAGGCGCTGCGCTCCTAATGAGAAGCCCAGCTGTCCTTCTCCTTCATAATTCTCAGCTGCTGCAATGGAGAAGGGGGGACAGGGTTTTGAGTACAGTGGTGTCCTGGGAGTCTGGTTTGCAAATTAGAGAGCCTCCTTCTCTGTGGCATTTGGCTAACTGGTAACGGAAAAGCGTGAGACTTTCCATCCTCTGTCACAGGCACTAAGGAGATGCTTGTTTCTTTTTCCAGACCCTTCTGAAACCTAGGAAGGCAAACCTTTACCCCCATCTCCATTGTTTCAGGTGGTCCTGCTGGATGAAATATGGAAATGTAAACTGGAGTTACCACATGGCAAAGTGAGAAATGTTGGCAAAGCTGTCTCAGCTGTTGTTGGCATAGCGTGCTAGACAGCACCTAATTTGCTCATCTGCAGTCTAGAAATAGCTTTAAAAAAATCACTTTAAAATATGCCTGGCAGGCCTCAGGGAGACCAGAGAAACTTTCTGTGTTACTGGCAAGTAGTTAGTTTGGTTTGGTGTTTGTTTTTTTTTTTTAAGTATCCAGAAAGTTAGCATCACCTTTTGTCAAACTTGAATTTCATGTTAACTTGGCAGAGTTATTCAAAGATAGTGGTTGGATATCTTTACGGTTTTATAGATTTAGTAGTACAAACTTGTATTTTGAGCTGCAAACCCCGCACTTTGTCACAGTACTTTCTACATTGTTTTTCATATTAGGTTTTAGCCCCCTTTTTCACTCAGTGTTTCCATGATATGGAGGTAGCTAAGTTGATTGTTTGTCCGTGGTGTTTTCTCTGTGTCAGTGATAATATTGTCTTCTTAGGAACTGACTCACGATTTTGAACTCTCAATAAAGATGTGGCAGATGAGTATTGTCCTTGTGCAGTTAGACTAGAAACGTTTTCTAAATTGCAGTGAACCTGTCATGCAGTTTTATTGTCAGTAACTTGGCTGTAGTTTGTCAGTTTGACACTCAAGTACGATATCAAAAGCCGTGTTCTGCTCGCGGACTTGCTTGTTGTCAAATAACAGGGCGATTGTGCTTGGATAACACAGGGTGCTTGGGGCCCTCCTCGTGTGCCCGTTGCACGGTCCCTGTCCGCTGACAAACCCATTGCTATTCTTCGCTGTTGCTAGGGCCAGTGACATATAAAGCTACATGGCGGGGGGGGNTAAAAAGACTGTCTTGTGAGACGAGTCACTGAGTTAATACAAGTTGGTTTTGACAGCAATTGTTATTTTCAGTGCCACTATTTTCTTTCTGATCTGTTTCTTCCTTTCTGAGAAGACTTTGTAAACCTCTCCAATGGTTGAATTGGTAATCTTGAATCTTTAAAAAAAAATTTATAAATGGGAATCGGACTAGAAAATATCTTCAGTTCCAAAAAAAATTCAACTTGGTAAGTTCTCTCTAAAAGAAAATTAAAGCAGAGCTGCAGGTACTTTAGCTTACATCTCCAAGGAAAAAAGTAAAGATAGTTCTAGTAGGCGTGCCATATGGTAACATGCTTGTGTTATCCTACGCTGGTAAAACTTAGATAAAAAAGAAGCTGGATGAAAATCTTTTAAAAGATTTGGTTTTATTATTGAAGCTGTGAAATTGTCTTTTCTTAAAAAAAAACAAAGCCATCTATGTATTAGTAAATCCCTCGCAGAAAATTCTAGCTTATAGTTTTTTTTGAAATGAGATTCATGTAAGTTGTTGTAACTGATGAGACTTTGGAAGACTAGGAGCCGATGGAAATCGGAAGTAAGGGTGAGGATGAGTAGCTGCTGTTTGGGGCGCCTGGGTTGATGACCCAATGCGAAGTTAACTTGTAAACCGAACTGGGGGAATGATGTACTCTTCCTTCTCTGCCTCCTTATACAGCTCAGCAAAGCCTAGCAGCTGCTTTTCGTGGTGCGCGTGGGTTCTTTTTTTTTTCTAATTTAATTAAAATCATAGTTTGTGTCTATATGTATGTGCAGAAGGTGCAGTGGGATGTTACTTTTTTTCCCTTATATTTCTTGCAGAGTAATGCTAAAATCAGAGCTGGTGTGTTTGTTTCCAGATTGACAAGCATTGTGGCCTTCCTGATATCCCGATCTGCTCCTGCTCTTGAAGAACATCATGGCTATTTGCTGTTTTCCCTTCCTTAGGTTCCCCAGATGCTGAGTTGCTGCTACTTAGCAAATGAAAGCTGATTCTAAAGCGGGCAGCTTTTTTCAGCTTACCCTAGCTGAAGAGCAATGGAATGCTTCGTGAGTGCTCCTTCTGTAGTTACAAGTTGGAGATGTGGTTTTATCTCCTCTTTATCAAGGACTCCTACCGAAGACTGTTAGGCACTTGTAAACTGGCATTGTGGTCACTGAAAATGAGCGTGTAGGCATTTACAAACTGTTAGAAAGGGAAAATACATGCTTGTTCAAGATTCAGATGTTTTTCTCTCTGTATTTTAATGGACTGGTTTTCTTCAGTTTTAGTTTGGTTAGTGTAATACTACTGTGCAGGCTGTGTTCTGCAGCAGAGATGAGGGTAGAGGCTCTCGACACATGAACGTGTTACTTTGCTGCAAAATCTGCTGTTTAACCAGTACCATTTGTCATGTGTTCAGTTTCTTTTTCTTTTTTGGAAGAGTTCTGGGAATGAAAAGTCTCTTGAGTTGGCCTGTGAGTAAATTGGACAGAGAACTGCAAAGTTATTGCCAACTTTTTAAAGAATTTTATTTTATGTTTTTTTAGTAAATCGTGGTAACGGTAATTTTGAGTTTTGAGGAAAGCAAGAGGATTCCTTAGAGGTAGAGTTTATATGGAATCAGCTCTGACAATGAACCTCACAGAAGGTAAAATGCCGGGGTGGGTTTCTCCTCTTTTTTTTTTTTTTTTTTTTTGCTAGCTGCTTATAGCTTTCATTGACAGTGTTAGGTTAACGGTTGGACTCAATGGTCTTAAGGATCTTTTCCAACCTAAATGATTCTATGATTCATGAAATTAATGGCTGTAGAAATACATGCTTTTACCTGAAACTTGTGTTTAATGTTGTTGAAGCATGTCACTTCACTTGTAGCATTAACTTTGTGTTTAATTCCTTTTTTGAAATGCCTGCTATCAAAAGACTTGCCCCTCGACTGGCAGCTGGTCTTGCTTTCAAGGAAGGGAGCACCAAGGAACAGAAGGCTTCTGAAACCTCAGCAATGAAAAACTTACACAGAGGTGTTTGTGTTGCCCCTTGTGCTGCCTGTGGTCCAATTCACGTTACAATTCTCGAACTCTTTTGAAAAAGGCCTTTCAAAGCGCTTGTCACTCTGCTTCCTTCCTCGTTTACCTTTCCCGAAGACCCTAAGACAGTTGGTTAGGGTGCAGTTGGCTGATAGGGTTAAGCTTACTGAGGCAGTTCTCATCCTTCTGATGAGCTGGTTGAAGAGACAAAACTGGCAGAAAACTAATAATTCCTTTTTGGTGGGATTGGTTTTTTGCTAATTTAGTTACTTGGTGTTGTTGTGTAGCGACATGAGGGATGGTGTGGGAATAATGGAAGCAGCAGGAGTGCCTGGACATGGCAAAAGACAGGGAGGAGGCTTCTTCCTCTTTCTGCGCAAACCGGCAGTCGAATAAGCTTAGCTGTGTCACCAGCCCTGTCCTTCCAGCTTTGTTCGCCTTGGTGTGTGTGTTAGTGCCTGTTTAGGTAGTTGAGTTCTTGCCGTTCCCCTGTCAGTGACTTTGTTACTTCTTGGTGAGCTTGATGAAATGTCTGCTCTTTGTGGAAAACTAGCGTACGCTTTCAAAAAGCAGCTGTTCAAATATTTGTACGTTGAAATGGAAATAAATTGTAGCCAGCAATGAACGAGTGCTGCTGCCTTATCAGTAAGGTTGGAGGTAGAGGGACGCGAAGCTGAGTTTACGTGGCTGCCTGGCTTTTATTTCGGAAAGAACAGCTCTGCCTCCTAGTAACAGAACTGTGCAGACCAGTTCAGGCTGTAAGATCTCTGAGTTTGGAATTGCATTTAAAAAAAAAACAACTTTTGCTGCTATACTCTGTTCTGGGGAACATGTAATTGATAGAGTCAGCGATAGGCACTTTTTAGATGCTTCCTTCTCAGTATTAGTTTGGAATGAAAAAAAGAAACCATAGGAAGAAAGCCGTTCTTCAGTGTGAAAGTTGTGTTTACTACATGGCAGTGATGTCTGGTCTTAACTGGTTCATAATTATTTGCTTTTATGCCACGTTTGTTTTCCCTTGTATGTTCTTCTCTCTTTATCTGCAAACCTAAGTGAACCTGTGCAATTATCTTTTACGTTGGTCAGACTTGAATAGCGGAGGAGCCACGATCCCTTTCAAGGGAGGATTTGTGCACATGTGAAGTGGCTTGGTTTTTAATCTTGAAAAGGTGCCAAAAGCATTTGATAATTTTCTGTCAGGTCTTTGGATTTAGGACCTCTTCATGGTAACAGACAACCATGGTAAGAACAGCCCAGGCGTCACAGTTAAATATTGTGCTGTACGTGTCCCGAGACATACGTAGTCCTTTTTATCTTGTTTGAAAAAGGGTAAAATATGGTAAGTGTTTGTCCACCAAGGGGGTGGCTTAAGAGCTGCAAGTGTGGTAATAGGTTTTGTGCCCAAGGCTGACAGAATGAAGCTGCTTGTTCTTCTTACAGAAGTAAATAGCTGCATTTAATTATGCCACTTTAAGTCTTCCACAGTAAGCAATAAGAAGGATTTTGCTGCCAAAGCTATCAATAAGCCTTTGACCCACAAATCAACCAGAACTGCAGGATATGCTTTGCGATGCTTTTAGCCTGCGTAAACTAAGCCACTTCCTATTAGAGGTGAGCTACAATGAACTTGCTGTTTGGTTTTTGGCTTTTTTCTTCTTTTTTTTTTTTTTTTTAAGTACACAGAGAGGAAGATTGTGGGGTATATATTCAAGTGCTGTAGAAACTCTTTTCAGCTATAACTGAATATAACTTAATTGCTTTTCACAGACTGTTGTAGCCTGTAAATTTCATGATGTGGGATTATCAGGCTGCAGTGCTTTGCTTTGTCATCTCACTGTGTGGTGCTTTTTTTAAACATGGCATTTCCTTCCCCTTCACTTTCATAGCACTTCTGTGGCACTAGTGTAATGTTGGCTGTCAGCATTGTAACTTTGCCTGCTGCCTGATACGTGAGCGTTACTGGAGAGAGGTTGTGATGGACATATTAATACTGGTGTGAAGGACCGTGCTGTGCTGTAGGAATGCCAACATAAGTGAATGACGCTGAAAGCGTTTGGGAGGAAGAACTGGAAGGGTCCTTTCTGGAGTCTCTGTGAGAAAACTAAGGGAAAGCAAATAATTTTTCTTTAAGTTTTCAGGGGGGGCTCTCTTCCAGAGGAAGACATCTGTTGCATTTACCTCTTCTGGGAGGAAATACACTGCATTTTAAAATTAACCAGGGTGCTATAAATTTCCCTTTAGCGTTACGGCACATTCTGACTCCGTGATCCAAAACCATGTGTGCGCAGCTTTTCTGGATCAGTTTAAAGCAGATGATAAAGAAGTAATCAAAAAGTTGATTTTATAATTTTTCAAATAATTTCCCAGAGCCAGTGTGGTGGTTAGTCTGCATGTGGATTGGTCAGATGCTTTCCCAGGGCACTGCTGCCTGGGTCAATATTTTGCAGAAGGGATTGGAAAGAAAGGGGTGAGAGCTGGAGGTGAGTTGTCTGGAGAGGCGTGTATCCCTGCAGCTTAAATTGGTTCTTTGGTAATAAGTGTGAAAAGACTTCTTATTTCTTTGTTAGCTTACTAGCTCTGTGCCTTCCAGGACCTGATACCCAGTTGTGTGCGGTGTAGTAAAATGTGTTGTGCATCTCAGACGGGTTCGGTTCAATTCAAGTCTTGGCTTCCCGTTTCCAATAGGTAGCCTGAGTCAACAGACACTGGATTCATGTGTATGAGATGGTAATTTTGCGTTAATAAACAGAGAGTCCCCCACAGTGAATTCATGAAGGTAACAGTAGTTTTTTCCTTGCAAATATATTTGGAAACTTTTAAAAGCAGTACTTGGAAGTGAATTCATTCAGTCTTCTCTTGCATTTGGTTTTTTGTTTGTTTTGTTTTGTTTTCCTTTGGGAGAAAGCTAAGGATGAAGTGCAGCTTTTTGGTCCATTTAGGCCTAGCTTTTCAATACGTTGACTTGGATTGGTCTGATATAACTTGCAAATGTAAATTGTCTTTCTTCCTTTGTTCTGTCTTTTCCCATTTATCTTGAAATCCAACTGCGACCTTAGTTTGTTGTCTCAACTTTCCTTCTGTTTTGTGTGTGGGTTTTTTTGTTGGTTGTTGGTTTTCGGTTTTTTTTTGTGTGTGTGTGTGGTGTGTGGTGTTTTTTTTTTTTTTTTGTGAAGACACTTCTATCTTGTTCACCCACTCCTCTCCTCCTTCTCCAGTTCACAGCTGTTCCTTGGCAGGAATCCATTCCTTTTGTTATTCTTACATAGCTCTTGTGATCCTACCCATATTTCAGCTGAGTTTTATTTGAAGTTTGCTTCTTTGCCACATACTTGGTGCTTTGGATTTTTTTGGTTGTCTATCGTTGCATTTCATCTATGAGCTTGGTAGCTTACCTTCAGAGTTAATTGCTTGTGTCCTAGAGATAGGAGGACTCCTGACATTCAAAATCTTACTCCCTTCGTCAGTGAACAAGAACAGCTTGCAGATAAGAACTCATAATGCCTGGATTTGTTGTGTGTATCACAAGTCTTAATTCCTTTCTTTATGACTAAGAGAATAAATGAGCTTAAGTAAGCTTTGGTAAATGCCTCTTTGGCTAAAAATTGAGACATCTGATTTTAGATACAGAAATCATTTCAACCCAAATAATCATTGGGTGGGTTTCCTGTGTTGACCTTAATAAAATAAACCATATTTTGTTTTGCTAGCTGGTGTTTTAATTGTGTTTTTACCAACTTTAGTAGCACAGTCGTGGTTTTGCTTGAATGGACTAATTGTTTTAGGGACTTGCTGAGTGTTCTAGATGCAGGAATCAAAATGGCATTACTGTGTCTTTTACTTGTTGTGCTTTGTGGTGACAAAAGACTGTTTTTTTCTAATGTTGAAGCGTAACTTCATATAAAAAAAAAATCAAGTGCCTCTCAAGTCCTATTATTAACTTCTGTGGTTGACACCTTTTCTTCAGATTTATTGCTGCACTCTGAGTGCAAAAGAGGGAAAAATCTGTATACTTAAATTCACCACAGAACAGTTAAACTGACCGTGGACTCAACTGTCGGGCTTAAATAACTTCAAAAGAAATATTCTCCTGTGTATGTAGGAGCTATCATTCCCCCTCAGATGCTTCAGACAGGTGGATTTTCCCGCTATGATACTTTGCAAGATATAAGCAAATTTGACTGAAAATAGTTATATACAGCACGTACAAGACGGTATTAAATATGGGGGATGTGTAAGAAATACTTGGTGATGAGGTAATGCAGTGTATTTTTGGAAAGCTGTTAGATTATTCATTGCTGCCTCCTGTCCCTTTCTTCTTCCTGTTGTTCTCGGTGTTACTTCTTGCCTCTTAATGATTGTTCTGTTATTTCCTGAATTCAGACCCCCTTTCACCTATTAATCAAAGTGTTAAGTGTAATCTTAGATACATGCTTTGAGGTTTTCTGTTGGGAAGTTGCCGAGTATTTCTCATCTGCCATGTTCGTATCATCAGCCTGTTTTGTGTGGGGGTTACAATAAACGACAGCCTTTTATAAAGGGCGAAAGTGACTCTTTCCCTGTTAAAATGTACTGAAGTTTCTCCTTTTTTAACTTTGTTGTTTTCCTAAACACCTGAACAGATTGTGTTTTTTATTGTGTTTAAAAGGATTGAAGACTGTCTTAAACTGTTAAACTGCTTAGTTAGTAATTTTTTTCCTCCTTTTAAATGCCCTGCTGTGATTTCTTAGTTTGTATGACTAGATTTGATTTAGTCATTCATGAAGCGTTGGTTTTCAAAAGCACTGATCAGCATTTTGGGAAGCTGTCCATGTTCTGAGGCATGTTCTCCAAGCGCTATATTTGGTGTATAAGTAAGGATCTAATTTGACACTAGAGCCAAACTTTTATTGCTGCAATTTATCATCTTCAGCAGCTTGTAGATGGCTTTCTGAAAAGCTCTGCTTCCTACTCTTTAAATGTATTTCAAGGGTGTAACTGTTACCAGCAGATATGCTTTAGGATGCAGAGGGCATTAGTAATGTAAAGGCATGATGAGAATTTAGCTGAATGGAAGGAAATCTCTGTAGCAGGAGGAATGGTTTGCTATGGAAAGCAGCGTATACTTCTTATATGGGGCACTTTTGTCCTTGTTTTATCAAACTGAAAAAATATTACAGTAAAGAAATCATAGGCAGGCAAATACTGTTAATCACCTGCTTCGTTTATTTGACACTCCCCCCCTCTCCTCCTGCCCCAGAAGGCGGGTGGTGCTTTATGGGGCTGGTGGTGTGCGAAGCTGCCCGAGGCAAGCTGGAGCTCTCCAGACCACTTCATGGTATTTTCAGTTACTTCTTGAAAGATCTTGAACTCCTTCCTGCCTACTTAAATGGTTTAGTAAACCTTCTTTCTTTATTAATGGTTCCAGAACCTTTTCTTTAAATACAGATGTGTTATTGAAAGAAATAATCCAGACTTGTAACTTCATATATTTCTTCATATTTCTTTTATACTTTGCTTAGTTGCATCTGTAATGCTGCTTTCTAGTTTTGATTTCTCATCGTCTGTGGATGCTAACTTTCTGTTGTTGATTTGTTTCCCTTTCCTGTTGGTATCACTTTAACTGCCAGGCCTGGACTTAAATGTTACTGCTTCCCTCTTAAGGGAATGGAACAATGTTGTTTTTTCATGTTCTGCATGATCTTTGAGCTGTCTAATGCTGCTTTTCATGTTTCCATGCGTGTGCGTAACATGTGCTGTGTCATCCTCCCTCCCACATGTGTAACCAAGCATTTTCCCTCTGTGTCATTGTTTTCCTTTAGAACATAAGATTTTCTTGGAAACATCCAAGTGACTGGTTGTAACAATTTCTCAAAAATACGCCAGTGTTCTTCCTGCAGTTGCTTTTGGGTCTGTGTCTTCATTATGCATGTAATAAATTAGAGAGAGACTGTCTGAGATGGTCTGGACTGCAAACTTCACAGGGTTGAGTCTTTCTGCAGGTTTTGATGGGTATGGAACGGGTAGGTATACTTTTGTTTACAATTGTTGCGTAATCTCCTGTCACAGGCATTTGACTTTGTTGTTCCTGAATTTGCTTGCCATGGGGCAGAGCTGCGTTGTCTGTGGCGTGAGTTCTCCTACAGCAGCCCTTGCTGCAGGGGACCTGCGGCACCCTTTACAGCAGCCTTTCAGATTCTTTCAGTACTCCGCTGTTTACAGCTTTGTTGAGTCCTCTTGCTTCAAAATAAAATGTGCCATACACTCAGGTACAGCAGAAATAAGTGTTCACGTGGCTTTTCAGTGTTAAGTTTTACATACGGGAAAGGGGAGTTTTTACAAAAGAAGTGCAGTTATGCCTACTGAGTGAACTGAGATTGGAACCTTTGTGGAAACTAAACTTTGAAGCATAAACTGGGTGAAGTTCTAAATTCGGTTTGAATTCATGCTGTGCCCTCCCTTTTAAGTGAGCTAATGCTAATTGACAGAAATAAGGATTTCCTGAGAAAAGAGGGGAACACACATGAGAAAACAGTGCTCTTTAGTTTGCAGAGAGCCTAATTAGTGACTGAAGTGGTAGAGATACTGAACTCCATTTCAGTGGTCCATAGGAAAAAACATTGCAGTTGGAGAGGAAGGAATACTTCGTGTTTACCTTCTTCAAAGCTGCTAGTAGCCTGCTCTTTAAAGAAATAGCACCTTAGTACATTAATATTAGGATATTAGAATCTGCAGAAATGAATCTGGTATTGATTATGCCCTGCAGTTCCATCGTGTGTGTGTGTATACAGTAAATGTTAGTATTAAAATAGCTGAGCAACCTGGACCTCATTTAAAGAACCCAACAAAACAGCCAAGACTGGTCCTCAGCTTTCTTAAAAATCTAACTTCTGTTTGTAATAAGGCAGAGACTTTGTGAGTGAAGACGGTGTTGCGCTTGCCTCAAGGTAGTCAGTGATTACCTGGGAGCATGCAGCAAAACATTCTGGATAATGTTGATTCCTCTCGTGTAACAGGATTTCAAATGGATGTCAGAGGAAAGCATACGGAGACGCTTGGGACTCTGTTGAAGGCCTCTTTCTTGCAGATCGGAGGGAAAACTTGTTTCAAGTGATGTTTGGTGGTCTTAAAGCTCTTGAAAAAGTCTGTGGAGAAACTTGGGAGCAGCAGTGCAGTGACTTTCATAACACATGCAGGGTGAGCCTTCTGGGAGGCCGCAAATGTTATACCACGGACAGGCTCCAGTTCCTCTGCTGTCTGCACGTCTGTCTGCTTGCCTCTGCAAGTCACTCGGGCATGGTTGGCTAAACATGTACTTCTTCCTTTTTTCGTCAGATAGATAACTCAACACTGCAGATGTCAAGAGTATCTGATGGATACTCTTGCATACTTCTTGTTGTGCCTCTGGCCTGTCCCTCTCCTTGCACCGCCCAGCAAGGCTGTTAGTCCTACAGAGGACAACGCTTGAGAAGTTGAGTCACTTCCGCAACTGTTGGCTGCTCTGGGGATTAGCTGAACTGTGTTTTTGAGTGCTCTGCTAGTATCCAGCGAGGGCAACTGAGACTTGCTTTGTTTATTTTGAGGATTTTCCAGGAGAGTAAAGTGTATTAAATGAACATGTTCTAAATAAAATGAGGGAATTTTTGTGTGTGAGCATAGCAAACTGATGATGATTTCTTGGTTACGGGATGGTGTTCTGGATGCTCGCTTGTTCCTTGAATTACTTGGGAGAAGGGTTTACTTGTGATTACTTGAGAGGAGGGTAGCATTCAACTGGGTAAACAGCAGGAACACCATTGCCACCTACATGGGTGGGGTTGTAGCAGACACGAGTGTTGTAGCATAACACCTCCCCCTTGTTTACAGGCACATTCTGAGCTCACAGACGGAAAAACGGAGGCGGACAGACGTGGAGAAGCGTAGGTGCCTGGTTCGGCTAGAAAACGGTCTGTGGCCACCTAACATCATTGTGGATTTGGCACCGAGTGTGCCGCTGCAGGGCAAGTGAGGGCATGTGTCAGAGGGAAGGGTGAAATGGCCAAAGGCCAGTCACCTGTCCCCTAGTCGTAGCTCAGCCAGCAAAAGTTAGTCTTAAGCTGTGTTCTGGTGCACGTAAGACCATCTGATTTCTGGACAAATCCCGCATTAGCTTGATTTCACTGACTCTAAAATAGGTTTGTACAGAAGAAAAAAAATGTATTTTAAGAATGTTGACATGTATGTGTTATGACAGCTTTCAATGCTGGGTGGTGATGGTTGGGGCAAGCAAATGCAAAACCACTCCTTAAGGCTGCTTTAAATAACTTTCTCCTTGCTGGATGTGAGTCATCTGATCAACTTCTGCTCTTTCTACGTGTAGAGTCTTGCGTATCGTGATACCTGCATTTTGTAAGAGCTGTTGATGAGATGACTTTCTCATCTGCTTCCTCTCATACCATCCTGTGTGGACCTTCAATCTGTGAAGAATTTTTCCGAGAAGGGGAAGCTAGATTTTAGTCCCTGCCTTGATGGGTAGAGAATTAAAAAAAAAAAAAAAAAAGGTCATAAGAATACCTTTTTTGCTGTCAGTACTTTCGGTAGAAGGAGGCACTATTTTGAATCAGTTGTAATGATAACAGTCACTGCAGCCCTTGAGAAGCAAGTTCAGGTTGAAAAGCCTACAGAGAATTAAACTTACTCCATGGTGTAGCAAAGAAAAAGGGTGAGATGAGGAAAGATGAATAACGGTGTTTGACTGACAAGAAAAAAGTGGGATTTGGGGTTTTGCCTGGATTTGTATTTATTCCATTTCCAGACATCTGAAGAAGCTGCTCTTTGGGGAATAACCTGTGTGTACTGCCATCATTGTCAATTCCGTGTGCTGAAAGATAAGGACATTGTGTTGAATTCCACCTGGTCTGTGATACTTTTTTTTTCTTAGACGAGGAAACTTTTTGTTTCATGTCTGCTTTTGTTTCTTTGGTGGTTTTTTTTTTAGTGTGGTGTTCAATACTTGAAAAAATGGTGTTTGAAACTAAGCTTTTTCTTTCCTTTCTCTTCTGAAAGGACCCCCTGCGTTTTGTGGAAAATTGTGTTTTGTTTCTGCTACCTTGGGATTATTTTATTTATTTTTAAAGCTGAGTTTCTCATTAAGCTGCTAAGCTTAAGGACCTGGGGGGGGATTTTGGGGAAGAAACTGCTGCAGAGATCTGTGGGGAAGCAGCTGCCGTGGGCAGCTTCGCTGTGCTCGGCAGAAGCCTCTGCAAGGAGGGGAGTTGTGTGGACCAGGGCCTGCCTGCCTCCCCCCGCTGGGGAGGCAGAAAGAAAGCTCCTTTCCTTGTAACAGGGGGCCAGGCATCTAAAAGGACAGCTTAGCGTAGGAAGTGATCCCGATTTGAAGCAAGCCGGAGCCGCTGTGGGAATATGATGGGGATGGGTTTGCACAGAAGCCTCTGGAAGCCTAATTATTACTTTGGCAGAATGGAGTACTTGCTCCTGAAGATGCTCCGTACAGCTTCCCTAATGACACTGCCACAGAAGGAGCATGCTGAAATCTGGGAAGAAGGAACTTTGCTCCAACTCCTTGCTCTAAAGCGTGGCACCCGTCTTCTGTAGCCTTGGCAACTGGCTGTGGCTGGGGCGGGCAGTAGGTGAGTTAATCACACAAAGACATTCCTTATGAAGTGGAGGCCCCTTGGTTACCAAGTGCAGTGGTAGCTTTGGGAAGAATCATTTCTTAGGCACCCTTACTTTCACCATTTTTAACTCTGATATTTCTAATTTCAGGGACTTTATCTAGGTGTAGCAGACAATTTAGGTTATTCTTATACTGGCTGCACTGGGTAAACTTCAGCGGTGTGCCATTGATCTAAGTATTTTCAGTTAGTTTCCTGCTCTAGAGTATGTAAACACTAAACAACATGTGTTCTGTTTGTATAGGAATGACCATGTGTCCATGGAAATTTTTCAAGTCAGTGTAACTGATTGTTCCTTAAAAAAAGGGGGGGGGGTGGCAAACAAAAAACCCAAAGTACAACAAAAACGCTGGGTCTGGAATTGCTGTCTAACCACTGCCTTACCGTTAGGGAGAGCAGCTATGTTGTATAAGGAGTTGTCAGATCTTAACTCTTTCCCAGAAGGGCTGCTTTGATTTGCTTAGTTATCTTGGCAGAGTCTGTTTCCCTCCCTGTGAAGAGGTATATATTTTTTACGGCTTAATGTTCATGAAAGTTATTTTTGTGAGATGAGAGTGCTCTGTGGAAGCATGTTGCTTTGATTAGTGTTCAGCATAATACAGTGACTGTATCTGAAGAATTTTCAGAGGGGCATTTTTCAGGGTGAGAGCTATCAGCTTGTGCACTTAGAGTCTCTACTTACCTCTATGCTTGCTGGCTTTTAACTCTCGGACTGTGTTGAACAGCCTTCAAGTACCTCTGGAGTTGTAACCCAGTATTGCACTGTCCTGGAGCACTTGAGTCTTCTGAATTTGAGTTGGCTGAACTTTGAGCACCATGTCTGATTTCAGACCATTAGCCTGCTCTGTTGAAGGGGTCTCATAATTATCTTCATGGGAAGTAATATCAGGGAGTAGAACAGCATTTGCAAAATTGTCTATAGCTCTTGAGTAGCTGGGCTCTGGGGTTTCTCATCGTGCCCCAGAGCCTGGCAGAAGCGCTGGTTTCTCTGGCCCGTTGCACCTGTGACCTCTGAGCATGGGAATGAAGCTTCCTTGGCCATCTTCCTCTGTCCTAAGTTGGTGGTTACTTGATTTGTCTTTAGACCTGCTGCACGGCGGTATGTCAAAGGAATGCGAGGTTGTGGAATGCTTGCTTCCTGAATTCTTAAGTTGGATTTGTTACCTGCAAATTCAAGGGAACTGGCTGAGACAGGCTTATTTTTATGAGTGGGAATTTGGCCAGAAAATAATTGACTTTTTGGTATTGTGAGAGCTGAAAAAAATCATGCATGGCTCGCACACTGTCTTCAGAACAGAAATGTTGTGACTACTCACTTTTATAAATAGAATTGCTCAAGTTAAATCTTGTCAGTGCAGATTTTGAACATGTATAACTTAATTTTACCTGCTGTCCTTCTGATGCTGTGATTGTCACAGGAAGATGCATTTGCATGCTGCAACTATTGATTTGATTTCCAAAAAGTAGCTTGAGCTTTTATTTTAATTTCTATGTTGATGTCTTGGCTATGGGAAGCTAACATGATCATACTCTGGTGTGTATTTTCTTAGCAGGATGTTACCATCTGAAGCCCCATATTATTGTTTGAAGGCTTGAAATGTTTGCTTTTCTGGAATTTTGTTCTTGCCTTACAGTGTTTCTGTGTATCAAGCTTTAAAAAGAGGTGCAGCGGGAGAAAGGAGACAAGGAGGTACAGAACTAAAACTTGGGACCTCTCTGATAAATTAACCCGTTGGCCTTTGGCATTGAGTCGCTGCCTCAGTTTCCCTGCGTCTAACAAGATGCTAATGAAACCTACTTCAAAGATAGGTTGTGAGGATTAATTAATGCTTGCAAAGTCCTTTGAAGATGAAAACCCAGGAGCTGAAATATGAGAAGTTTCCATGCCCCAGGTAAATGTTCTGTGTACTGTCTTGAGTTCGGCTCTTTCAGAATCTCTTGAGCACTTCCAGATACTTTGAAGGGCTTATTTCCGTTGGACCGTTGTGGTGAACGCTTTTGGGAGATGCTGAGCGGTATAGCTACACTTGCAGAAGTTAGTTACTCGCACATTCCCCCAAGCAAAGAAAGAAAGCAAGGTCATATCCCTGGGCCTCAGCATTACACACCGGTTAGAAGCATATAGATAGCAGGTGTATCCTGAAAATGGTGCCACTGCAGTGTTTTCTATTTGTTTTTCCCCAGGGCAAGTTTCTGTCCCTTCCAGTGTTTGACAAAACAGTCCGCTGCTGAGCCCTGTATGAAATGATTTATGGTAATTGCAGCACTGTGTTCTTGAGCTACAGGTAGCCTGAAACATTGTAGGAGCGGTTCTCTCTGTACTTCCCATGGAAGTTGAATGCTTGTGATATTTTAAAATAGAATCTTTATTTCTTGTAAAACACATCACTTTGGTAGGTGATGTGCAGGGAAGAATAAAGGTTGTCAGATTCTCACATCTTCTCCAGGGTGGCATCTCCTCTTCTCCTTCTTCCATTTTGCCAATGGCATCGTAATCGCATATTTTTCAAGGCCTGTGTTAGTTTAAGATGCTGTAATGAATTGTTAGTGAGTTACAGGGTAACTTGTTCTGGTCTTGCTCACTCAAGAGGAATTTGAGGTAGACTCTGGAGCACTGTCAGTATTTCAGTGGATTAGGTTGTGGTGCTGCTACAAAACGGATAGGTTGGCAGCCTGGGTAGAGGCAGGATTTGTGCTTCGATCTGCATCCATGTGTTTGATTGTGAAGCACGCCAGATTCGGGGTGAGGTTTGCTGCTTGTCACTTTGAGCTGTGTTAGGCGCAACAGTAGGTAAGAGCTTGAGGTTAGTTCTGTGGTAAGAGCAAGCTGTGAAGTCTTGAGTTTTATGGATAAGGAGGCTAAACTTTTCTGTTTTAATTCAGTTTTCCTTGGATATGCAGCAGGCTTTGTAGAAATAGATAAGAAGCTTCACTGAAAGACTGGTGCACAAATAGTTGGGCATGAGGAGATCTAAGCCAAGCCAGCAGAAGCGCTTCTCCTAGGAGCATGAAGGTTTAAGCGGCTCCTTTCCTGCAGTTAACAAGAAGTGCAGCAAGAGTTTAGGCTGGATATTTAGCTGCTCTGATTGTAAAAGATCTGCCAGTGCTGCGTTTGAAGCTGGAGTGGGCTGTTGAGGCAGTTGGCAAGTGTGGTGTAAGCGGGACGCCTGAAAATTTTCCTGTCTTCTGGAAACAACATCTTGCTAACCTAAGACAGAACAGCCTGCAGAATCCGCATCATTAAAAACCCTCCCTGTCAGCAGATGACTAGATAAAATTACAGCTTTGGAGGAAATTTTGTGTTCTTGCTTACAAGCAGGTTGTGACGTCTTTGTGAGGCCGGGCAGTGTGTGGGCTTCTGACAGTGGGAAGCGCTGCTTGTGGCTCGGAGGTGTGGCTTTCTAGCCAGGCTTCCAGACTCATCCCGGCTCCACGAGTCAGTTGCTTTAAACACATCTCCTGATTTAGTGCTAGGTCGAACTGCATCTGGCGCTGCTGTAGCTGTACTTACCTATAAAAATAAAGTGCATAATTTGCTGGAGAAGTTGGATGTGGGAGTGAAGGGAGCAAAACGTCTTTGGAATTGCAAAATTCTTTGAGAAGTCAGTTCTTCTTGGAAGACTGGAAGTAGGTTGTGACAAATAGTGGGGATGATGCAAAGTGTTCCCCTTCTCATGACCTGTTTGTATTCAAGGAAAATGGGATCTTAAATGTGGCATTTCTGAGGATTTCTCTGTCCCCTTTCACCTGCGCATTAATGTGAGTCTCAGAGTTCCAGGACTGTTAACAGGGAAAGGCAGGCGCTGCCTACTGGCTCGGAGCATTTTAAAACCTCAGGAGATATGGCTCACAGATATAGCTAATTCTATTATGAAATGCAGGTGAAAATAAAATGTGATACTTGATCAAGACATCTATTGTTGTGTGTATTGCTGGCTGCCAGACAGAACTTACTTTTTTCACTGAATGCTCAAGGAGCTGAGGAAATAGACCTGCGACAAGAAGACTTTCTTAATCTGTCACGTGTAACAGATTGACGTAATAGGAAAAAAATGTATTATTTGATTTTTTTTTTTTTCAAGATGCCTTCAGCTCAGTGTTGGGAATCATAATGTAGGGTAGCAGGAGTAAGATGCTGCTGTGGTCAGGGTTTAGGGAGGAAGCAGGATTACTTGAAAAGTTGCCATTTGAAGGGGTAGTTAACTGATGGGGCTAGGGCATAAAAAAATGAGGATTTTTTTTTTTTTTTTTTGTTAAATAATAGGGGAACTTCCGAACTAATGAAGTAGCTGAAATAATGCTTGCAGCAACGTTTGCAAGTAGACTTCCCAAGAGCAAGCGTGCCCTGTAAGGGTTTTAGCTTAGAGAAACTGTATTAGGTCGTTGAGTCCCTGAACTTTTGTTTGTATTAAGGCACGTATGACTGTGCTTGCAGTTAACTGGCTTCATGTATGAACTGCATAAATGCATGGAGTTCTGGTAATTTATTGCCAAAACTGCAGGTATTTCCATAGCACACGACAACTAGCAGCCTGCACTTAGCCTAATTACCTTTCCTTTTGGATGCCTGCCTGCCTTTTGCGTCAGACCGTTTCCTGCTGTCTTAGGATGGCTGTGCTGAATTTGAGAAGTAGTTAACAGAAAGGTAGTGAAGGCAAATAGGGGATGGCTTATTCGGAATAGTTGACGAGACCAAATCATTGTGTATTCTGTTGTTACAGCTTTTGCCAGTTTATGGGAAGAAAATCCCTGTTTCTGGGAAGGCGGTAGCAGGGATTAAGTGGTACCGAATGATTTTTCCAGCGTGTTGTGCGTTCTCTGCTTCCTTGACCGTAGAAGATCTCTGCTGGGTTTTCCATAGGTCTGCACTGACTTGGTTTGTTACCTGGCAAGCTCATGATCTGGGGTAGATACGGTGTGAATTCCTACCCAGAGTTTTCCCAAAATGAATTATATTGTTTGGGGAGTTCCTTAACCATGCTTTCCTTGTGCCTTGTTCTCGAACCCTCATCCCTTCTGTTGGCTTACTCTTTTTTTTGCTAAAATCCAGTTTCTTGGTTCAGTTATTTCATAACCTTTTCCCTGTTACTGCTTTGTATGTTTCTATACCAACTTCTCTTCCCAAACAAAGGTTTTCTGCTGAAGCTGTTAGCGGGATGCTGCCCTTCATGATCAGTACCCTCTTGGTAAGCCCTTCCTCTTGTCTGGGTAGAGCTTTCCTCGTCATGCTTGGGGAGCTCTGCGCATCCAGTAGTGATGAGCTGGTAGGTCTTGCCTCGGGCAGCTGCACCAGACCAGTTACAGCGGTCAAGTTTTTCAGTCTTTGTCATTCTATGAAAATGACAGTATTGCTGAAGAGAAGCTGGTGTAGGTTACATTTTGAAAAGCGGTGAAAGGAGGACTTAAGTTTTAGGAATTGGGGATTCCATGTAAGTGGCAGGGAGGGGAAGAGATCTCTTCTTTTCTCATTTACGATTAATTAATGACCTGAGCTTTGGGGTGGTGGTAAGTCTGTGGAAACCTCTGGCTTCCTTTGCATGAAAGGATTAGCAGTTGGTTTCCCTCATCATCTAGTTATGACAGAGTGAGAACAAAATTGTGTGAGCAAGTTAGGAGGTGCTGTGTTTGTTTCACGTGTGCTGTTTTTCCTCTGCTTACTCTGACGTGCATTGAAAGATAAGGATACTGGTCTCTCTTGGTCTTCGGTTGTTGTGAATGTTACCTTGCATCAGCTCTGTCAGTGCAGCCATACAACACAGCAATTGCCGGATGCTTCAAGTGGTATTTTTACCCCCCTGTGTTCGCATAGTGGCTACAAAATGGATGTGTTCCTGAAGAGAAAAACTTGGGTCTCTTACAGAAGTCAGTTAAGACCTGAGGGTCTTTTTCAGTTGCCTTTCTTTGGAGTTGGTTTGAACCTGGCCTGGCAACAAATGCGGGTGGCTGGAGGGGTGGGAGGTGAAGGGAACTCCCAGAGCTGTGAAAGCTTGTTACTCCCACTGGGAGGCAATTACTTTATTGAAGATTGGAATCTGGTATCCTCGCTTAGGGTGAAATGCAAATGACTGGGTGCATGTTATAAGTGTCCTGTGACAGAATATATGGGAGCCATACATCTCCTTTGCCAACTTCTGGCTCTTAGTTGCATTTAGTTGCTGACTGCAATAGTATTGTTCTGGCGTCTGTGTGAATGGATGTGGCCTGTTCAACTGTATCATCCCATGATCCCTGTTAGTCCAGCCGAGTGCTTCTTTACGATGGTTAGAAAACAGGATTACTCAAGAGGCATATGGGAGGGGGAGGATGCTGCTGCTCCTTTGTAGCTGGCGAGAGTCAGGGTAGGACCAGGACCGTGGAAATCTCTAACCAGCCAGACTTATGGGATCTGTTCAGTACCCAAAGATGTACCTCCAAAGATGTTGTTACCTGCCCAAAAGAATTTGGGGAACTCATTATTTATCTCCTGGTTCAGTATGCTTTCTTGTTCCAGTCTAAACTGAGACTCAGTGAGCTGTTAGGCAGTTTTGTCATAAGCTTGGCAAATGACATGTTCTCCATCATCTGGCATTACGTGTTTTGGAAAGAACCATTTTCGGTGTGTTCTTTCGTGCGCATTGTGTCTCTGCTAGAGCTGTTGGTGTTCAGGATTGTAGAAGTGGTTGATCTTATTTGTTAATTTTCTGTTGATGGCTGTAGTGTGGTGTGGTGGGGAAAATGAGATGCAGAATTAAGTTTCTTAGAGGGCTTCTGTGTGACAGTGTAGCTACGCTAGCATTGCCCCAAAGGTAAGCTACAACCCTTGCATGTTCAAAAATGCAAACTTGAATATTTACTGAGCCAGGGAGAGCCCTTATGTCCCACTACCAAAAGTTTGTGTTCAGTCCTGTAGAGAGATGGTGAAAAATTCGCCAAGTCTTTCTATATAAATGAGAACTCGATAGTATTTGGAATAAAAATTCTGCTGTCTGGGTTTCACATCTATCCATTCCCTTTCATTGGAATTCAGAGCTGAGTTTTCCTTTTCTGACAGAAATATTTCTCAGCTGATAGACTAAAACATTTAGAAATATTCGCTCATTTGACACTTTTGCCAATATTCAATCTTACATGTCATGTTTCTGACGTGTTAGGGGTTAATGTGCCATCCAGGCTCACTGCAGTCATGTCAAATTCAAAGGTCTGAGATTTTTTTCTAAGTCAGTCCATGGTAATTTGTGTTGGTAGTTCAGATAATCTGAATGAGCTAGGGCTGCAGACAGTACGCTTTCCTAGAACAGCAGCTTGTTTTTGAGGAACTAATAGTAACTATGTCACACATGATAGCAGATTCGAAAAGACAGGGGTCTGAACAGGCTATGCTTACCTTCTTATTACACTTGTGCAGGTGTGATGCCATTTCAGGTGTCATGAAGGTGGGTGTCAGAAAAAGAACATGGGTTTTTCTGTGAAATCAAAAATATCTTTAAGGACCGTGACAAGCTTCATGACTGTTCAGAGAAAGGAAGGTTTCTATTTGGCTCGGCTGCTATCCCTGATACGTGGCTGTCCAAAATCTGGCGAAGGAAATAGTTTCGGTCTCGTCTTGCCCATGATACAGTTTGCAAAGAGAGGGAAGGGAGTCTGAGCATTCCCAATTGTCTGCTGGCTTAACAGTAGGGTGAGCAGATGAGAAGGCAGCGTAGTGGAGAATCATTTAATTGTTTAGAACAAGTCAAAGCACCTGTTAGTTTTGCATCCCAGCTTTTGTCAAATATCCTTTTTTGACATGAAAATATGGGAGTGGGTAAAGTATTTAATCCTGTGTTTATGTGAGATTTGTCTGATCCTTTCTTTTTTCCCTTTCCTTTCCATGAGTTCTCTAAATACTTCCTCTCCCTTTTGCAGTGGTAGTCGCTCTTCCAAAACCTTCAAACCAAAGAAGAATATTCCAGAGGGGTCTCACCAGTACGAGCTGCTAAAACATGCCGAAGCCACGCTTGGAAGCGGTAATCTCCGGATGGCTGTTATGCTTCCAGAGGGTGAAGACTTAAATGAATGGGTTGCAGTGAACAGTGAGTCAGCAAACCTTTTTTTTTCATAAGGGGGGGTGTGTGTGTGTGCTGAATGTGGGCTGACACTCGTGGGGGGACAGCTGCGTACCCCTTTCCAGTGGGGTAAGCTCTTCTGTCCTGCATGCGCTGCTCTGTTGCGCTTGGGAGAGGTGAATGTCATATTATTGAGAGCTGACAGGTGCAGAGCATCTTGCAGAGACAAGAACTCCTTAATCTCCTTGTGCCAAAAAAAGGTTCCTGTTAACAAAATAATTCCTGCTCTTGGTGGTTAAAGTCTGAGCACTTGATCACAAACAAGTGCTGATGTAGAAATGTCACTGCTGTTTTTAGCAAGTAGCGTGTCAGTGCCATCTTAATATGTTGACTCTAGCTCTCTTTTCAGCTAGGGTTGGTACCCAATGGTATAGTCAAGCCCCTACAGGCTAAACGTAAAACCTTGATGTAGTTAAGTGTGAGAGCCGGGTCTAAAAGATTTTAAAGTCTACAGTCATGTTTGTGGCCTGGCTTTCCTTTTACCTGTAACAAACCCGGAGACTGATCTTTGCAATTTTACTAAAGTTAGTTCCTTCATTTTGTTTCTGCTGGGTTGTTAGCCTTTGCTCTGGCGAGTCCGTGACGTCATTATTTTAACTTCCTCTAAAGCCGTTTGTCCTAACTCTCTCCTTTCATGGTAGGTCAGGCCAAACAATGATGCCCAAATTAGTGTTTTCTGATTGCTTGACCATGTTTCCTCCTTCCTCTCCCTGCTGCATGAATTTGCTGCCTGCCTTCTGCTCTTAAAGTATGGATTAACCCAGCTCCTATCAAGCTGTGTAGCCCATGCAGAGTTTTGGCTGCCACAAACTCTGTGCCCTGTCTGGGTATTTCGTCATCTTTTGTGTCTTTGGCTTAGCATGCTTCCCTGATGGTACGGTATTGATTATGCACTGCAGTGCAGTATAAATTATGCTCAAGATAAATGGCTTCTAATTGTTTATGTGGTTCTGTCTGGTTTTTTGTGCTCTTAGACATGTTTGGGAAGTGAAACTGTCATACTGACTTCAACCTTCTGGTTCTTAATTAACCATGCAGCGCTGTGTTATATGACTTGCCACTGTTTCCAGGGAATGTTGAAACTGCTGACACTGTTCTTCTAAGTTGATTCAGGCTGTATTACAAAACTGTCTAGAAAAAAAGCCAGCCCATTTTTATGAGTAAGCATTACTGAAGATGCTTCATATATTGCTGGCATCCTTCCCTTTCGGTGGTTCTTCCATTCCATGTCTCTTCTTTCCTGTGTGGCAGCGGTGTTTTTTCCCTTCCCAAATGACTTAACTGCTAAATTAGCTGGGTGGTAAAAGGCTGCGGTAAAGCACTTGACAAGAGAGTGGGAGCTGCATTCTGTAATGAAATGATCCTCTCTCATGTCTCCCGCAGACTTTTGTCTAGAAGTCATTAACTGATTACGTGCTCCCTTCGTTTAGAGCATGCCTCTACCACACCTAGTATCAGTTAATGGTAGCTGTGAGACCCTTCTGTTGACTGAGATATCCAGTAAGGAAATAAAATGTGTGATTTAATGTCATTGGTTTTGCCCTCCCCAACAGTGAGAGCACAGGAACACATGTGCTCTGCTCTGCTACTTCTTGCTCTACTCTTAGCCTTACTGATGTCTTCTGGTAATGAGGTGATGTACATGTTGATTTTTTAAAAATATGTTTTAAAAAAAAAAAAAGGTGAGAAGTATATAATCAATTTGTCATTTCAAATCTTATTGATTTGAAAACGCTAAAAAAAATTCCAGAAGTATGTCTTGCCCCTATCTTTGTAATAGAACACCAGACAATGTGCACTTCTTTGAGCAGAAAAGCACTTGGAAAAAATAACCTAAGCCCTTGAAGCTTAAGAACAATGAGTAAAAAGAGGAAATGAAAATATGCAGAGACGCTGTACAGCTTTGCACATGTTGGAAAGGAGGTTCTTGCATTTTTCTTGTTCGTCACAGGCTACCGGCTTTGGTGGATGGGTGTTGTGTGTCATGGCCTTTTGAGACTTGCAAATGTGGGATCCACAATAATCAGTCATCTTGTCGAAGTCTGTGTGGGTTTTTTGAACATGCTCGCCTTGAAGCAAACATTGGGCTGTGGTTTCTACTGGGAGCAGGGAATGGAAACTTAATTAACAGTCCTTGAGTACGCTTAAGGAACAAGGGCTGTATATAACAGCTTCTTGCTGCCTTGGGTGTTAACTGCCTCCTCCCCCAGCCCAAACAAGCTTTAGGAGTCGTCCTGGTCTTCTGCAACTTCTTTATCTGTGAACCTTTCCCAATGTTGTTTTCCTGTTTTCAGCTTTTGCTGTACAAGGCGGGGGGGGGGGGGGGGGGGGGAGAAGATTTTGTCGCTGGAGATGAGCTGTGCTAGGTGCATGCCATACCAGTTCTTATTTGCTTCTCTTTTTAGGTACCTGGGAAGTTGCATGACGCTGTTGTAGCTTGTATCCTGCTTCTGCAGAACAGTAGCTGTAACTTGCTGCTTATTTTCTGGAAAAATCAGTGAGGGGAGCTGCAGTATTTAACCGTCCCTTTCCTTCAGCCATCAGTTACTTTCCCAGTACATGGTATCTGCTAGTGCTTACATTTGGGATATCAGTCCCCATTTCGTTACAGCAAAACTGTGTATCTCTGTAATAGAGATAAGCAAGGAACACAAATTTGGGGTAGGCTACCCAGTAATGTGCTGGGTTCTCTTTTGGCCTGGCACTGGCTTGAGAGCAGTGTAATCTTGGTGTTAATTCCCCAGCAGCCTGCGGATTGGTTGTATGAGACTATTCAGTGTTGCAAGTGGTGACTCTCTTAACTTAAACTCCTTTTTTAAGACAAACATATCTAACTGCTGCAGAGACTGGTCACAGGAAAACCTTTCTCTGTTGGTAGAGAATGAAGAGCTAAATTGAATAACACATGGCGATTTGGTGACACAATTAGACTGTCAGTATCACTGATAAGGGATTTTATTTAAGTATTCCTGAAACTGTCTCAATAAAGAAATGGTTTGTCACTGGCGCGTTGAATTGCAGGCATAACACAGGTAGCACTAAAGTAAAGTAAGTTTTAAGTGATGCTGAGCCCAGACAGACTGCACACTGGTTTTTCATCCTGAGGACTAGCTCTGCAGGCATGATTCATAAACGAAGTTTCTACCTGTAAAGGCTCCTGCTGTCAGAGGTGGTAGGCCCAATGCTCTTAGCAGAAGAAGCGACGTAGCTTGGACTGGGTGCTGGGGCATTAAATCTGTTTTTATGTTACTTATGGTTCCTTTCAGGGTAGGGGTGTGTCGGTGGAATAGTTAAATTCACAAAGCACTGTGGTGAAATAGAAGGACTTGAACTCCATCTTGTTTAATTTGGGTTTTTATATGATGGCTCAGTTTGATCCAGGCATAAAAATGGATGATTAAGGACACCAAGGCTAGTCCCATAAGTCTGAGTTCCTGTATGCTTGCATTGCTTGGGTTCATCCTGAAGCAGAATTTACAGTAACTATTGCAGGATAAAGGAAACAGGAATATGTAGTAAAATTGTGAACTTCGGAACCATGTTACGCACGTAGACGAAAGAATTAAACGCAGCCTACTTAAAATTTGATTTCTTAGTGCTTAATATTGGTCACCTGTCAGTTTGTACTCATGACATCCATTGTCTGCAAGACGCTTTGGAAAGATAAACTTACATATTGATACCTTGTTAGTGTGCTGTGCTCCCAACCAGATGCAAGGGGGGGGGGGGCATTCATTGAGGGGAGATAAAGTGGATTTTTATAAACTGATTACAGTGACCACAGTTCCTAAGAACAGGACCCGCTGTTCGGTTAGTGAAGAAGAGCCTTCCTTTCAAAGAGTTCTAAGTAATCAAGCACCTATTTAAAGTAGTAAGAACTATGGGAATGTTTAGATATGCTAACTTTTGGGTTTTTATTTCAGTAGTTCAACTGTGGACCATGAAAAAAAAAAAGTTTTGGTTAAGAGAACTGCTTTCCCAAATGCGTAACAAAACTTAAGCTGTAACCCTCCAGGTCAAAACTCCAACGGTAGTTTATTAAGGAGGAAACATTATATTATTAGAGTTCAAGAAACGCATAGACGTGGCACTTCAGGACATGGTTTAGGAGACGTATGGTGGTCTTGGGCTGACGGTTGGACTTGATGATCCCAGAGGTTTTTTCCAACCTTAGTAATTCTATGATTCTATGATTATGGATTACATACTGATTTGTGGTAATTAATTGATTACCTAAGAGACAGAAGTTGTTTGGCATTGTAACTATTCCGATGTCATGACTTCTGTACCCACGTCCCATGCATGTAGTGTTTGACCGTAACATAATTGAAAGAGAGCAGATTTTGATTGGATATGAAGAAGAAATTCTTCACTCTGAGGGTGGTGAGGTGCCGGCACAGGTTGCCCGGAGAAGCTGTGGATGCCCCATCCCTGGAAGTGTCCAAGGCCAGGATGGACAGGGCTTTGAGCAACCTGCTCTAGTGGAAGGCGTCCCTGCCGGTGGCAGGGGGCTTGGAACTAGGTGATCTTAAAAGGTACCTTGTGACCCAAACCGTTCTGTGATTCTTTGAAATGTTCTTTGAAAAGACGGTCTTTTGGAATACAAAGCCTGAGGGAAGTCGGTGTCACGTAATAAGTAACAGCTCTCCCTAGTTGAAAAGTTTACACTGAAAATCTTTGTTTTATTCCCAACTTGCCAGTAGAATTTGGGATTGTAATAAAGTACGCCAAGGTTTCAGAAAAGGAAGTAACTCAGCTTTCTCTTACCCTTTTCTTATTTCAAATGAAAATTTTGCTGCAGTGAACAATGAAATAGTTATTGCCAGAGGCTGTTCGAGACAGTTGGTGGTTGCATTCTGCATCTCCTTTATAATAGATCTTAAAAAGCAATAACATCATTTTTTCACAAAAAATATTCCAGGACCCTTTTCAGCACTGTGTGCTTTACAGTTAAGGCTGTAGGAAGCTTGTGTTGCCGTTACACTGCAGAGTGTTAATTGATGGTTTAAATGCTTTACAGCTGTCGACTTCTTCAACCAGATTAATATGCTTTATGGAACCATTACGGACTTCTGCACAGAGGAGAGCTGCCCCGTGATGTCTGCTGGCCCAAAGTAAGATGATTCTTTACACATTGATAACAGCGTGCAATTTTTGAGGTGGTTTTGCATTTGAAAACTTGAGACTAGCTCAGTTCAGTGCCAAAGATAAGGGAGCTTCTGTGGGTGGAAAGGATGTCTTCTCTTGTTAACTGTGGAGGGAAAACAAAATCGAACTGTTGTTAAGGGAGTGGGGAACTGAAAGGTGTTCTTTTGGGGTGTTTTTTTTTGTTTTTGTTTTGGGTTTTTGTTTGGCCTGGGAAGTAAACTGATTATCAAAGGGGGTTTTCCTTTTTAGTTTCTGAAATGTTAATGAGGGCTTCTTAATTTAAGATTTGAAGTTTTTATGTGCAAGCGTTCAATTAGGTCTTACCAAAATCTTTCTTTTTGGCGTTTGAGTAGGTATTGTAGAAATAAACTTGGCTACAGTTCTTAGTAGTTGGGATGAGAATCCCCTACCCTGTCCCTCGGTGAAGTTTCACTTCTTTGATTCTTGTGTATGCTTTTGTACAGACATCCACTGTGTGTAGTTTTCCTTGCTTTCTAGCTGCTTAGTGTTTTCCAAAGAGGAAAATACCCGTGTTTCTAAGTGAGTGGTGAGGGACGGCACTGCTTCCTTTTAAATTACTGTAAAATCTTAAATAAACAATGAGGAAAAACAATCCTCTCCTCCACTTCCTCCACCTTTATAATGACATTTGTTGTTATTGTCTGAAGCCAGTAATTGCCAGCTAGTGTGGTGGCGAGCTGAGGACACGCAAAAGGGTGCTGCTGGGAGGGCATGGCAGAGAGGGCAGGAGCTCTGCAAGGTGAAAGCAGCCAGACGGATCGAGAAAAGCTGTGTCAGTAAGTTCTTAAACTGAAAAAGGATGCTGCTGAATGCCAGCACCAGTGTGGGCAGGCAGACCTGCTGCTGCAAAGCGGGCAGGGGTGAGAATACAAAAGGAATACAAGTTTACCATTATGCAGAAGGACTTTTGGGATAAGCTTGTGCAATAACATTAGCCCATTGTTTGCTTTGTGCTCTGGCATGCAGAACAGACTCTAGTTTATTAAATAAGAGCATGAAAAAATATTTCTTTGGTTTATTGTTTTGTGTACTGAGAAGTAGTTATTTTGGGGTGGAGGTTAATTATTAAAAGCTTAGCTGTCTGGTTGCTAGACTAAACAGTTTCTTTCTCTCCAAAGGGGCTGATAACCATTGACAGGAATATATGTTGTACTCAAATAGTTAGGACGCAGGGTAGAAAAGAGATCTAGAGGTTAGAAGGTGTATTCTGCCAACGTTTTAATGAGGTAATCTTGTCCCTAGGACTTGTAGAGCATTCCCCAAACTCTGCAGCCCCCGCCTGTGCCCAGGGTTGGCTTTTGTGAAAGGCTTAGAAGCGCGTGTGTGCATGAGGGCGCCGGGCAGGCGCAGCAATGGGTGATTTGCAAGGCTGGCGGTGACTGGCAGCGGGGCACAAACAGTATTTTTTACTTCGAGTGAGCATGGCTCGCTTTAGCTTAACAAGTGGCCTGCAAAATTTTTTTTTCAGGCAAGTGCTGCTGGAAAACCTGTCAGCATGAAAGCAGTGATACTTACAGATTTTTTTTTTTTTTTCTGTTTCTCATCTGTTTCCTGTACTCCTCTGGCTCAGGCTATATTAGTTGAAGAGGCATTAAGTCTTAGGTGCTCATTAGTGTTTTTAGGCTGAAGGTTGCTGTTTGCTCACAGCCATGGCTGAGCTGCCACCAGTGTTGCATCCTCATCTATTTCAGAGAAGAGTACGAGTTAGCCGAAATAACTTACATAAGGTCATTTGAAACAGGTTAGGCAGCCGTAGCGTGAGTAGTTGGAGAGAACCAAAAGCAGCAAGCACTCTGTGGCTCTCAGGTCTGATTTTTGTGTTCCCACTGGGAAAGTGCTTATGGTCCATATATTAGAAAAGGATTGCAAGGTGGTAGTGCATCCATAGGTAGCTGTTTACTCACTGACAATTCTCATAGCACAGCTGACAAACTTGTAGCCATCTACAGAAGGATTAAACCAGAGGTCTGAAGTGAGAGGTTAGCTAGAGCAGAAGTGTGATATTTCCTGTATCCACTGCCTGGTGCTGGTCTTTTGTCTCTAAAACCCCTTTAAAAGAAAAAAATCGGACCTGGCAACAGACGGGTCATCGAGGTTCATGTGTGGGGGGTTTTGTGTTTTATTTTTGATGAAGGGAGGGTTATCTTCTGTAAAGGGCTACCTTGAAGCAAAGGCTTGGGGCTGTGTGGCTACTTTTCCGGCCCACAGGTTCTTTTAAGTAGCAATCTTAAACAGAAGGGCTTAGCGGAGGCAGGTAAATTGTTGTGTGCTGTGGGATGGCTTTCGTTTGTTTTGGGCTTGTCTTTGTTGGAAGGATTGCTGACTTAGCATCTATCAGGGTGTTAGTATGCTAAGTTAGCTAAGTATTGATGCAAAGATCAAAAACAGATCCCCCTCTCCTGCTGCACAGCTCACTGTCTTAACAATTTGAAAAAACTATTGGTTTAATGTGTTCCAAAACGTAGGATTACTCATGGTACTGTTCCGTTCTTTTCACTGCAGCAAAGACCAACCATTTCTTACTCAAACAAACTCTAGTTGGTGATCACCTGCTATTATACCAGTTGCAGTATCACCATCAGTGTGTCAGGGATGATATCAACTTAAGAGTCTGCAGAGAAGTGATACATGTTTATTAATCAGCCTTGGGTGAAGGGAATTTTTTTGTTTTCCTCCCTGCTTGTAAGTCTGGACTTAAGACTAAGTCTTTTCAAAGCTGGAAGTCTGAACTGGGGCTCTAAAATCCATATTTAGGCATTTGTGTGCGTACAGTAAGCTCACTCTTAATGTTGGTGAGATCCTTCTGATTTTCCTGAGGTTTGTTGGTCCGCAGTGCTTCTGTCTTCCTATGTTTGAGTCAGAATAGCTGGGCGCTCCAAAGTGTACAGCTCCCATAAATCCTATGTGGGTGTAATAAGGTGTAATTGAATGTTCGTGTGCTGCCTTATGTGGCAAAAAAAATAAATAAACCATGTAATCAGGTCCTTGAAATACCCTGTCTCTCTCAGCGATTTCAATCCTTCTGCCTTTTTGTGATGCTTCGCTCTGTGTCTGAGTCACTTGATGCCTGAGGGACAAAACAGAAGTAGTATTTTTCAGCAGTCTTGATGCAATACAGTTTTGCTGAGGTTTAGAGCTAAGTCCAAATAAATATATGAGAACATTTCAAAAGGCATTACTAGGCCGCTGCATTTTTTTGCTGTTGGACAAGGTAACAGCTTTAATTTTAGTCAAGCTGGGTTTTGCTTTGTTGGGATTTTCTGGTTTTTTTAGACCATGTACATGTAATTGTGTGGTAGTGGAGCTGGTGCTATGATTGTTTACACTTAAGGTTATTTTCTTGTGTGAGAAGCATAGTTGGGTTTTCTGTTCAGAGATGGCAAATAACTTGTGTTTGTTTAGTATGAGAGAATTCTACCAGAGTTGTTAAGGATTCTTAGCTTTTCCCCCTGCACTTGCTGAAGTGAACTGTGTATTTCTTGCCCTACCCTTCGCATATTGCTTTGCCCTTAGAAACTTCTACTGAACTGTAGAGGTTTCTAAAAAATTTTCTGTAGAGGAACTGACTGTCACAAAGAGGTTAGTATGTTTTTATCACTAGAGGTGTAGGTGTTTGCTCACAAGCTTGAGCTAGAAATGTGATTTTACCCTTCCTTTTCCTGTAGCAGTTGAAATGATTTTAATATGTGGGCATTTTTCTCTGTGTGCTTGGTTTTCTTTTTTTGTTTAACAAGTTGGGCTAGGATTCTTGATTTGTTTTCAGGGATATATTGTACCTTGTTGGAAGAGTTCATTTTCTCCTCCCTTGCGAACCCCAAGCCTTTTGACAGCTTAGGGACAACCGTGAACATTCCACCCACTGCATGGAGCCGGAACGCTTTCAGGTTCTCTGTATGACTTCACTTTTGTCAGGATATATCTGCTATTTCTCAAGAGCTGTGTTACTTAAAGGGTCATTCTGCGGCATTCCTTCCTCTAAAAAAAAAAAAAAAAAAAAAAAAAGCAGAATTAATCCATAGTGTTGGGGGGTGAGGAGGGAGGGAGGGTTCTTCTGGGAATATGTTATTTGGATGCCATTTTTAGCATGTGGTTTAGTTTGTTGTCCTATTCTGTCTCCAGACTGAGCCTGGCACCTGAGCTAAGTGTTGATATTTGTTCTATGTTAATACCACTTAAAGCTCAGTTTTAGAGAAATACTGGGTGGTGAGGAATACTGATTTTTCAGAAATCCAGACATGTTGTGGTCCTTTCAGGGTGCATGGAATTTTTGCATGTGTTTTGAGATACAATTTCAAGATGCTTTCAGACCCTGTGTTTTGTTGCCATTCTAGAAGTGGAATCTTTCTATACCATTGTGAGCAGCACACTCATAATGACTCATAAAATTTGTTTGTTGTGAAAATATTCTCCCGATTACTGTTCTGACAAAACTGAATTTGTTAAGCAAAACTAGAAGCCAGATTTATCAGATACAGTTAAGCTGTAAAATGATGTGTGTGATCTTTAAAGTAGACGACCTTCTCCAGTGTCTGCGCAATACTAATTGGAGATAGCAAGGGAAAGTTGGTGGTTGCAGCCCAAATGTTGTGGTACGCTACTAATGTACTAAGAGATAATAATCAAATTGAGCTCGCTATCCTTCACGAAAAGAAGAAATATTAACTATTAATAACACCTAATTCTTTGAAAAAAACCAGAGATGAAACTTGTAGATGAAGTGGGTGTGTTAACTGTAAAAGCATGACTGAGCTGACGTCATTATCCTTGTCTGTTTTGTTTGTTTGTTTTAAACGTTATATTTTTAAAAGAGGAGCCGTTGCAGCTAGTCTGAATCATCGTTCGTTTGTTTCTCTGGGAGGATTTCAGAGCTGCAGAGCTCAGCAGTCCTTTTCGTGTCTGGCTTGGCAGCAGGCTCGCCCCATGGATAGCCGTTCTGCAGCAATGCTGGTTTGCTGAGCAAGGCTGGCTGATTTAAAGCCGACGTGGGAGATTATGCTGTGTTCAGACTTTCAAGGGAGGGCTATGCACAGCTCTGTGCTGATGAGAAGAAACTGCTCAGATGTTACAGATAGGCAGGGGATATTAAGATACATGCATATTAGGATAGTCAGCAAGACATAGAAAGAAACACTGTGGTTCACTTGAAAGCTGGTGTTGTCAGGCTCCCAATGTTAAACGTGTTTGGGTTTTTTAAGCTATATGTTCCCAAGACCAGCCATGTTCTCCTGTGTCTGGATGCGTGTCAGCTGCATTCCCCAAGCCAGCCAAGATATCTGTTCCGTTCTGATTTCACGAGGACTTGTTTCTGTCTGGTTGTGCATGTAAATGGATGCTGTTTAATACCTTTTTCCATGGCTTTTTGAATTCCTGAAGGTAAAATGATAACTGTAGAATGAGTGACACTGGCATCTACTCATTCGATGTGATGCATAAAAGATGTCAATATTACTAGCTCTGTGAATGGAAAAGGATAAAAAGAGCACACATTTTGTTGTTCCATAGCTATGTCAGTGGTTTGTGAAGGTGTGATATCACCTTATCTACAGACGGAAGAATTAAGCTAAAAGACAATTAACTGGCCCGCAACGATCAAGTGGGTCAGTGCTATAACTGGAAACGGAGATTTTTCTGAATCTTGGTGCGCTGCATTGTAGCCCTAGAGCAATCTAGAAGAATAAATTCAAATGTAAAGAAATTCCATAAATTTTAGGAGGTTTTTGTGTCTGGCTTGGAGCTGTGGCTGATGTTGGCCATTGCCACTCGCTTTGCAGTTCTCTGCCAGTGGAGGTGAAGAGAAGCCCATTGCAAGGGCTGGCTGGGTCAAGTTTCACATTAGAAATCAGTCAGGTGCCTTGGCTGATTTGAGCCCTGGAGTTTAGCATTTATTTGTGTGAGAATCTCATTTAACAACTTGATGTTTCACTTCAACATGCTGTAATACTGTTCTTTTGGAGGGGGATGGTGGGGGGAAGCTTTAAAAAAGAGTAAGTAGCTATTGGCCTTCCAGGGTTTGGAAACCTACTCGTACAGCACCTTTCGATGTAGAGGGCCGCAGGTTTGACCGCAGGCTGCCATGTACATTTCGGCAGGAGCGTTGCAACTGGGGATCAATGAGTTGTGCTATAAAGGATGAAGTCTTTGAAGGCCTTGACGGAGTGCAGGGGAGAGTCCAGGTGCAGCAGGATTGCAGTGGGGAGGTTGGGTACAGAGCAGCTGCAGATGGCTCGGGAGCACTTGGACCTTAGTTTCAAGCAAGGGCTGTGGGAGGGTGTGGGAGTACAGGGAGTGGAGCAGGAAGAGCAGCCTTCCAGGCCTTGATAAGAATGACTCACTTGTGTTAAGAAATGTCTTGTTGTTGTCGTCCCAACCCAGATATGAGTACCACTGGGCAGATGGGACAAACATAAAGAAACCAATTAAGTGCTCTGCACCAAAGTACATTGATTACCTGATGACTTGGGTCCAGGATCAGCTGGATGATGAAACGCTATTTCCTTCTAAAATAGGTAAAGTAAATAAGTAAAATTGAATAATGTATTTGGATTACAGTTGCACAGGAATATTTAAGTTTTACAGCATTAAAAGGTCTCCTAAATAACTGATGAGTAGGGCAGCTTTAAAAGGTTACTTTATTTTTTTTATATTTATATAGAGATATAACGGCTCTTTTCTCTCTTAGGGTAAAATTCATGTGGTAGTACGTGAACCCTTGATCCATGTGTGATCCATACACCTAATAAATGTTTATCACAATTCTGAATGCGGGAAGTACGGTTTCTATTTAATAACTGACTGTGTTGATCAAATGTGATGTTTTTCTCATTTTGAACAGTGGGTTGTTTCTTTAGAAATAAGGCAGAGGGTCTCAAACCCAAACCCTTATAACCAGTAATTGGTACAAGCTGGCAGGTTTTTGATGCCAGAAAGATGTTTAGTCCTCATGAAGAACTTCTCTTAGGACTTAGCTCCAAATAAGCTGAACTGCATCTGATCTTAAATTTATGATTTTTTTTTTTTCTCCTTTGAAGTGAAGATGAAAGATGGATGTTTTTAAGAGGTTTCTTTCAGAAAGGCGGGGGGAAAATAATGAACAACCACTTGTTTGGAAACAATAGCAAGATGATGACCCTGCTACTAGAGGCGCGAAGGACTTTTTGTTCTAAAGCTCTTAACGGACAGTTTTTTCCAGTACACCAATCCTCATAGGCTTATGATCCACTGTGGAAAAAGGAAGGCAGGTCTCTGAATTGGTTTTATTTTGTGAATAGTTTCTGAAGCATTTGACGCATTTTCAGTAAGCCTCTTCTGAGAAACAGGGCCACCTGTCAGAATCAAGTGGCATTTGTTTTTACTTAAGGTTAAGCAGATATGCAGAGAAGGCTGGTTAGTTTGGGAAGAAATGGCAAAAAGCTAAATCCGCCCTGCTCGGTAGATGCGAGCATTGTTTCTTTGCGTACTATGGCATTCATTTTAGCGTTTCAGGGTAGAGTTCAGAGCTGGAGTAGAAATCAGCTGCTAATAGGAATGATATTAAATAGTTATGGTTACTATTATAGTTGTGTTCAAAAGACTACATCAGTCTTTATCTTTTTTAACTGAAGCATATAGTTTCCTGAAGACTTTTCTCTTTCAATGGGATGTGTTTTTGAAAGGTAGCGATTCAGAAAGACTCCTAAAGGCCCCAATGAATTAGCAACTAAATGTGAACTTCCCATGCGATGCAGCAGCCGACGAAGGAAACGTAAGCAGGGCAAGCTTGAGTAGGAGGATGACAATTTTATTGCGAGGGTTTTAAAGCATTGGCGAGGTTATGATCTGCCTGCAGCATCCAGCTTGGGCCTCTGGCCTTCAGACAGGCGATTGGCAAGAGTGCAGAAGAACTGAGCTGACTGGGAAACCTACTATGTGATGAAAAGCTAGGGAGGTTAATCTTTTTAGATGGTTGATACATGTCTTTTTTTTTTTGTTATCTTTTAGCCTGTGGATGTGTCAGCTAGAGAGATGATTGCTCCCAGTAGTAGGTTGTGGTTTCCTAACCAATTTTAATAAAACCTGTGCACTGTGAAAGATCTGCTGTTGGAACTGATTTTACCTGTCCTGGGTCGTTTTCACTGAAATGACTGAAAGAAGCATGTTTCGGAGCACTTGAGTAGGCAGTTGAGAAAGCAGCAGCCTCTGGCTGAGGGATGGCGACGAGCAGGATGGGAACAGGAGTCTTTCTGCCATGCACAAGACAGGTGGAAGAGAGCCTATCACTTCAGCCAAGAGAAGTGTAAAACTCGATGGCTGATACCAAAGGTGGTTTCAGTTACTTACGCAAAGGTATCTGGTGTCCCTTGGAGTACCCTCTGGTATCTTGGACACATGCACAGAGCCATTGGTGAGGCTCAGAGCCTACAGGAGAGGCCCCCTTTCCTGCGTTGGCTGTCAGAGGACAGGCAGGTACTGAGAGGGCATCTGTAAGCGCATTAGATAAGTGTGTTTGGGTACCTGAATCCTGCCAGAAGCGAGGAAGGTTCTTGACCAGAGAAGTTTCTTCAGGGAGTTCCCTGCACTGAGGCATAACAAGATTTAGTAGCTGGAAGCTGAAGCTAGGAGGGTTCAGCATAGAAATTTGTCCTGGAAAAAAGTTCATGAGCCACTGGTCTACTGAAGGGAGGGAAACCTCCCCTTTGGTCTCTCAGTGAGCTTGTCATCGTGTTTCAGCCTAAGCACCTGGTATGTGATTTACAGGCGGAATTGCTGAGTGAAACGGAACAGCCCTTCTTGTGCAAGAGATGTGGTTGGGTTATAATGGCTTTGAAAATACATGAATGCGGCATGGGCGTTCCAAAATAACCATCTGTTTCCTTATTTCTAGGTGTACCGTTCCCAAAGAATTTCATGTCAGTGGCAAAGACAATTTTAAAGCGTCTCTTCAGAGTTTATGCTCACATTTATCACCAGCATTTTGATCCAGTGATCCAGCTACAGGAAGAGGCACACCTTAACACTTCTTTTAAGCACTTTATCTTTTTTGTTCAGGTAAGTGTGGCAGGAGCATTATGGTTACAGCTATATTCTGGAAGAAGTAATGTATCAAAGTAATGGCCCTTCAGTTTCCTAATAGCTGGTGTGTTTATAGGAGAGTCAACACCCCCAGGACCCTAAGATAGTGTCTTACGCCATTTTTTGTATATTTATTGGTAGAAGCATTCAAGGAATGGTCAAGTTTTCAATGAAGTGTTCATTTGCTACAAAATTGAACCCCGAAAAGTGTTCCCTACCAAATGATTCAGTAGAACACTAATTACTAACAAAAGAAAGAGGGAGGATGGCACCTGAAGCTAGGTTGAAAAGACGGAGCTTGCTTCAAATCTATTTCCCCCCTCTCTGCTTACAAAAAGAGAGTGTCATCTTACATTTCCTTCCTTTACGTTGGGGGAAGGCTTTAGGCAGTCGAACATGGCTAGTCAGCTAATGGCAGACAGGCAGAAGATGCTGTAGCGGCTAAGCCTGGACTCGAAGAGCCTACTACCAAGTAATTTCTTTCTGAGTAAGACTTCTCCCCTGAGCTGCACATGTAAAACTCTGTATGTCTTTTTTTCTCATCCTTGTTATAGGAATTCAACCTTATTGATAGAAGAGAACTTGCACCGCTTCAAGAACTGATTGAAAAACTCACCTCTAAGGACAGATAAAAGGAAGAGGATTTCTTGAAGTTACTTTTTCTTTAAGCAAGCGTGTGGTATTTTTTTTGTTCATTTGGTTTTTTTAAAAAAAAAAAAAAAAACAAACAACAACAAAAACCAACAAAATGAAAACCTGTGCTGTCACTAACGACAGCCAAGATCTACTTTGTGCTTTTATTAGGGGAAATCTTTTATCTTAGTGACACGCGGTAAATAGCTTTTTTTTTTTTTTGACTCTTGTTATTTGTTGTGGAATTTTAGCAGGTGCTGAGTGTTTATAAAGGAAAGATGCTTGGTTGGGGGATTGACTCTGCTGGTGGATGGGTTCTTGTGTTGTGTCAGTGGTAGCCCATTCTCATGAAGTCCCTAGGAGACTTGCTTACATTCTCTAAGTGCCTTGGCAGACTCACTTCTGAGGTGCAAAGCACATACAATACTGAACATTGCTGGAAACAGAAAATATGAACTAACACCCAGGATACTTACTGATACTTCTTTTAGAAAAATATATATATGCTTACACTAAAAAAAGCCATAACTTACTGAAATCTATGATCTCCAGCTTTTAATACAAATATTTGTCTTATTTTTGTAGAGACTAATACAGAATTTTTCGAAACTAGGTATTTCTTATAAAGAAAAGTGATGGTGAAGTTCTAGTCGCTGAAGCAAAACGATGAAGGTGGTGTCAAAATTACAAAAGAACCTGTGCTTAGCAAGTAGTTACGTGTCTGTTGCCACTGGTTTTGGCTTTTCGTAGTTGCTGTGATTTTTTTTTTTTTTTTCCAACAGGGAAGCATCAGCTTGGGTCAGGCGCTTTTGTTAAGTTTCTTAGCACTTGCCAAATGAATGGCTAGTTTGCACAAATAGAGTTAGGGAAAATATTCAATATAAACAGATGCCCTGGGGTCATACTAAGGAAAATCTGGCATGCAAAATAACTAGTGAAATGATGTTTGTAAGTTACGAATAAAAAGCCTGGCTCTGTGGAGGAGCTCTGGTGGCCAGTGTCTTCTGCAGTAGTAAGTGTGTCTTGGAGGGCATATGATTTCATGGACCACTTTGGATTCACTTTAGCGTGATGGTCTTCTCCCCCTTTTAAAATGGCAGCCCATCTCTGTGGAACTACAGCAGTTGGGAAAAGTAATAGGAGCATACTGGTGTATTTCTAGTGCTTTGTAATTTACTAAGTGCATCTTCTGTTTCTGGGGAAAAAACTAATCAAAAGGTGGCCTTCCCCCACCCGGGTTAGTGTCCTTGCCTCTTGAGCCTTGGGTTTCCTCAAACTAGAAATGAGAATCGTCTGTGAAAAGTTTACCTCCAGGTGATCTGCAGATGATGACTTGCAAACTTCTGCTGCAAGTCTATTATTCAGGTTTCCCATTGCAGAAGCCCATATGACTAGCTCTCTTGATCATTTATGGATCTTGTCAAAGCTGTTGTATTTTGGATTCGGAGAAATCTGTACTAGGTTCTGCAACATGCTGTCTCATCACTAGTTGCCAAATACAGTACACTACGTGGACTACACTGCTGGATTGTGGCTCTGCAAAAACACCATTTTGAGACCCGAATAACACGAACACCTTAACTGAGCAGTGTACGCTAGACTGACTCTTGAACCTCTGAAATTTACAGGTGAAGCCAAGGGTAGCATGCAACAGGGAAGTTGAGTACGTTTTGAGCACCTTTGCTTGACTGAAAATGCTGAGTGAAGTGGAAAATACTGTGCGGCAGCCTGCAAAACGTGCAAGTGGCCGTTAGTACAGCCAGCTAATAAACATCTAAGCAGAGTAACAAACATATACTCATTTGGGAGACTGGAATTGCTACTTCTGAGTTAAAACGATGTATTTCAGAAGCATCTGAAGGTTATTTTAAGAACTACGTTATCTTCAACGGAGTTAAATTTCCTAGTCTGCTTAAACTGCTTTGTGGAGAAGCAATTTAATGTTTTGTTACCTCTTCTGTCTGTCTTTTTTTTTTTTTTTTCTTTCCACTTGAACAGACTTGAGAACACTTGCGAAAACTTAGTGTTGAGCTAGAACCTGGTGTTGTGTACGTGTTTCACTGCTGCCCTATCCTTTTTGCATACCGTGTGGTATGTTTGACAAGGTAGCTGGGAATGCAGTACTTCTACAGACTGTGTGCATCATCTGTGATGCCTTTGCAGCTGCAGGACTGTCGTTAACTGAGACGCATACCTGACGCCTGACCTGGGTATGGCTACGTGTGCTGGTTTGGGAGCAATAGGGGTGGCAGCGCTAGATTTGGGTGCGGGGTTGGAGGGCTCTCGTCGTTCAGGACTGAATTATGCAGAAGACTATGATCTTTTCAGAGTTAGGGGAGCGGTCAGTGTCCACCTGACTGCGCAAAAGCAGCTTAACTCCCACTTTTGAACTGTGTGATTTTCAACAGACTCCAGTCATGCAGGAAGCTGAATTTTAAGAACGTGATCTTACACGCACAGCCTTTTAGGCGTGCTTCTATCTGAGGAGTGTTTAATGACCCAAAATTTCCAGCTACAGAGGCGTGAAGAGCACTGCTAATGCAGTTTGATATTAAAAATCCTGTAAACTTTCCAACAAAAGCCTCTTCGCGGAGCTGAGTCAGTGCTGTTCAAGAGGCTGTGTGTACATGTTCACTGTGCTGATAGTGCTTACTGGAGAGAGCCTTTTCACTAGTGCTAGAGCTCATGTTACCACATCGCAGAAAGGCACGAGGGTGAGAATGGCAGAAGCCTGCTCCAAGGTGCTAAACAGGAGATATCCTCCTTTAGATTTAAAGCTGTCTCATTGGTTTGAGGTCATGTACCAGCAAGAAACTCAAGAGAGAAATATTTAGAGGTGAGGATTTGCTTGGAGTGATACTAGGACAGTAGTTCTCATTTTTGGCATGCTTCTGCTCTGGAAGGTTGGGGTTTTTATTTATTGTTGTTGGGTTGGTTGGTTTTTATTTTTTTTTTTAAATTCTAGAATTTAAGTTCTAGAAATTCAGAGGCATCTGCTGCAGTTCAGCAAATCAGAATTAGAAAATTAGAGAAATGAGAAAAATTAGAATTAAAAAACGTTAGTCTTACATGGACATAGTATTTTTTGTATTTAGTGTCTGGCAGTAGGAAACACTTCTACAAAATACTTTCTAGGCATGTAATAAAAGCTTGGAGATCATGATTTGCCTGACAGCTGTATGAACGCATTGTTTAATTTTGCAAAACTTGAAAACAACAATGTTGAAGATATGTATGCGGTGTTTGGGATTTAGTATCCCGATGCTGTTCATACTTGCAGCTTTGTTTTATTTTTTTTATTTTTTTTTTTTTGCTTCAAAAAGATGTGGGACCAGAAGTTGATGTGTGTTTACACTCTTGAAGTAAGGGCATGCTGAAATGCTAAACAAAAGTTGCCAAGTTGTACAGATGGAATCTGGATCGAGTGAATGTGTTTATAAAACAGTGCATTTGTTGGGGGGGAAGGGGGAGGACACCCCCTAACCCCCCAAATAGTAACCCAGAGAAACGAACCCTGACCAAACCCCGTGCCGCTCTAGGCCTGCGTTACGGATGGACTTTGTTACGTGTCACGAGCGCTTTTCTCTGTCATTGGGAGCGGAAGGTGCTGGTGGGGTTAAACCAGGCTGGGCTGCCAGTGCTGGCTGAGGCCTTCCGGTGTGGTAGGGTCCTTAAACTCGATGGTTTGGGGTGTTTTTCAGCTACCAGCGTATTAAGACGGTGTCAGTGATTTGGGTGGTAACTTCAGGAGGTCATCTACCTCGAGGCAGGATGGGGCAAACTCTAAGTTGATCAAGTTCAGTCGCCGTCGCCAGTGGTGACGCTGGTGAGATGGAGCGGATACATCGTGTTTGCAGAAATGATTTTTCAAATCTTTCAAATTCAGGTCAGGGATACAAGTTAATCGTGCAAATAGAAAATACAAATGCCACGTTCTGCTGTTGCAGGTAGCTGAATGGTAGGTGAAGGGAGAAAACTGGTTTCAAGGGGCAGGTGGCCCGTCTGCAACTATCACGTTTCTTTTACTGCTTACTATGCAATGTAGAGCTTTGAACTTTTGCTTTTACTTTAAGATTAAGAGGAGCACTGTCCTTACTCAGTATTTAGGTACTGAACACACTCCCAGTCTCCCTGACACTCATTTAACAGGTAAGGATACCTATTTGCTGCTATGGACTTAACTTACCTTTCAGATAGTTCCTTTCTGTTTCTCACCCCCCCCCTTCCCTTTCTCTCGCATCACCAGACCCAATTTTACTCGAAGAACATCCTTTTTGGGTAGCTGTTCTTTTTCTTGCTACCCTCTCCCCCCTTCCTACCTGCCAGAGTGCTGCATTACTGTATATAAACCACCCCCTTTTAGTTGGACTATTTAAAAAGCTGCAGCACGAACACAGACTCCTTGCTTTTCTTTCTCTGAAAGATTCCCTGTTACACTGAATCTTGTTTCCTTCACTGCTGATCAGGTGTCTTTTTTTTTTTTCCCAGCTGCACTACTAAAACCACTAGCAGTTTTACTGGATGCCTGTCGTCTTTTCCTGGGTATCTTCTCTTTTGAGATGAGAGTACTGTTGGTTATTTTAAGTGTTAAACCTTTTTGTTTTCCTGCTTTTCTTACCATTTCCTCTTGCCAGGTTAAGACCGCAGTCTAGGTAAATATCAAATTACGTTTTTCTTTGAAGAACCAATTCCCTAAATTGTTCATAGAGTATTGTATTTTTAGGGGAAATTAATTTTTATAGCCACTAAACTATACTCATTATTTTTGTACGTTTGCAACTTCTGACATTTTTCAGAGATGTGTCGTGGAGGGAACACTTATTTTCATGGCTGTTTTACTACTTTGGTATGCTGTGGTTGTGTTGCTTAGTACCTGGAAGCACATATCTTGATGTGCAATGGAAGAGAGAGGAATGCAATAAAAGTGAATGAGGCTTCAATAAAAGGCCATTTTTGAAGGCAAAAAATAAAAAAAGACATTACGAAAGCAACACTAACCTTTCCTCCTCCTTTAGAATTCTAAAATAAATGGGAGAAAATGCGGTGTAAAATATGAAATGGAAGATGAGAACCCTTACTGTAAGCTAACTGTGCCAATATCGCTTCAGTTTGTAGTCACTGACTGGTATTTTAGTTTTAGACGAGAACAGCTTTTGATTTTTAAAAAAAAAAAAGTTGAATGTCTGAAAATCTGCAACATGTTTATTTGAGAGTTGTAAATAATGTATACAGATTGTTGTATGTGATGGGACAAAATATTTAAATTCTAGGGGTTTTTTTTTTCAGTAAGAAACTGAAGGCTGTTTATAAGAGAAAATAAATAGCTATGTTTGACCATGATTGTCTTTATTTCTTTCTTGAGGTTGTTTCTAAATTATCTTCTACGTGTAGATAGATTTTTTTTTTCTGTATATTGTACGCATATGAACATTACACATACAAATTAGTTTTTTGTAATTGCCTTGTCTGAATTTGTGAATATTTGTATTGCAGGCAGACACAATAGCAATAAAACAACCTGATACCCTTTTCATTTCCTTGTTTCATGACCTGGATTCGCCTGGTACAGATGGAGCTCGGTGTAGCATTTCCGATAACGAGTTCAGTATCGCGTTGCATGCAGCTCGGCGCCGATCCCGGGGTGGTTTGGAAAGCTTTGCGATGAGGAGGGTGTCCTGTCACAGCCGTAGTGCTCTGCTTTTTTAGGTCACCGGCTACACGTGAAAAACAGACTCGGCTTTTGGCAGTGCTCGGCAGCACAGGTGCCTTTTTTCTTTTCCCTTTATTTCTTCTGAAAGCCTCCTGTGCCCCTGACAGCTGCAGCACTCCAGGTTTCCCACCCGCATCCGATTCCCTCTGCCTTCTCCCCTCGCACCCGTAGCCCCGCAGCACCCCGTCCCATGGTAAGTCGTCTCCCGCGTGCAGCTGCACAGCGCTTTGTGCCACCAGGTTGAAAAGGCGGCTAAAAATCTGTGTTGTTCTTCACTCCCCACAAGTGGCGGGTTTGGTGCATAGAGTCTCCTCCTCTCAGATGGCGTTTGCAGCTTGCAGCCGTCGGGCGCGTCTTTCCACAGGAGGGTGTGTTGGTCATGGCCGCCTCACTGCCTAAGCCTATTTCAGGGGTTTGAGGATTTCTCTCTGTTTAACTTGATCCTTCGAGAGCCTAAATGGCCCTTATGCTGTGACGGTATTTTGGGAAATGTGTTGTTAAGTGTGGGTCGGGTGGCTGTTTTTGGGGGGTTGTAAGGTTTTTAGTGATAGCCCTCTACCCAAGGGGCCTCACTCTCCTTTCAGGCCAATCTGTGTGTCACTTGTAAAGTATTTCTGGAAGATTTTTAACCNACCGTATTGCAGTGTACGAGGAAGCCGCGCCTTGGGGCGTTGGGTCCGGCTCCCCGTGAGTCGGGCTGGGCCGGGTCCCGCCGCGCTGCGACCCGAGCAACTCATGTCAGGGGCGGCTCCCCCCGCTCCGTCCCCCCAATCGATGCGCTCGTCGTTCCGCAGCCCTGCCTGGATCCGCAGCGCCGAGCTCGACCCCCCGTCCTGCCGGCCGCTCGGAGGCGCG